>CAWUFW010019149.1:0-196326 GCA_963921515.1 Calotriton arnoldi | reverse complement strand
GCCTGCCCTCACTTACCCTTGCTGGGTGAGTTCTCCAGACCTTGCTGGTCTGCACCATCGAAGATCTTCCTCTGCATCGAGACTTGCCGTTGCCAAGGCTTGTTAGGTCCAATCCGGTCGCCGACACCTCAGCACTCGACAGACATTGTGTACCAGCCCGAATCCTGCTCCTGCTCGCCGACAACGCCTCCTGGACCTCGTGGCTGAAGAGTCAAGATGACCGTCAATGCACCTGAAGCACTCGACATCGGTGGGCATCTGTCCATCGCCTTCCTGGTCACTGGCTAGTGACCCAGACTCTGTCCCCTCTGCTTTCAGGTTCTTCAGAACTCCGATCCACTCTTGGATCCACCCGGACACTTTTCACTTGGTCGCCAGCAGCACTTTGCAGCAGATCGCCATTCAAATCGACGACGAAACCCGACCCCGAAAGGCACCTATGCACCCGGCTTCCTGGGTGAGGTAACACGAGTACTCCGGTGCTCCCGTGGGTAGAGACTCTTCAAAGTCCTAGATCTCAAAGGGTTTGCTCCAAGTCCTCCTTTAAGTGTCCCTTTCTCTAATTTCCCGATCACGACTTTCTCCATAGAAGTCAACGGCGTATCGCGGTTGTGTATTTACACTGCACGCGTCCCCCGTGGGTCCCCTGTGTCACTACCTTGGGTGGTTCCTTGTGGTCCAAGCACTTCTAGAGGCTCTAGGCCTAGTGCTCTAGTTCAGTCGTGGTTCTTATACCACTTTATTGGTATATGGTTTGGTACGCCCCTAGGGCCCAAACGTGAATTTGTGCTATTACTGTGTTTAAATAACTTCTAACTTATGTATTTCGAACTCTAGCCTCATAAAGAGACTAGAGGGGTGTGTTTAGCAATAAATACATATATTTTGAATATATACCTGGTGTGGTGCTCTTTCATTTGATCACTCAAGAGATTATAGACTGGTAAAACAAGCTGCTTTACATTCCTTCAAGACTTAGCCTGAAGGCTGCTCTCCATAGCTACCACTAGGATAGCTTTCAATAAGGTTGTCTTTAACCTATCTCCAATAAGGGGTTGTTTGGACTGGTGCAGGGTGCCCACTATAATTAGTGGACAGCATATACCAGGCCAACTTCTCACATTGGTGTGCAGCGTGTGGGATTCCAGATAATCTCAATTGAATTGATCAACTGAAAACCACTAAAGGTACCTAAGGTACATATAATTTAAGCTTAGAATACAGTAAGTTCTACTGAACTTAGAGTTGTGTGTTAAGGGATAGCACAACCCTTTCTACAACTCAAGAGAGTTTAGTAGGCCACACTAGAGTAGGTAGTGCATACACCACACCACACTAGTAATGTCTTTAAGGGTAGGATCTAAAGAATCCTTGCAGGAAGCCACTGAGCTTCCACCCTCCAAGTATGATACACTCCCATTCTTGGAATTGAGAGCTTTATGCAACTTGAGAAAAATAAGGACAGGCCAAAGCCCCACCACCCAACACCTCAAGGAGTTGTTGGTGGCTTATGACCTTAGTAAGCCCTTGGGGACTGAAGGGGTAGGAGCTGAGGGTGGGGCAGAAGATGAGGATGGGACCAGGGTACCAATACCCCCAGCCCCCCTCTGAAACTGGCCAGGAGGGCGACAATGGCCCTGACCTGGATAATCCAATCCCTCCTGAGGAAGATGAAGAGGATGATCAAGATGATGCCCCCTTTGTCCCCCCAGGAAGGATTATGAGAGTGCCCAGAAGGTCTAGGTCTCCTTCTCAGGAGTCTAACCACTCTGGCACCTCAATAGGGAGCTCTGTCTCATCTCATAGGAGGGAATCCTCTCATGAGAGAAGAAAGAGGCTGGTTCAATATGAGGAAGCTCAGCTTGAAATCAAAAAGAAGCAACTGGCTATAGACAGGGAGTCCCTAGATCTCTTTAGAGAGAGAAGAAAGTTGGGACTAGAGTCCCATGGTGGCAGCCATGTCCCTAGAGATAGGGAAAGGTCCTATGACCATAGGAACCTGAGCAAGATTGTCCCTCCCTATCAGAATGGGGATGACATCCACAAGTGGATAACTGCTCTAGAGAGGGCCTGTAAGGTACAGAAGGTCCCTCAGGAGCAGTGGGCAGCAATCTTGTGGCTCTCCTTTGCTGACAAAGGTAGAGATAAGCTCCTCACTGTTAGAGAGGAGGATGCTGATAATTACAAGGTCTTGAAGAGTGCTCTTATTGATGGGTTTGGCCTAACCACTGAACAGTACAGGTTGAAGTTCAGAGATACCCAAAAAGCCCAGACTCAAGACTAGGTAGACTATGTGGATTGTTCTGCCAAGGCTCTGGAAGGCTGGTTGATGGGCAGTAAGGTGTGTGACTTCTCAGGATTGTACAATCTGATAATGAGGGAGCAGATTCTTAATAACTGTCAAAATCAGCTGTTGCATCAATGCCTGGTAGACTCTGATCTGACCTCTCCCCAAGAATTGGGAAAGAAGGCAGACAAATGGGTCAGAACCAGGGTGAAGCAGAAGGTACAGAACCAAGGTGGGGAAACCAAGAAGCAAGATGCTAAGAACTCTGAAAAGGGTGGGGAGAAGGGTAAAGATCAAAAGTCTTCATCAGGCCCCCAAAATCTTCTTCTGGTGGGGATTCACAGTCTACCAAAGGGAAAGGCCAAAGAAAACCATGGTGCAAGGTCTGTAAGCAAAAGACCCACTGGACCAGTGATTGCACCAAGTCCAAAGACTCAAGTCCAGCACCCACCAATGCCCCTAAGGCACCTGTTCCCCCTAGTACAGTTGGTGGGAGTGCTCCAGCCAAGGGTTTAGTAGGGTTCACCCTGGGTACTGAGTTGGGCTCTGACCTAGTCAGAGAACTGACTCAGGCTGTGTTAGTCTGTGATGGAGGCATGGATGTGACCTCCTCTGTGAGTCCCAGTAATCTGGGCAAGTACAGACAACAGCCTTTAATCAATGGATGTGAGGCTTTGGCATTTAGGGACACAGGGGCAAGTGTCACAATGGTGACACAAGACCTTGTGAATCCTGGGCAAGTTATACTTGGTGAGATGTACCAAGTGACCAATGCTAGCAATGTCAGAACAGACCATACTCTGGCAGTTGTTAACTTCTCCTGGGGAGGGGTAACTGGCCTTAAGAAGGTTGTGGTAAGTGCAAACCTACCAGTCGAATGCTTGCTTGGCAATGACTTAGAGACTTCTGCTTGGGCAGAAGTGGAGCTCAGGACCCATGCAGAAATGCTGGGGATCCCTGCAGATGTGTTTGCTGTGACCAGGTCACAAGCCAAGATGTCTAGCACTGAACAGGCCTTGGATTCTGGAAGAATGGACCAAGTGCCTTCCAAGAGGAGGAGTAGTAGGGTTAAGGCAGTGCCTTCCCCTTGGCTCAGGATGAAGATCAGTCCCTTGAGGGGGATGATCTCAGCCCTGAAGAAGGAACTGTCCCAGAGGAACTTGAACCTGACCAGGTTGAGTTCTTGGGGACAGGGGGACCTTCTAGGGCAGATCTGAGCCAGGAGCAGCAGAGCTGCCCCTCCCTTGAACCCCTCAGACAGCAAGCTGCTGCTGAGGCTGCTGGGAAAGCTAGTGGTCCCCATACAGTGTATTGGGATGATGGACTCCTGTACTCAGAAAGTAGAGACCCCAAGCCTGGTGCTACCAGGAGGTTGGTTATACCTCTGAAGTTCAGGGGCTTCCTATTGACCCTAGCCCATGATATTCCCTTAGCAGGTCACCTGGGCCAGAACAAGACTTGGGACAGAATTGTCCCTCACTTTCACTGGCCCCACATGTCTGAAGACAGCAAGGAGTTTTGTCGCTCCTGTGTAACCTGCCAAGCCAGTGGCAAGGCAGGTGGCACTACAAAGGCCCCCTGATACCACTACCTGTGGTGGGGGTGCCCTTTGAAAGGGTAGGGATTGACATTGTTGGTCCCATGGATCCCCAAACAGCCTCTGGGCACAGGTTTATCCTGGTGGTAGTGGATCATGCCACCAGGTACCCAGAAGCTATTCCCCTCAGGACCACTACAGCACCTGTGGTGGCAAGGGCCCTCCTGGGACTCTTCTCAAGAGTGGGCTTTCCTAAGGAGGTAGTATCAGACAGGGGTGCTAACTTCATGTCTGGGTACTTAAAAGCAATGTGGAAGGAGTGTGGAGTGACTTATAAGTTCACCACACCCTATCACCCACAATGCAATGGTTTAGTTGAGAGATTCAACCAAACCTTGAAGGGCATGATTAAAGGGCTCCCAGAAAAGCTTAGGCGTAGATGGGACATACTCTTGCCCTGCCTTTTATTCGCATATAGGAGGTGCCTCAGAAGGGTGTTGGTTACAGCCCTTTTGAACTTCTGTTTGGCCACCCTGTGAGGGGTCCACTGTGCTTGGTGAAGGAAGGATGGGAGTTACCTCTCAAGCCCCCAAAGCAAGATATAGTGGACTATGTACTTGGTCTCCGCTCCCGGATGGCTGAGTACATGAAAAAGGCAACCAAAAACCTTGAGGCTAGCCAGGAACTTCAAAAGGCCTGGCATGACCAAAGGCTGTTCTGACTGTTTACCAGCCAGGACAGAAGGTGTGGGTGTTGGAGCCAGTGGCCCCAGCAGCTCTCCAAGACAAATGGAGTGGACCCCACACTATTGTTGAGCAGAAGGGTGAGGTTACCTACTTAGTAGACCTAGGAACACCCAGGAGTCCCCACAGGGTTCTCCATGTCAACAGGTTAAAACCATATGTGGACAGGGCAGACATGGGCTTGCTCATGGCTACTGATGAAGGGCAGGAGGAAGAGAGTGACCCACTCCCTGACCTGCTCTCACAGAACCCTGACGATGGGTCAGTAGATGGTGCAGCCTTGGCAGGCAGCCTCACTACCCAGCAACAAACTGATTGTAGGCAAGTTCTCAATCAGTTTAGACATATGTTTTCACTGACACCCAGTCAGACCACCTGGTGCACTCATGAAGTGGACACTGGGGACAGTCTGCCTATTAAAAATAAGATTTATAGGCAACCTGACCATGTCAGGGACTGTATCAGGACTGAAGTCCAGAAAATGTTGGAATTGGGAGTTATTGAACCCTCAGATAGCCCTTGGGCTAGTCCAGTGGTCCTTGTACCAAAACCTCACACCAGTGGTGGAAAAAGAGAGATGAGGTTTTGTGTGGACTACAGGGGTCTCAATGCAGTCACTAGGACTGATGCCCATCCAATACCAAGGGCAGATGAGCTCATATATACTTTGGCCTCAGCCAAATATCTCAGCACATTTGACTTGACAGCTGGCTACTGGCAGATCAGACTAGCTGATACTGCAAAGCCCAAAACAGCATTCTCAACCCCTAGTGGGCATTATCAATTTGTGGTAATGCCCTTTGGTCTGAAGAATGCACCTGCCACTTTCCAGAGGCTGGTGAATACAGTTCTCACAGGTCTGGAAGCCTATAGTGCAGCATATCTAGATGATATTGCTGTCTTTAGCTCCACCTGGGAGGATCACCTGGTCCACCTCAGGAATGTTTTACAGGCCCTGCAAAAGGCAGGCCTGACTATCAAGGCCACTAAGTGCCAGATAGGGCAGAGTCAGGTTGTGTACCTGGGCCACCTTGTGGGTGGAGGCCAGGTTCAACCTTTGCAGAGCAAGATCCAGACCATCATGGACTGGACTGCTCCCACTACCCAGACTCAGGTGAGAGCCTTCTTAGGCCTGACTGGGTACTATAGGAGATTTGTCAAGGGGTATGGATCAATAGTGACACCCCTGAATGACTTAACTTCTAAGAAAATGCCCAAAAGGTTCAGTGGACAGTTAGCTGTCAAAAGGCATTTGATAACCTGAAGCAGGCCATGTGCACTGCTCCCATTCTACAGAGTCCTGATTACTCCAAGAAGTTCATTGTTCAAACTGATGCATCTGAATTGGGGGTAGGGGCTGTACTGTCACAATTGAATGAAGAAGGTCAGGATCAGCCAGTAGCTTTCATTAGCAGAAGGCTGACCCCTAGAGAGAAACGTTGGTCAGCCATAGAGAGGGAGGCCTTTGCTGTGGTCTGGGCTCTGAAGAAGTTGAGGCCATACTTGTTTGGTACACACTTCCTGGTTCAGAAAGACCATAAGCCCCTCTTATGGCTAAAACAAATGAAGGGTGAAAACCCCAAACTGCTTAGGTGGTCCATTTCCCTACAGGGGATGGACTTTACAGTGGAACATAGACCTGGGAGTAACCATGCCAATGCAGATGGACTCTCTAGGTACTTCCACTTAGAACATGAAGACTTAACTGGGCAAGGTTAGTTTAATGTCCCTACGTTTGGGGGGTTGTGTAGGAGAGTAGGATCTGCTTCACATGGGTACCCCCACTTTTGCTGATGCTTCACTGTTTTTCGACGTTAGTCTGGCTGGGGCCCTGCTAATCAGAACCCCAGCCTAGCTGCTTCCTCTCTAAAATGGTTTCCATGTGCCTTAGGCACATCACTGATTGGAATCTGGAGTGCCCTTATAAGTCCCTAGTATATGGTATACTATGTACCAAGGGCATAGGTACCTCAGAGGCCTACCAGGGGCTGCAGCATGTATTATGCCACCCCTGGAAGGCCATCCAAACTGACACCACAGGTCTGCTACTGCAGCCTGGGTAAGGTGGTGCATGCACCCCTTACTGTGATATAGGTTACCTATATCACTATATACATACACACATATAAACCTATAAGTCACTCCTAAGGCAGGCCTTATCAATCCTAAAGGCAGAGTGCATGGTTCCTATGTGAGAGGGTGCTCCTGCATGAGCAGGGCCCTCTGCAGCGTTCGGAGACCCTTCTCTGATGCTGTTTGTAGTGCAGCCTGACCATATACTCTTAAGCGCATTATAACCTCGCGTTAAATGCTAACTTTGGAATGGCTGCACCTAAACATGTCGTGTTTGGTGTCAAACATCTTGGAATATTACCCCCGCCAATTCTGGCGGCGGGGGTAGCATTCCACCCTTCTAGAGGGAAAGACATGTTAACATCTGGCTAGCCCGGTAACTTCTTTCCAAAGCCCTGGCATCACAAAATGGATGCTGCTGCCACAGACACGAGTCTGGCCTCCTGCTGCTGGACGAAACTCCGGCAGGGGAGGCCTGGACAATAGGTTTCCTGTCCCAGGGAGGTGTGACCACCTCCGCAGACAGGATAATGTGTATTGGGGCTGGGCGGGAGCACTTTCGGGTGCTTTGAAGTCCTGCACTGGGGGCACACTTGGTGTCCCTGTGCATACCCCAGTTCAAACCGGATCAGGGGCTTGCAGCCCCTGCTTTGGCGCAAACTGGACAAAGGGAAAGCGTAGCCACCCCTCTGCCCTGACCCACCCATAGGTGGGGCCACAGAGTAGTCCAACCCCTATCCTTAGTATAAGTATAGGAACCCAGTCCTTAGGACTTTAGATTATCCCTGGACGAAACTCTGAAACTGAATCCTGGACCTTCGATGCTCTACTCACGATTAGAGGACAGAAGAATCTCCCTTGGGGTCAAGGAGTGACTCCCCTGCTTGGCAGGCACCAAAGAAGCATCTGTCTGGTTCGCATTTCTGAAGCTCCCGCTGGACGCCGAAGTCATCGCATCACCAGAGGTGGATTCTCAGACTTCCCGAGGCTACCCTGAGTCCCCAGCAAAGCTGAGGCCTGTGGCTATCGTGGGTGACTTGAGTCCGTGACCCCTGGACACCGAGCACATTTGCAAGTGCATCCTCTTCTGGGTCTCCCAAGAAGTCGTGCTAAATAGCTCTAGTCTCCAGCACCAACTGCACCAAAGATCACTGGCCTCCACTCCACGAGTGTCCTGTGAGCCAGATCCACGTGCGGCGTCTCGAGGCTCCTTTGCGGTCGCTAGCCCGTTGGCTAGTAGCCCTTAACAAAGGCCAATCTTTTTCTAACTTGGCATCCTGCTTGCTCCAGGCCTGCCCTCACTTACCCTCGCTGGGTGAGTTCCCCAGACCTTGCTGGTCTGCACCATCGACAATCTTACTCTGCATCAAGACTTGCCGTTGCCAAGGCTTGTTGGGTCCAATCCGGTCGCCGACACCTCAGCACTCGACAGACATCGTGTACCAGTCCTGGTTGCCGATAACGCCTCCTGGACCTCGTGGCTGAAGAGTCAAGACGACCGTCAATGCACCTGAAGCACTCGACATCGGTGGGCATCTGTCCATCGCCTTCCTGGTCACTGTCTAGTGACCCAGACTCTGTCCCCTCTGCTTTCAGGTTCTTCAGAACTCCGATCCACTCTTGGATCCACCCGGACACTTTTCACTTGGTCGCCAGCAGCACTTTGCAGCAGATCGCCATTCAAATCGATGACGAAACCCGACCCCGAAAGGCACCTATGCACCCGGCTTCCCTGGGTGAGGTAACACGAGTACTCCGGTGCTCCCGTGGGTAGAGACTCTTCAAAGTCCTAGATCTCAAAGGGTTTGCTCCAAGTCCTCCTTTAAGTGTCCCTTTTCTCTAATTTCCAGATCACGACTTTCTCATAGAAGTCAACGGCGTATCGCGGTTGTGTATTTACACTGCACGCGTCCCCCGTGGGTCCCCTGTGTCACTACTTTGGGTGGTTCCTTGTGGTCCAAGCACTTCTAGAGGCTCTAGGCCTAGTGTCTAGTTCAGTCGTGGTTCTTATACCACTTTATTGGTATATGGTTTGGTACGCCCCTAGGGCCCAAACGTGTATTTGTGCTATTACTGTGTTTAAATAACTTCTAACTTATGTACTTCGAACTCTAGCCTCATAAAGAGACTAGAGGGGTGTGTTTAGCAATAAATACATATATTTTGAATATATACCTGGTGTGGTGCTCTTTCATTTGATCACTCAAGAGATTATAGACTGGTAAAACAAGCTGCTTTACATTCCTTCAAGACTTAGCCTGAAGGCTGCTCTCCATAGCTACCACTAGGATAGCTTTCAATAAGGTTGTCTTTAACCTATCTCCAATAAGGGGTTGTTTGGACTGGTGCAAGGTGCCCACTATAATTAGTGGACAGCATATACCAGGCCAACTTCTCACAGCGATCTGCTGCAAAGTGCTGCTGGCGACCAAGTGGAAAGTGTCCGGGTGGATCCAAGAGTGGATCGGAGATCTGAAGAACCTGAAAGCAGAGGGGACAGAGTCTGGGTCACTAGCCAGTGACCAGGAAGGCGATGGACAGATGCCCACCGATGTCGAGTGCTTCAGGTGCGTTGACGGTCGTCTTGACTCTTCAGCCACGAGGTCCAGGAGGCGTTGTCGGCAACCAGGAGCAGGATTCGGGCTGGTACACGATGTCTGTCGAGTGCTGAGGTGTCGGCGACCGGATTGGACCCAACAAGCCTTGGCAACGGCAAGTCTCGATGAAGATGAAGATCGTCGATGGTGCAGACCAGCAAGGTCTGGAGAACTCACCCAGCGAGGGTAAGTGAGGGCAGGCCTGGAGCAACCAGGATGCCCAAGAAGAAAAAGATTGGCCTTCGTTAAGGGCTACTAGCCAACGGGCTAGCGACCGCAAAGGAGCCTCAAGACATCGCACGTGGATCTGGCTCACAGGACACTCGTGGAGTGGAGGCCAGTGATCTTCGGTGCAGTTGGTGCTGGAGGCTAGGGCTACTCGGAGCCCAAAGCACGACTTCGTGGGAGACCCAGAAGAGGATGCACTTGCAAATGTGCTTGGTGTCCAGGGGTCACGGTCTCACGTTACCCACGATAGCTACGGGACTCAGGGTTGCCTCGGGGAAGTCTGAGAATCCACCTCTGGTGATGCGAAGACTTCGGCGTCCGACGGGAGCTTCAGAAATGCAGACCGGACAGATGCGTCTTTGGTGCCTGCCAAGCAGGGGAGTCACTCCTTGACCCCAAGGGAGATTCTTCTGTCCTCTAATCTTGAGTAGAGCGTCGAAGGTCCAGAATTCTGTTTCAGAGTTTCGTCCAGGGATAATCTAAAGTCCTAAGGACTGGGTTCCTATACTTATACCAAGTTTAGGGGTTGAACTACTCTGTGGCCCCACCTATGGGTGGGTCAGGGCAGAGGGGTGGCTACACCCCTTTCCCTTTGTCCAGTTCGCGCCAAAGCAGGGGCTGCAAGCCCTGATCCGGTTTGAACTGGGGTATGCACAGGGACACCAAATGTGCCCCCAGTGCAGGACTTCAAAGCACCCGAAAGTGCTCCCGCCCAGCCCCAATACACATTATCCTGTCTGGGGAGGTGGTCACACCTCCCTGGGACAGGAAACCTATTGTCCAGGCCTCCCCTGCCGGAGTTTCGTCCAGCAGCAGGAGGCCAGACTCGTGTCTGTGGCAGCAGCATCCATTTTGTGATGCCAGGGCTTTGGAAAGAAGTTACCGGGCTAGCCAGAGTTAAAATGTCTTTCCCTCTAGGAGGGTGGAATGCTACCCCCGCCGCCAGAATTGGCGGGGGGTAGTATTCCAAGATGTTTGACACCAAATACGACATGTTTAGGTGAAGCCATTCCAAAGTTAGCATTTAACGCGAGGTTATAATGCGCTTAAGAGTATATGGTCAGGCTGCACTACAAACAGCATCAGAGAAGGGTCTCCGAATGCTGCAGAGGGGCCCTGCTCATGCAGGGGCACCCTCTCACATAGGAACCATGCACTCTGCCTTTAGGATTGATAAGGCCTGCCTTAGGAGTGACTTATAGGTTTATATGTGTGTATGTATTTAGTGATATAGGTAACCTATATCACAGTAAGGGGTGCATGCACCACCTTACCCAGGCTGCAGTAGCAGACCTGTGGTGCCAGTTTGGATGGCCTTCCAGGGGTGGCATAATACATGCTGCAGCCCCTGGTAGGCCTCTGAGGTACCTATGCCCTTGGTACATAGTATACCATATACTAGGGACTTATAAGGGCACTCCAGATTCCAATCAGTGATGTGCCTAAGGCACATGGAAACCATTTTAGAGAGGAAGCAGCTAGGCTGGGGTTCTGATTAGCAGGGCCCCAGACAGACTAATGTCGAAAAACAGTGAAGCATCAGCAAAAAGTGGGGGTACCCATGTGAAGCAGATCCTACTCTCCTACACTAAAGGCAGTACAATTAAGCATAAAATGCTTTGGGTTCGAGTTGCAGATCTGAAACAACGTCTGCCTCTCACACAGGTGATTCACACCCTTGGCCACCAGCGTGTGGGCACACACGCTGTTGGTAACGGTTTGGCAGACGAAGCTGCCAAATCAGCAGTAGCCACGTGCACAGTAGCAGCAGTTACAAGATCCATGACTAAAATCGATAAAGATATTTTGGCAGCTATTGCTGCAACAAAAGAAGGTGCTAATTACCCACGGGGTTTCCCTTCCAAATACTCTTATCACTTAGGTCCCGAACAGGCTCCTTACGTAAGAATTCCAGACGTTGGTGATCGGCTGATTCCCAACGCGGACCGCAGACTTTCCTTGATAACTGCCGCACACGAAGGCATGGCTTCGGCTCATGCTGGTGTGTCTGCGACGGTTTCCATCTTGCAGCAGCGTTACTGGTGGCGTGGTTTATATAAACAGACCCATACTTATGTGCTTTCTTGTGACGTTTGTCAGCAAATTAAGCCTTCCACGGTTACACGGCCACCACAGACACCGCTCTGCATTTCTAACAGACCTTTTGGGTGTGTTTACCTGGATCACTGCGGTCCATTTTCGTCTGACACTGCATATAAATACATCTTAGTTGCAGTAGACTCGTGCACACGTTTCATCTGGGTCTGGCCACAATGGAGTGCTGACGCTCGAAATGTCATCAGGGATTTGCGTGTCTTTGTGGGAATTTTCGCTTGTTGCACCTTCCTTTCTGACCAAGGTCCAGCGTTCGCCTCTAAGGCTTACAAGGACGCAATGGGTTCACTGGGGGTGCAGGTGAAATTTTCGTCTCCGTATCGGCCTGAGGGCAATTCGATTGTTGAACGAATGAACCGTGACTTAAAGCAATCCTTGACATCTAGAGTCTTAGGTACTGGCAGGAACTGGCTGGCCCACTTGTATAGCGTCCAACGTGCACTTAATAATCTCCCTAGAAGACCTCTGGGTGGGCGGACCCCATACGAAATGCTCTTTGGCATAAGAATGTTTGTGCCTGACCTTGATGGTCTAGACATGGCGGCGCAATCCGCAATCTTTGACGTAGATAATCATTCTACTATGTTACAGGACTTACAAGAAGCCCGAGACAAACTAGCAATCGCACATTTACCTTCAGCCACAGATGCTGCGCTGCAGATTCCGGTTGCCGGCTGGCTTCCGAAAGTTGGAGACCTGGTCCGAGAAAAGGTGGAGAACAAAAAAGAATTTGGCCCCTCTTATCGTGCACCGGTTCCAGTCCTTGGCTTGAAGGGTACTCGTACAGTCATCTTACCACTGCTTCCTGGTCGCAAGGAAAACAGATACATCTCAGTGGAAAATGTCAAGTTACAACATCTGGCCGATCCTGAATAGTGTAACACCAGCGGTCTCTTGTCCAGTCATTTCCAGGACAAATGTTTGTGGCCCGAACGGTCACTGATGTTGCCATTGAGATGGTAGATGTGGCTGATCGCCTGCACAACGACCCGGATTCCCCCTGCAACGAGGAGACCGAGTACACCTACCCCGCCACCGAGTCCGTGGCTCATCTACCAACAATGCCACTGAGCCCAACACGTTATTCCTTGATTCCACCTCAGCACTTATCCCGTCCAGATTCAGTATTTTTGTATCCTGGTTTAGAGACAATTTTTTGATCCCCACATGGACATACATCTGGTTGGTGCTATTCCTGATTTTTCTGTTCATGTCCATTGGCATTGTCACAGTCTTTTTCTACTCATTAATGGTCACTATTTACCGGAACGCTCTGCTGTGAACTGTGTCGCTGGAACTTTGGCTCCGCATTCTTCATCTCACATCATGAAGCGTGACCACACATTTGAGAACATTTCAGCTTTTCCAGTTGCTGATGGCATCGTATGGGATGCGGTAAATTTCCAAATTCATGGACCAACCGAGATTATTAATGTACCAAATGTCCTCCGTGTTTCAATGGGTGATGTCGTTAAAAGTAATATTCATTCTGACGATTGGGATGTACATGCAGTTGAATCGTTATTTACTGATTTGAAATATTATGCTGCTTTTAATGCTGAAGATTTGTACATGAATTCTGCAAGTTATGCCGATTTATATTGTTACCAGCATTGGGGCAACCACTTTCTCCATAAACCCAGTACCCTTCGGGGTCTTTTTAATTATACCCAATGGGAACATTGTCCGACCCCTTTGCCAGGTAGCTCCCAGACTCTTAGAAATAAGTTTACTTATTTTACAGACTTTGATAGGTCGAACCCTGGGTCCTATTATTTTAAGTTAAACACAACGGCCACTCAGAAAATCATGTTGACCCATACCAAATTGCTGTATTCGGGTTCCTTTTTGAACGCCTTGGCTGTGGGTGGGTATGAACATTGGCATGACACCATTGATTTAAAGTCTATTTGGGGCTCTAAAGCATGGCAGGTGCAGGGCACAGAAGCCTTGCACCGTGCTTGCCTCATCCCAACCCAAATTTTATTTTTAAATCAGACCATCTATCAAACGACATGTTGGGATTTGGCTACTTCCAAACAATTAAATGCACCCTCCATTCCTGTATTGTTTTTTTATTTATTTGTTTATTTATTTGAAAAGTTTTATATAGCGCTGGCTAGACCCGGAGGTATCAGAGCGCTTTACATGAGGAAGGACAATTTTTTTCAAAGCATAGTTACAAAAGTTACAATAGTTTCAAAGCATAGTAGTTACATGAAATATATGAGTTACAGAAGCAAGGCTCCGGCATAGGGAAAAAAAGCAGGCAAAGGTAGAGAAATTCAGGGGAGAGAGGAAAGGAATAGGGGAGGTAGATAAGGAGTGAGGGAGGGAAGGGGTAGGGGAGAGGGAAGGAAACACAACGGGGCGACGAGGAAAAAACAGTGTCCGATGTCCGGCTGGGTAGGTGACGGCCGAGGGGGGAACCAAAGCCAAACTCCTCTATAGCTGCATAGGGCAGCTCCACCGGTCATCGGCCAAAGGTTGCTCGGGCACCAAGGTATATACAGAAGGTTCGAGTGTCCGCCTAGGGGGACATCGTCAAAAAGTTTCATTTAGGGCGCCGGTTACGGTGTACGGAACTGTGCTCCCAGCGGTAATGGGAGCATTCCCAATCCTCCGTGATGTGTGACTCCCTTATCGCTGTGGACTCTCTCAGAGGGGTCTCTGAGACTCCAGGGCATAAATGCTGGATCCCTCCCCAACAAGGGGAGAAGGAGTGCTTTGGCAAGTGGCACATTCATGGAGGCCATTATAGGGACAGTCGGGCTGGTAGAGAAAGACCTTCACTGCAGATTAGGGGAATAGAGAGTTGGGAAGCTGGTTCAGTAGCCTGGGAGTCTGCAGCCCCAATGCAGCAAAAGATGGTGGTAACAGAAAGAAAAAAACCAATAAATTAATATGAGTTGTGTGCCATTTGATCATAGCTTATTCAAAACAGCTACACTCACGGACTAAAAAGGTTGAGCGAGCAGATTGAAGCGGGTTAAGGGCCATAGAGTTAAGAGGGTATTGGTAGACTATGGAGTCCGCAGTACCATTGGAAACAAATGTTGGGGTGAGAAAAGGGAAGATGCGGACCGGGGAAATTTTGGCCGCCATTTTAAGGTCAGGCAGGTATAGACAGGATCACCAGGGATATTGGCTAGACCCGGAGGTAACAGGGTGTTTTAAAAGAGTATTGGTAAGAAACAAGTTACACATAATAACAGTGGTTAAATACAATGTTGCACAGTAGGAACCATGACATTAAAACATTAGAATACTCGAGGGAGGTAGACATAACGCAAAATGAGTGATGAGATCCGGGGCATCAGCAATATACACAAACGAGGAGCAAATCCGTGGAGCAGAGAGACGGTCGGAAAGGTCGCCCAGCTGGAGACCGGCGAGACCCAGGTCGCTAAGATGGCGGACAAGAGTGTCTTTAGGAGATGGTCCCAAAATGGTGGGGTGCATATGAATCCTAGTCCAAATGTTCAAAAGAGTAGTTCTTACCTCCGCTCACATAAAATAAAATAAATAAACCTCCAAAGTAGTCCCAGAAGTCTTACGGGAGGCGAGGTATGTGAGTTAGCAGTAGGGAAAAGCAGCGGCAGTCAAGTCCGGAGGTGGGGGGAGGGTCAGGGGGAGAGAGCCTCAGCTCGGCACCTCTGCGGCCATCCGGAGAAAATACAAAGGCATCGGCAGCGTTGTTAGTTACGGGATCCGCCGCGCACTGGTTGTCATGGAAATTCAGTGAGGAGGCGGGGAGGAGGAAGACCTGGCAGCGGAGATGAGCGGGGAGCTGTGCCCGATGAGAGGGGAGGAAGAGGGGGTTGGCTGTGCGTAGGGGAGCCTCGGCTCAGGCCACGGAGTTCCGGCGGTGGTCTGCGACGAAAAGGCTCATCACGGCAATCAGAGACGCTCGCACCATCAGCCCTGCCAGTGGTGGGGCAAGTTGAAATGGCCTTTGTAAGTGGCCAGCGGAGGAGGACAAACATAGGCATCGGCAGCCCTGCCAGTGGTGCAACCAGGGAGGACCTCACTCTGATGCCCCTCCGTGCCTGCAATGTAGCGGGAACGGCAGCAAGAGGGAGCACGTCCCAGCCCAAGGGAGAGCTCGACCAGCGATGGGGTGGTGAGTCCGACCAAGGAAATAGTCTCGTCTCTGTGTAACTGGGGATCTCTGGAGCAACGAGGTAGGAGCGTCAGGTCGCCTGAGGACGGCTCAGAGGGCTCAGTCCTGGTGAGGAGCGGCGAGGGAGCGTCGGGTCGCCAGGGGTCATCTCCGGTGGTAAAATACTCTGCATTAGTAGTCCGATGTTAGAGCAGTTCGGTTGTTTGTAGATTTGAGGCGGATGGTCAGGTATGTAGAGGGATTTTTACCGATTTGGTAATCCCTGACCCGGGAGCTGCATGGGAGAGCTCCTACCCGGCGGCCATCTTGCCATAGCTGGTCTTCCACTCCCAACGAAAGCTTGCTTTTCAATATTTCCATTGCAAATTTGCAGGCTTTGTTCCAGAACAATTCGTTTAATATGTCTACTTCTGTTCAGTCGCCCTGGTTGGCTTGGCCAATTTCATCTAATGCCTGCCAACTGTGTTTTCATGACACCGATCCTGGCTATAAACAGGATAGGCCAGATCCAAGGTTTTCTGACTCTCGTACTATTACAACGTATTCTGTTGGTAAATTGTGTAAACAGTGGTTGCAGCACTCTTCCTTAGATTCTGTTAAACAACATTTGTCCCTCCTATCAGGCAACATTGATCTATCTGACTTTATTCTGGGGCCTCGTGGTCCTCGACCAAAAAGATTCATTTATGAGACTTACAATGAACTCTGGAAGCTTTCGAAAATTGAAGCTGCTTCCGTCTTCGGAAATTGATCAAGCAAATTTAGAAAAAGTGCTTGCTGTTGTTGACAATAGTATTAATACCCTGTCTTCCCGAATTTACACGTTAGAGAATATTATTTCCTCTGTTGTTGATATTGTGCAAGATGATGTTTCTGTGTTGTATCATGGTCAAAATCAATTGCGTTCAGTAATGCAGTTTGCATGGACTATGCAAACCCTTAAAATGGGGAAAGTTCCTTGGCACTTTTTGAACACCTCTGCCTTATTCTTACCTTTTAATTTGACTGAAAAACAGCAGTTCATGTCCATGAAAGATGCAGAATACACTCTGTTACATATCGAGAAAATAGAGCCCTTACTATTCTCAGTTGCAGAATTAGATTCTGCTGTGTGGTTAGTACACGGGGTAATCGCTTTGCCTTTTTCTTTATTTGAGTTCAGTTCCTGCATGAAACATTATCCTGTTGGCCGATTTCAGCCTTTAGGCAGTGCTTTCCTGCATGAACTTTGGTCCCTGCTTTTTACTTATAAATGTCTTAGGGACGGGTAGGAAGTTTTTCTCACGGGGGAGTCATGCGATTCTACTGTGGGTCATTCTCTTGTTTGCAAACACATTAGAGTACACAGGGCCTGTAATGTTTCGGCTCCGAATCTTGCTTGTGTTTTGAAAGGTATTCCTGCTCCTGCTATATCTCCTACCTTCACTGTGCTTGCAAATGGTAGCTATCTCCTTCTGAATAATCAGGACTGCTGTGGCATGCTTGCCGGCATTCCCTATATTGTAACAGTTTCCCACAGAGTTGTCTGCTGCAAAAATGTGCTTTTTCCTCCCCGCACAGCATCGTAGATAGTTCCATTTGGCCTTCCATTCCGACTTTGAAGGCAGATTTCAATAAATTGAGCAGAATAAAGGCACTATTATTGAATCAGGAGGTTATGCTGACGTCCGCCCAGGAGACGTTCATTTTCCAGGTGGCGAATACACACAGTGAAATACAGGCCCTGTTGAACACCAACCTCCCACAACATTTCGGTGAACTGATTCACCGTGTTTTCAATGCTTCTCGCACCGAAGGTCTTGTGCACTTTTTTAAAGTTGTGGGTTCTGGTCTTGTTACCTCCTTTCAAACTATATTTGGTGTAATACCGGCTTTTATTCATTCCATTTTTTCCAGCGTCTTTGGCTGTTTTCCGTTGATCCTCGCTTTGGTGGCTGGTATCTTGCTTTTGGTCTGTTTGCTGCGCAATGGCTGCACTTCCTGGAGCCCAGCACGGCCACGGTCGCCTTCGGGTGCTCCGTGAGTGCCTCCTCGCCGGCTTCGGCGTCCTGCCATTGGCGACACTTGGTGTGTCCTATAGACTTTCTTTTCGCTTTGCGTATTTCACTTGCGTGCAACCTGTGATGTCTTGCATCCGATTTCCTTTCTCCTGGTCCTTGGATTACTGCCTCTCCAATACGTCTCTGTCTCGCCCGGATTTTGTCCAGTTGGTGGGTCCCTTAGAGGCCCATGAACGAGACTGTTCCGGACCTGGCTACATGGCGCGTGCGGCTGCACTTGGAATTCTGGCAGGCACAATGGGATGTCTGGGCGGCTGCTCAGACTCTCTTACAACAAAGTTATATTGAGTATCACGCAAGTTGTCCCGCAATGCTGTTCGCTGCTCCCTCTTGCGAGGAACATGAATGCAGTTTTGATTTATTGGACTGGATGGCATCTCTTTTTGCTGACGATTCCAACGATGTCCTCTTGGAAGGTGTGGCGTTTTTCTGCACTTACACTCTTTTTGATTAGGGGGTCTCCACGTTCAGCGTCCTGTCCCACTGGATTTTTCTGTTCTGTGTTTTTTTTTTTTCCAGTCCCTATTATTGTCCTTCCTTGGGGACTATTCCGGACCAGACTTTGCCATTCTGCTCCATCTATTTGAACTCTGTCTTCGTCCTATGTCTTCGCCACTGGACTGACCAGGGGAGGGTGTAGTGTGGTTTGTGGACTCATGGACTGCATTGCTAAGTTAGCTTAGGCCTGGCTGCCATGATGCCTCTTTGCGCACGTTACTTTGTGCCTTTGTTTTCAAGCATCTGCTATTTTAGAACTGTTTGCCTTTCACCTTTCCTCCTGTTCCCTTTGTGTTGCGTCTGCACATCATGTACAAGGTCGAAAAACAATGTCCCTTGTTCTTGCTGATCTGGTCAGCCCCTCGCACTTAGACATAACACTGACTGCAGCTGCACTGGAGAAATTCGTGTGCTTTTAATATTGTGATTTCAATGTTGGAGACACTTGGAGAAAAACCTTTCCAGAGAGAAGAGCTGTGCTTGTCTGATGATGTAAACCTTGCATCTAGATATTGAGGTATGAGGGTCTGACAAGCCAAAGCCCAGAGGTCTTCTGTTTTTATAATAAACTAGTTATTAGCACGGGGAGGGTGGACAGGTCATTTAGCCCTATATCCACTGTCTTTATAAAATGCTGTCCCCGTTTGTATTCTATGGAATTGTAACTATGCTTATTACTTTATTCTTATGCATTATGCTGATAGTACTGGCACGTGTACTGTATCTTAGAGCACGATAGTTGAAATAAACATTTAAACTATACAGTGTCTCTTATTACGCACGTTGTGGACAGGTATGAGTGAGTTACAAAAGGGTGTCCTTGCTCCTGCGAGTCCTGAGAAAGAGAGACCGTGTTCTGGGTTGTCTAATCATTGGTAGCTGCGCTGCTAATGAGACGCTAATGCTAGTCGGGTTGGGATTGTGGGTACTAAGGTGTATTGTTGGCTCACCACTATACTCCGAGGTCCTATTATCCTGTGCATAGCTCTGTGTATGTGCAGAATCCCTACAACAGTAGCCCTACCTAGCTCACATATATATTATTTTTATATTATGTCTGTACACTGGGTCTGAGTCCCAAATCCTAAAATGGCCACCCAACATCTTTGTTGATGTTCAATGTAGCCAATCAGATCTTATCTTACGATTTGCCAGTACCGTAGGAGCCCTTCGGTGCTACAAATCTATACATTTTGAACTTTACTTTCTCCAAAAGTACTGAATAGATTTACACCAAATCATGGAAAGCACACTTTCTGGGTAAAGATCTAGCTTTCTGCCAAATTTGCACATATAGATATACATGTATATATATACATATATATGTGTGTGTGTGTTATGCATATACATATATCATATATATATGTGTGTTGTGTGTCAAAATAAGTAAATTTATTTAACATTATCAATGAGTAAATAAATAGTGTGCTTAAAGATCGCACTGCCACTCCAAAAGGAGCATCCTGGCACTAAGCGGCAACAAGAATGACCTCATAACACAAAATGACCAGAAAGGGGAGTATATCAAAGAAAACACGAGTAACATTGTGCTTTGGAGACAGCAAAACGCCAGGTCTTAAGCTATTTTCTAAAGGTGGTTTCTGATTCAATGAGTCACAAATGACTAGGAAGTTGGTTCCAGGCTTTTGTTTTGAGCCCACAACTGCAACGGATTTACCTCCTGGAGTTTTGAGTCTGAAGGTAGGGGTCATAAAAAGATTGGCATGCGGAGGCCTCAGAGTCAGTTTAGTAGTGTAGTGGGTAAATCTGGAAATTAGATATTGTGGCACCAGCACTCTATAGGCTCTGAAAGTGAATAGGAGAATTTTGAAATGGACCCTTTTATGCACTGGCCGCCAGTGTAGAGTTGTTAGTGCTGCTGAGGCCGATGATCATCGAGGGAGTTTCAAAACAAGTCTGGCAGCAGAGTGTTGTACCACCTGCAGTTTCTGAATAGTTTATTTTGAGGAGCCTGTGTACAAACTATTACAATTTTCCAATCTGGATGTTATCAGAGTGAAGGCCACTGTCTTTCTTGCAGCTAGTGGGAGGTACTCCAAACACATTTTCAGTGATTTTATTAAACTAAAAAACGTTTCCACCACTGCAAGAGCTTGTGGGTGAAAAGAAAGAGAGGCATCAACTTTTACTCCAAGGTTTTTTTACAACCTCAACCCTGGCAGGCTGAGGGGGCGTAGAATCGGGCCACCATAAAGCAGGGTCAAAGGAATTTGACTTGGGATTGGACATTAGTTCCTAGCCTCTAGCCTAGCTCCTGCCTACATAATTTTTTATTCCAGTATGTTGCAGTAACTATGGGTGGCTATATGTTGGTGGTTCATGGCTTACTCCAAGGTTGAGCTGGAGTATATTTACTACTCTTTTTGACCTTTTTGTCTGTAATAACTTTAGAAGTGTAATTTGTGAAAAGTAATGGCCTTACTCTTTTGTACATGAGTGTTTGTACTTGCATGTCCCTGCTTAAGCCCCCACCTTACTCATCAATAAACCCCACCCATTCAGGGGTAAGTACTACCCATTTCCCAGCCACCTCCTAGTCCCTCCCACAATTACTATTAAAAGGTAGACTTACTTGTGCAGAGCTCTCTAAACACATGTCAGCAGGCAGCGATCTCTGTGCAGAAATTATAGGAGTAACGAAGGCAAAGGACTTCTGTTGTTGGTTCATGAATTTTGAGGTATGTGAGAAGTATTAGTGAAGTACTACTAAATGTACTACAAAATGCAGTTTGCGAATCAGGCCCTATATGTCCCGAGTTGGCAGGACGAGATGGAGAGAGCCACTCAAGGCATACCTCCACAGTAACTAGAAAGACAATTTACACAACCTTTACTGTCTTTAGCAATTTTCTGAAGAAAGCACCTCATGAAAAATGCACACAGCCCTCAGAAAAAACATCTGCAGCAATGGCTTGATGTTATACCCCAAGGAGATTTTTCTGCCTGGGTGACTTTCACCAGATGAAACTGGGCGCAAATAAGGTTTGCTGAACTCCGAATGGAGGATAACATGCAGTTGTATGTAAAAATTTGACGTTTTTCACATCAACCCACAAAAATTTAATCCACTACCACTTATCATCAAGGTTGATATACATAGGTAAGTATACGCTGCCAAGGTTCTTAGATGTGGGTTAAGAATGGTAAAGCTATCCTTACCTTGTCAATATACTGGGAGCCAATATTCTTCATTCAATGATTCCATGTCGATGTGAAAAAGGTGATAATGAGATAGAACACCGAATGTGCTATCAATATGTTATCTCTAATTTGTTGATGCACAAAGAGGAACCTGGAGCAAATTGCACACAGGTAAATATCAAAATCTGCCTGGACAATCAGTACTTACTAGGGGGAGCGTTTGCACTTGGGAGGCCACACAATTTCCATGGCTGTGAGGATTTGAACTCTAGTATGAACAGAAATTGTGGTGGTGGGCAGGTGATTAGCTTGTCAGGAGGAGAGTAGGTGGCATATACCTGAAAATTACATATTTATTTAGAGACTACATATGCCCCTATATGGGGCATGCTGATATGAATACATTCATTCAACTGAATATCAACTGATGGCTAATAATTCTAAGGTTATATTACCTTTTGATTGTGATATTCCTTTAGGTCTCAGCCAGTTGTGGTTTAGATGAATGTAATCATTCTGATAATCTTTATACCAAACCCATAGTACTGTACATTCATTTAAGCCCTTAAGTGGTGATAATCCATCATAGGTAACGAGCTTTGACAAGAAGTAAAGCAATAGGTTGCATAGGGGAATTCATGACTCATAGACATAGATCAGGAGTAGCCAGGGGTAGCAGATACTAACCCTGGCTTACCATTTGGTACCTTTGGCATTACACTTACTACCCACAGCCTCAATAATCATGAATGTAGCAGCAGGAATAGAAAGTAAAACAAGCATTGACACATCCAGTATGTCTGGAGCTTTTGAATAACGCCAGCCTTTTGCTTCGCAAAAGGTTGTTTTGTTTTGTCATGGTTTTGAAAAATGTTATTGTTTGGGAAGCTACCAGGCCACCGCCAGTCTAAATAAAAAATATTGGCTAAATGCAAAAATATTTCTTTTGGTCTCATAGAAGACACATTACCATTGTAGTCCCTGCAACTCAAGGCAACTACTTTCTGTGTATGTGCTCCTCATGAAAGGGCAAAATGCCATCACTCACAGTGAATTTACCCAATTTCAGAAGTGGGCTGACCAACTGATCCATGCTGAATGCTGTAGTGGGCGGAAGAAACTGTTCCTGACACAATAACAGACCAGTGTATGAAGAGGGATGGCTGAAAGTCCCTATGAGGTGGTGGATTATACCGACAATTCCAATAAAATCCAACGGTCTTGGCCAACACCAGACCTAAAAAAACATATTTCATTTCTGTGGTTTCCACTTCTTACCCTTCTTGATGGGCTGGAAAGGGCCAACCAGATGATGACATTAGGACTCAAAGGCCGCTTCTATTATCCTGCCATTTAATTGAATTCACATCTCTATTGAGGTTATCAGTGGCATAGCATGGATGCCTTTGGCCCCAGTGCAAGTAAGGAAACTGGGCCCCATGAGTTCTTGTTGGGTTGTACAATACTGAAATAGGCAGTTTTCGGTGGGCCCCTCAGGCCTGTGGGCCCTGGCGCCACCGCATCCGCTGCACCTCTGGTAGCTACACCGCTGGCGGTTATCAGTGCTTACCGTTCTCTTGTGGGAAGCCCTCTGCACCTACAATCGCCTCAAATCATTTTAACAGTGTGGTACCTTATGTATGAGTGAGGCAGTGTGTTTTTTAAGAAGCGGGAGCATAATTCTGTAACAGTGGCACATTTATTAGGGTGGAACACACAAAAGTATGTATGTCTGGTATATATAGAGACAGGAACAGACAAGGTTGCCTTTTCTTTTCTATTTCTACACCAGACGTACTTTTGCGTGTTTCTACTTGTGTTAGGGAGCAGTGCGTCTTTAGTTGGGTTCCCTTCTCCCTCCAGACCCCTGTGTGTAGTGACACTCATTAGGCTAACATTCTTTTTATTTGCGAGTTTTCATGACCACGCAAGCCTCTTGCTTAACTTCTGCATTTTATATTTTACTACGAGGGCTATATTGAAAGTTACTATGTATTTCTTAGTTGTTGTTCACAGCCCAGTGCATTATGTCTTCTTTTCCTTACAGTGGGATCTGGTATGTGATCGGCGGACTAGAAGGCAGATGGCCCAGTCCATCTACATGGCAGGGGTGCTGGTTGGAGCTATTGTATTTGGGAGTCTCTCCGACAGGTGAGTATCTGGAAATTAATGTGCCACTGACAGCCATAGCAATGAGAGAGAGACTGGCTTCTAGCAAAATTTGAAGAATTTTCCACTGGCTGTACCACTGAAGGGCTGGGAGGACTGAAGGGAAGTGTCAGTCATATATCACTCAGTAAGCAAAAATAGTGAGTTTGAACATATGATTAGACTGAATGACAGCCTCCTTCTTCAGTGAGCTTATCCACAGGGTAATTGTTTAGAAGTAGAAAACAAACATATTTTCCTGTGAAAGTGGCTGCCTCTCAATGCTCTCTTATTCAGTTGAAATATGTTTTGTGTATTGTTCTGAAAATAGACAGGTTTCCTGCCAAATCCTGTTATAACCCAACTTGATTGCTTATAAATAATCCAGGTATTGCATCCCAATCTTATATTGACATATAAGACGCACAAACTGGGCCACCAGATGCTGGAGCAACCCCTACGCACCAGCACTTTAGTTCCAACTCGGACAATTGTTTTTAAGATTTTTCTAGTTTTAAGCAAACCCAGTGAGTCTTTTAACTTTTCCTTCTTCCTCCTTCTCTATAGCACATTGTAATGATAGCATATTGTAATAATTTTAATTAATTGAACAATAAAGTACAACTGTCATTTATATTTTATCTGGTAGAGGTTCACTTCAAACCTCGAGGCATTTACTGCTTTAAATAGTTTTGTTGCCTGTCTTTTCATTTTTTCACTTCCCAGTGATTTGAATGAGGGGTGTCCCAAATTGACACACTAATCTTACTCAAGACCAACTAGAATCTTGTGCAGATGTAAATTAAAATATTTAAGCCTCTTTTGCATACCTCTAACAATTTCTTACAAAACATGCCTCCATGTTATTTTACATTCGTGAGTAGAAGCAGTCAAAATATTCAGAAACTTATGTTTAACTTTTTCAAACATCTATGTAGAAAATGTAATAAATCTTTTGGGAACACCTAGGAATTCGATGTAATGCCAAAATAATGGCATAAATTACAATAGGGTCTCAATTATGGCACCTCAGTAAATTGTGATACCCGTGCAACCGACTGTTTGTACAGATGTCACAACTGTGAAGATGTCAGAAAAATCCGACAGTAAGATTTGTCACCTATAAGCAATTAGGTTATAGGCTGAGGAGGGTGGAAGCCCCACTCAGGCAACAATTACAGTCTTTGTCAGGGTGAACCACAAATTCACTAAGTTATACTGTGCTTAATCGTCTGGTAGCTTGGCACAATAGCAGGCAGTCTTAGCTTGGAGGCAATTTGTAAAGTATTTATGCAGCACACAAACCACAATAAAGCAAAAAAAACACAAGAATATTCCCAAACCAATATAGAAAAATACAGTACATTTTAATAAATAAAATTATACAAGAACAACAAAAATCAAATCAGTAGAACAGGAGATATTGATTCTTAAAGTTTTTATGAAAATAGCGCCAAGTAGCAGAAAGTGCCATGGGTCACGCTAGACTCCTGGAAAGTCACACCTTCAGGCAGACCTTGCTGGAGCACAGGTTTGGAAAAGGGACCAGGTTAATCCCGGTAAAGAGTTAACTTCTCAAGTCTGGCGCGAAGAGTGGGCATTTGTGTTGAAGGAGGCCGTGAGGAGAAGGCTTTCGGCACGAAGAGCAGGTCGAGTGTCTCAGATGGTCATCGCTGTAGTGCGAAGAGTCAGTCATCACTGGAGCCTCATGTTGGACGGTCAACATGGACAGTCGCTGTCAGTGCGAGGTAGAGGTCTCGCGTTCAAGGTTGTCACTGTTGGTGCAAAGAGCAGGTCTCACTGGAGCTTTGCATTGGCGGTCATCGCAAGCAGCAGAGTTTTGACATGAAAGGGCCCATTCACAGTCGCGAAGAGCCCAAACCTCTGGATTTTCATCTTTTTCTTATGGATGAGCCCTCACTGATACCAGCCAAGGGTCCAGGACCTGGGGGGCACCTCTTAGAGATCAGGACTCACTTCAGTAGAGGCCAGCAGCAGAGCTCAGTCAGACCCAGGTAAGTCCAGGCAGGTCCAGTTGCAGATAGTAAGCTGGGCAGTTTCAGGGAGACCTTTGTAAGCTTGTTGTATCTCTGCAGTTCACAAAAGAGGTCAGCCAACTGACCCTTAAAGTGACTCTAGTTAGCTAGGGATCATGGCGAGCAGGTCCAAGCATCCTTCTTCAGACAGCAAGGCAGTCCTTCAAGCAGCAAGGCAGTCATTCTTCCGAATCTTCCACAGGTCCAGAAGTGTTCTGTTGAGTGGTTCTGAAGGTCCTCTTTTTATATATGGTACCAGGTGCCTTTGTGTGGGGGAATTCCCTGGCCTACCCCCTTAGCTGGTCCTGGTCAGTTCTTCTCCTTCCCCTGGTCCAGGCTCCAAACTGTCTAGGTTTGACAAAGGGAGGGCATGCCTGGGGTCAGGTTCATTTGTGTGTACTGTAGGCAAAGCCCTTTCAAGTGTAACTGAGGCTCTGTGCAGCCCCTCTGCAGCCTTGCTGTCAGGATGGCTCATCTTGCCCACACCTAAGCCCCCTCTATCTTACTGTCTGGAAGCAATAAACAAACCCCAACAGCAGATCCATTCACAGTAATGTGGCCCAGGATACTGCCTGAAAGGGACCATTGGTTGGGGCAAGAAAATGCTAATTCTCTAAAAGCTGCATTTTCAGAATTGAAACTTAAAATCTGACTTCACCATTAAAGAGGATTTTAACGTACAATTCATTTGAGTATAAACAGCCTATCTCTATCTGTTCCCAATTTGAAGATATCACTTATTAAATCTAATAAGGTAACCCAGTGTTAGTCAATGGGAGAGATTGGCCTTACAACAGTGAAAAACGACTTTAGGAGTTTTTCACTGCTAGGACCTGTAAAACTTAAGTACCCATGTCCTACTTTTTAAATACAATGCACCCTGTCATATGAGCCTTTAGGGCCTACCTTAGGGGTGACTTATAAGTATTAAAAAGTAAGGCTTACTCTGGCAGAAGGTTTATTTTGCCAGTTCGAAATGGCAGTTTAAAACTACACACACAGGCTGCAGTCACAGGCCTGAGATGTTTTACAGTATTACTTTAGTGGGTGGCACAATGATTGTTGCTAGTAGCACTTAATTTACAGGCCGTGGATACAGGTAGTTCCATTTACTAGGGACTTACAAGTAAATAAATGTGCCAATTAGGTGTAGTCCAATTTTACCGTGTTTGAAGGAGAGAGCACAAACACCCTAGTACTGGTTGGCAGGGGTAAAGTGTACAGAGTCCTAATGCCAACAAAATAAGTTCAATGAAAATCAGGGAGTTAAGGCAAAAGGTTTGGGGGAAGGATGTCAGGTCTAACATCACCTAATATATTTTGGCAGGTCAGACCTGCAGAAATATACTGGCGAAAAAGACCCAGGCAATAATGGGACATATGGATTTTTGTGCACCAAAATCCACATGTAATGCACCATTTTCAGAGCAAAACTCTTAACTGCCGTCATTTAGCGCATCCAAAACACAACAAACACCAGTGTATAATTATTTATCGCATACGACAAATAACAATGCAATAAGAAAAACTAGTAATTGACTCTGAAGTGTAAACAGGACATATAGCCTGAATCCTTAAAAAGCAAACTAATTGAAATATGCAGGATCATTATCTCTCTCATGGTCATCTCTCTTTAGCCCCTTTTTTGTGTGTCCTCTTGTGAAGGTCTCTGTACCCTTTTGAGCACACAAGTGCTACCCACCTTAAGCCATACTAAGCAATCAGTAGCAGAGAAGCGTGCCTTGGGCCCTACTGCAAGCAAGGAATACAGACTCATATTATATTTGGAGTGCATTGGGACCCCCAAATTCATTGGCCCTGGCGGCACTGCACCTGCTGCACAATTCATGGCAACTGATGCCTATTGTTGTAGTTTGTGCTTAGCCTTACATCACAAGTGTCAAGCCTATGAAAACAAATCACCCAGCATGCCAAACACTCCCAGGAGGAAGCCTCTCTCCTCTCAGTGCCAGGATAGCACAGCCAGGCAGAAGGAATGATTTCTAGTTCTTCTGCCTGGTCACCATTTTTGCAAAGGGCACGTTATTGTATTGACGACGAAAGGGAAGGACCAACGGGCGGGGACAGGTATAAGTACCTTGCTCCCACCCTCTGCTGTGCTGGAAGTGACGCGTAGCCAGCGCCGGACTTGGGGACTCCCAGGGGGTCCCCACCACTAGACTTGATGATGTGCCTAATATGGCACTAGGGTGGCCGCCCTCTTGGGTGGGCACACTGCGTGTGCCGCGGGCAGCATCATTTTTCCCACATTTTTTTTAATCGAGTTGGGGGTGCAATGATGGTGCTTGCCTGCGAAGAGGGAGGAAGAGTAGGGATGGAAAGAAGAGCTTCTCCAGGAAATGGGTCACAGGCTTGAGGCTGTGCGTTCAAGTACGGTTCGGCATGGTAACTTTGAGGGGATCGTAGTTGAATAATGTATCTGTTTCCAAATGCTCACCACCTGATGTCATTGAGATTACCCAACTGTCTTGTGTTTGAATCTTTGTAGTGCCCAGTTCCTTATGCCCTGCAGTATTGAGGCATACGTGCCCCAACCTCCTTCTTGCAGCTAACCAGGAAACACCCGGATTTGACCGTCTTAAGATGGCGTCCACCAACCGTGGATTAATGTGAAATCTGTTCCCTTCACGTTTCTCACTGTATGTGAGATGGGAAGAGAGCTTCCCAGAGGGTGCCAGTGCCCTGGGACAGCATGGCGGTGGAGGACAAGAGGCGGAGGAGTCCTGCACTCTTTTATCCCTGTGTATATATGCTATGAGCGTTGAGCGGCAACAGGGAACTTCTGTAGCCCGAAGGCTGGTGTAAGGATGGGCTCAGACAATGGACGTGTAGTGGAATGAGAAGCGCAGTCTGTGTAGCTATTGAGTAAGGAAGGCTGCAGGCCCTACATACCTGTCTTATGGAGGTGCACAGCTCACATTCAATTTGGATACATAGATTCACACCCTGCTTATACCTGGGATAAACAACTGCTATTGCTTGGAGGCATCTATGAGACACACAGATGCAGAGCACAGTTAAGGGCCTGATTGCATCACCCTGATTTTATTCCTCAGGACTTGTGGCAGAAGTTCAGAGAACTTACCCTGTATCCTGCCCCAGCACAGTGCACAATAACTGTTACATCTCGAAGTCCAGGTGCATTTAATTTTCACGCGGGCCAATATCGCAAGCACCCGTGAAAACTCAAGGGTTATACATGATGCAAGCCATATTCGTCTATCATAAATTATTCACGTACATTTACACGTGGGGTCCTGAACCTTGGAAACAGCAAACAGTCCTCTGCCAGCATCAGTTGCCTAAGAGCTGCTTTTGTAGACAGTTTGCAATAAGCATGCTATCTTGCTAAACTCTAGAAATAGAAGCCTTAATTTGTGCAAATATGAAGGCATGCAGAGCAAACTCGAAGGCAGTAAAAATTAGAAGGCATATTTAGATTCCAGTTGTATATCGAGCATGAAACTAAGCAGCATATACCATTTGTACCAGCCATTGACCTCGTTTTAGTCCATACTAAAACGCTGCTAGCAGATAAGAGAAACTTCCCCAAACCGTTTGTGTTCGTCGCGTTACATGTCAACTTGTTCAAAGTGAGATCAGCTTGAACTCTGCTTGTAGTAAGCGATAGTGCAAAAAATTGGGGCAAAAACATTTACACCCACTTTAAAGTCTGATGTTAGACAAGACCTTTTGATTTAATAGCATTTTATATATATTATACTTATTTCTAAGAGCTTTCAGCCGGTCCTCTTCAACGATTGGTCTCTTGTTGTGTCAATCACATTTTCTCTTGCCCACTAGAGCATTCAGCATGGGGCGATGGGTCAGCCCACTCCAGCTACTAGCTAAAATCAATATAAGTGACCGAATTCTGTTCTTTCACAAGGAGTGCATCAGCCTACAAAGTGGTTTCTTTCAGTGCCTGGGACTACTATGGCAATATGTGCTTTTTGAGACCCAAAAATATTTTTGTTTTAGCCAATTTTTTTCATATATATATTTTGGCGAGTGCCTGGCAGCTTCCCAGCAAAAGTTTTACAAAAACAATAACGGAACAAGCAAAGACAAAGCCAAAGGCCTGAAAGTCGACACCACACCCCTTGGCTTTTTTGCCAATGCGTCTTGCACTTGGAAGCCCCGATTCTGAGTTAGCCAAAAGTGAGTACAAAATTACCACATGAAATTTCGCTCCACCTGATTCAGAGTGTGTAGCTTTCCACATTTGGGTTATCCGGATTGGGGAGACCCATACACGATTTTTCCAGCTGGTGATTCTAGCCAGAAAAATCTCAGGAGGTTTTGGCTGCAGAACAGTCAATCTTCCTTATCATTTTTTGCTTGGGGAGCATACAATGCCCCCCACTAGTAAACAACCTTCCCCTTCCTCCCCCTAAACCCGTCCCTCACCCACAGGTACTGGCATACATGTACCACCTGCTCTCAGCCGCAGCACAATCAGACACAAAGCCACCACAGAGACCCGAGAAGCAGGCCCATTCAGGAGTACTCTGCCGACACAAAAATGACCAAGAAGTGAACCAAAGCAGCCCAACATCTATCTCACAGTTGTCTTGGTGGTGCTTTTGTTGCAGCAGTTAGTTGAGGCACCGTACCCCTCAAAAAGAATGAGTAGCAGGCAAGTGGGATGAAAAAACTGGGGTGTGGGTCTCTCAAAGGGGCATGGCCAATGTAATTAAGGGCGTGGTTTTGAAACACATAAGCTAAAAATCTGTGCTCAGTATAGCGTATTTTGCTGTTTCTGTCATTGCATTCAGATATATGATACCACAAGTAACATACCTACAACAAACCAGGACTATTGGCTTTGCCAATTGTTGTTAGTTGCATAAGATAAATAAGCAACAACTGTGGCTTTGTTGTATATAATATTAAAAATGCTTCAGTCCTGACATGATGAGACTGTGAAAGAACTATAGCGAGGCGCTTTGAAGTTACATCACAGGCAGTGAAGGGTGGTACTGCCACAGAGTTAAGATTTTTTGTTCACCCCGAGGGTGACAGCAAATATGAAGAACCCGATAGGGACCCGTCTCAACACCTGCTTTTAAGAACTGCTGATGCTGCGCACCAGCAGGACCCGGCCCACTTAAAGCCCTGGTAGCAGGGCAGATGGATTTACCGTTATTGGGAAGGCACTGATCTTAGCTTGTTTGCTGGGGTGAGCATACAAGCTGCTCTACTTTTTGATTTGTTTTGCACTTAAGACATGCAGTTTTATAGCGTGTAATTATTTCTAATTTTTGTTCTACTGGATACTATTGCTTCTTTTCTACCATTGTTTCCAGTTAGTAAATGAACTGTAGACAAATGAAAAGTTGCATCAAGGTAATTTTCTACATGGAATGTGGTTTTGGGCGACTCAACATTAGCATGAGAATAGGGTTCCCGAACGACTGCAAGTTACTGGGAACATGGACGTGGGCTTTACAAACCATTGTTTTCTAACGTGTTCAATTGGTTCAACTGAAGTGAAGCAAGATTACAACTCACAGAATGCACGGATAGGTTAAATTAAAGGTCAGACCTGGAAACGAGGAGGCTCCTGGGCAAGGAGTCATCTTCTAGACCTAGGCCATTTTGTTTTTGCAGGTACACAAATTACTAAATTCAGAAAAATATACAGATTATACCGTTTGTACTTAAAGTTAGCGTTTCACTTTGGTTGACTTCAGAAACATCAAAAAGTCTTAAAAATGCAACGTGTTTTTTTTCTGAAAGAAAAACACACCTGCAACAGTCTTTAATCCAGCATAATAAGAGAGGCAAAGCTCACTTCATGAAGTGCACTGCAGGAGGTCACACCGCATCTTGAACGTGGAGGGAAATACTTCACCCCATATTGTGTGTCGGGTCATTGTCCAATTAGCTTCTTATCAGGTAAACAAAGAAAATGTCTGGAAAAGATAAGAAAGCCTTTACAAACAAAACCATTCCTTAGTTAAACACGGCCACCGTGGGTGACAATCGTTTTGTTGAGTGGATGCGCCCTGAACAACTTCCATCAGCAGCTGGCCCCAACTTCTGCTACCAACCGCTGGGCACAGCATGAGCAGAACCCAGAGCTACATTACAGGCACGTAGGGCCCTGGTTTCCCTCTTTCACGCATGAGCAGCTCATTCAGTCTAGGTCATTCTTGGTTTTCTGGTACTGGTTATCCCATTACAAATTTGGGACAGCAAGTTCAGAATGCAAAGACAAAAAACATGCACTGGCAATCCAATAGCTCTAGTTTACATTTCATTCAGAAGCTAGGCCTAGAAATGTTGTCATCATAATCCATGCCATACAATGTAGGCATTCTCTATGTGACACACAGGGTCAGACTAGGACATAAAATAGGCCCGAGCACCAACATAAAAGTGACCCCCATTAGTGAATAAGATAGCTAAAAACGTATTCCATGTATACATATTGGGTCAGATTTGAATTTGTAAAGACACACTGAGTAAGTGCTTTGCAAGGTATGGACGATTGCATGGAACTGAGCTTGTTGCGGGCAATGTTTGCTTTAATACCAGGGACACGAATAGTAAAAACCAGCTCAGCAGACCATAAACAAGTCTCAGGAACAGCTAAATATCCCGCCCACACACTGATCTGTGGGACCAGCCGGTCTTGCCACACTACATTAACTATAGCTCGCCATTGTACCATGCACTGTGTTCTGGCAAATAATGCAATTTACGATGTCAAAAGTGTTGCATATTGTAAGCTATGTAATATGTAAGGGTATAGCTAGTGCATGGAGAAGGGATGAGTTATAGTTAAAATAGTGTGGCGAGTGAGGTGATAAGACTGTGTATGTAGGTGCGCTAGTTATATTAGTTTGATGATAGTAGCGTCTAAACTTAGGCACGCTAGGCAACGAGGTGGGGCAAAGTTGGTTAGTGCTTTTAATCTGGGATTTTTTTACTTTGACGATATTTTTATAATTTTAATTCGCACTTTACTTTACTTACTTGAAGGCTAGTAGGGACTCCGGTGGTGGCAGGTGGACTCTCATCTGCCGCCGGTTTCTTTGGCAGTCTTTCTGGTGTTAATTTTCCCCTCCCCGGTCCACCGCTGCACTTGCTGTTTGAGTTGAGGGAGGGGCTGTTACTTTCACTGCTTCCGGTTTCCTCAGCCTCAGGAAGGGCGGCGGTCTAGTTGTTTCTCCTACCGCGCCCTTCCGGTATAAAACCCAATTATGACGCCGACGCGCAGCGGACGTGCGCAGCGAGCGCGCCAAAGGCGCGCCAAAGGTAAGCCCGTCTGCGCCCATCCGCGCCTGGCCCGTGCCTAGGGCCGGTCCCCCTGGCGGGTTCTCGATCCAATCCCATAGGCTTATAAATACTCCAAAGATTTACTCCTAGAACTTAATTCAGGCAGGACCTGCAATGGCCCGGCCTTATCTCCTGAGGACTGTGATAAGTCAGTTACTTGTCATGAATGTAACATGAGCCTTCTCAACCTAAAAGTTAACACTCTCCATACACTTGATGGAAAGGCTGCTACTGATACCAATCAGGTTTGGTGTACCCTTATAAATGCACGTTCTTTGATAAAACACGCTCTGGAGTTCGCAGACTTTTTAGAAGCTCAGTGCCTAGACATAGCTTTTATTACAGAATCCTGGGCTGACGCAGGGGCCGGACCAGACCTGTCTGTAGCAGTCTCTTCGGGCTTCCTTAGTCACAGACTGGACAGGATAGGAAAAAAGGGGGAGGTATTATCATAATATACCGCCAGTCCTTTCCAGGCACCTTCACTGAACTTGCTAGCCAAAAAGAGGTAGAAGCGCTAGTCTTTAAATGTCAGCTGTCAAATCATTATTCCTATAATGGAATATTTTTGTACCAGCCCCCAGGGACCTGTTCTGGTTTCTTTTCCACCTTCTCTCAGTTCTTAGATTTAAAAATTGGTTCAACAGATTTTACAATTCTAGGTGATTTTAATATGCACTTAGAAAATTCTGTGAACACAGAGGTGGCATGTCTTACTGACATGCTGCTTAGTCTCGGGTTAGAACAATGGGTAAATGAACCAACGCATCAGGCAGGCCACCTACTTGATGCAATCTTTTCTGACTGCCCGCATCTATCCACATCAACAGTCCTATCTTTGCTATGGTCTGATCATCGAGCAGTTATGTTTAAAATTGATGTAGCCCATTGTAAGACACATCAGAATAAAATGTATCCAGTAAGGCTCTCACGTAATTGGCATCTGATAAAGGAGATAGATCTAGACGCCATCTTATCAGAAACACGGCCTTGCATAAACTCAGATCCAGACAAAGCAGCTAACCTATATCAGGGTTGGCTGGAGAACGCAGCAGAAAAAAATTGCACCGACCAAACCCCGTAGGAGAAACCGGGACACCCCCTCTGAACCTTGGTTCACAGAAAGCCTAAGACTGCTTAAACAAGCATGTCGCAGGCAGGAAAGAAAATGGAGGCGTCATTATGAGGACTCAGAAAAAAACAGTTATAAGTTTATTTTAGCCTCGTATAAAAACCTGATTTTTAAAGAAAAATCCAAATACTTCACTCAGAAGATTGAAGCAGCCAAAAACTCTACAAAAGAACTTTTTGCAACTGTTAAACAGCTATCTAAACCTCCCGAAAAGGGGTTTCAGGGAATGGATCAAATTGTTTGTAACTCACTGGCCTCCTTTTTTCAAGATAAGGTTAAGTCGGTTTTTAATCTTGTCTCCTCTAATCCTGTGGAGGATCATAATGACTCCCAAACTAAGACTACTGAATGTCACAGTAACTCCCAAACTATCAATAATGAATGCAAGTCCCATTTTACCTCCTTTGCTGAACACTCCCAGGACCAAGTTAAAACCATCCTTCTGCATACCAAATCAGGCTCTCCACAAGATGCATGCCCTCCAAAAACCATTCATTTAGTAGCCAACACTATTTCAGACCACCTAACAGATACCTTTAATCTTATGATTAGGTCAGGAAAATTCCGTAGTGTCTGGAAGATAGCCCATATTCTCCCTTTAATCAAAAATGCTAACCTAAATCCTTTAGATCCTGGGAATTACCGTCCCATTTCCATATTGCCACTTCCGGCGAAAATAATTGAAAAAGCCCTTAACTCACAGTTGACAGCTTTCATCGATGACCAGAGCCACTTAGACCCTTGCCAATTTGGATTTAGGAAACATCACAGCACTGAATTGGCTTTGATAAGTGCCTCGGAACAGATTAGATGGACACTGGATGTAGGGGGTAGTGCAGTGCTGGTCCTACTAGATCTCTCAGCAGCATTTGACACCGTATACCACCAAATCCTGCTGAATAGACTGGAGGATATTGGAGTAAAAGATAAAGCCCTTGCTTTAGTTAAATCATTTCTGTCAGACAGAATCCAGCTTGTTGCAGCTGATAATTTTAAATCCCCATCCTTCTCTCTCCCTTGCGGCGTCCCCCGGGGTTTGTCTCTTAGTCCGACCCTTTTTAACATCTACGTGGCCCCTTTGGCCAAACTAATTAGATCATTTGGGTTCTTGGCAGTCACCTATGCAGATGACACACAATTAGTGATCTCCGTATCATCTAATATCTCAGAGACAGCAAAGCGCTTTTACAACTGTATGCAAGTGATTGGAAAATGGATGGCCCTAAACTGCTTAAAACTGAATTCAGGCAAGACCGAGGTGATGCTCTTTGGGAAGGATACTTCCTTCTGGTCCCATGACTGGTGGCCACCTGAACTTGGGCAACTTCCGCCGCCAGTCACGAAGGTAAAAAATCTTGGAGTTATCTTTGATAACCAGTTAACCTTCGAAGGGCATGTGAATACAATCACGTCTGCCTCCTTCTTTTTGATGAAACTCCTACGGAAGATCTTTCCTTTCATTCCGAAGGACCTGCAAAAAACTGTAATTTCTGCTTCGATACTTTCAAAGATTGACTATGCAAATGCTCTTTTTGTAAGTGTAAGAAAAAAAGTCTAAGTAAGCTGCAGGTCCTACAGAACTCAGCCGCTCGCCTATTATTAGGCATACCCAAAAGAGAATCAGTCTCAGCTGCCATTCCGCTACTCCACTGGTTACCTATTCAGAAGCGTATACAGTTTAAGGCCCTGTGCATTGCTTTCAGGGCTCTTCATGGGGAAGGCCCACAAGCTTTTAAACTTTGGTTCCAATGGTACTTTTCGCCACGATCCCTTCGCTCAGAAATAGCCTGCAATGTAATTGTTCCCAGAGTAAAAAAAGTAAAATGGGGCCGGAGAAGTTTTATTGGCAGCACCTCCCGTCTCTGGAACAGCCTCCCTTTATTCCTGAAAAAGGAATCAGACCTTCTCTGTTGTAGAAAAAAACGAAAAACCTGGCTTTTCAACCTCTATGAGTCTCTAATCCGTGTCCAGCCTCATAACCTGGTACTGCCCAGTTTGCAAGCTTGCACGCCTAAACACCTCAGGGTAGTAGAGCGCGTTTAGTATAAATTTCTATTTTATTTCATTTCAAGGTGATGCGTAAATATAAATGTGAGTTATAAGTATGACTTATAATAATTTGAAAGTGGTGTGTAAATGATAAAAGTAAGACATAACTATGCCTTTAGGATTTCTAATGTTTGTGTAGTTTAAGTTGGGACTTGTCACAAAAATAAATAATCTTTTCCTAACTATAACTTAGCTTTAACCTGTTTTTTCTTGGAATGTCATTTGTTTTTATAATTTTAATTGCAATTCTTTAATAATCAGACAGTTTACTGTTGTTGAGTGGAGTGTCATTAAATGGAGTGTGGTACAATATAGTGGAGGGGAATGTTCTAAAGTGGTCTGTGGTACAGTATAGTGTGATACAGTGGATTGGAGCCAGGTGGAATGAGGTAGACTAGAGTGGCGTACACTGAAACGGCATGCAGAGGAGTTGTGTAGAGTGGAGTGGCATATAGTGGACTGGTGTAGAATCAAGTCGGAGTAGAGTGGCATACTGTGGAGTGGCACACAGTGGAGTGGCGTACAAAGGAAGAGCGTATAGTACAGTGGCATTGAGTGGAGTGGCTTATAGTGTAGTGGTTTAGAGTAGGATAGGATACAGCGGAGTGCGGGACAGTAGAGTTACATCCTCTGAATATAGTAAAGTGTATTGACATACAGTGTAGTGACGTACAGTCTAGTGGCATACACTGGAGTGTTGTACAGTGTAGGGACATATATTGGAATATCATATACTGAAATAGCGTACAGAGCAGTGGGGTACAGTGCAGTGTGGTAAAGTAGAGTGGCGTAAAATGAAATAGCGTTAAGATGAAATAGCATAGACGGAAATCTGGTAGAGTGGATTGACATACAGTGGAGTCATGTACTGTTGAGTGGTGTACAGTGGACTTGCGTAGAGGGGAATGTGGTACAGAGTAGTGCTGTAAAGTCATATAGCATAGAGTGATGTGGCCTATATTGGAGTGGCACACAGTGGAATAGCATACACTGGAGTGGAGTAGAGTGTAATAGGGTTTAGTACAGTGGTGGATAGTGGAGTACCATAGAGTGGATTGCCATAGAGTGGAGTAGTGTACAGTGGAGTAGTCTTGAGTGGAATAATGTTGAGTGTAATGGCGTTAGGTCTTGAGAAGTACAGTGGAGTTGCATACATTGTAGTTGCGAAGAGTACAGTGTCATGTAGTGTAATTGGGTTAACTGTAAAAGCTTAGAGTGCAGTCACGTACAATGGATTGTTGTTTAGTGGAGTGGGGTAGAATGTAGTGTTGTAAAGTGTAATAGCATACCATGGATTGTGGTAGAGTGCAGTGTCATATACTGGTCGGGAGTACAATGGAGGACCGTAGAGTGGAGTGGCGTACAGTTGAATAGTCTACACTGGATTGGCGTAGAGTGTAGTGGCGTTCAGACTGGAGTGTTGTTCAGTGTAACGGTATACATTGGAATATCGTAAGCTGGATTAGCGTACAGTCCAGTCGCATACAGTGAAGTGTGTTAGAGTGGAGTGCCATAAATTGGAATAAAGTGGACTGGAGATGCTTACAGTGGACTGGCATACAGATGAGTGGCATACAGTTGAGTGCTGTAGAGTGGACTTGCAGAGAGTGGAGTGTGGTAGACTGTAGTGGCATAAAGTCTAATAGCGTATAGTGGAATAGTTTGCAGTCAAGAAGCGTACAATCAACTGGCATACAGTTGAGTGGCATACAGCGGAATAGCGTACAGTGGCATGTGGTAGACTGTAATAGCATACAGTGCAGTGGTGTACAATGGAGTAGCATACAGTAGAGTGCCATACTATGGGCCAGCATGCAGTGGAGTAATGCTGAGTGGAATTCTGCTCAGTGCAGTGGCGTTAAGTCTAGTGACGTACAGTGGACTGGTATGTAGTGGAGTAGCAGAGAGTACAGTGCTATACACTGGAATAGGGTTAACTATAGAGTGGAGTGGCAATTAGTGGAGTGGCGTAGAATGTAGTGGTGTAAAGTGTAATAGCATACAGCGGATAGTGGTAGAGTATAGTGGGATGTACTGCAATTGTAGTGTAGCTCCTATTTCCCTAATAGGCTCTGCGCATTGGAATAATATATCCTATAGGTTTGACATAGGACTAAGGTCAGTATGTCCCTATCGAGTATATTAAACTTAATTACTTGTGCCAGCTAGCTCAGAGGCCACTAGAAACTCCTTGACAACAAGAAGGGAGTAGTTTCTGGCAGCCGCAAAACATGAGCACTGTGTTTCCCTTTAGAATCAGAACGTGTCCCAGAGTCGTGGAAACAATAGATAACTATTTCACTCAGCTCAGTCGTGCATGCTTAGTTTTCTCCAAGTTACACAGAAAGAAATAGACGGGCGTTTCAATAAAGGATTTATGAACAGTCTTGTTTCTGGTGTAAGTAAAATGTGCTGTTACGATCACAAGACAGTATGCGAGATAAATAATGTACAGGGTGAGATGTAGAAATAAATAATACTGCGATAGCATTATCTTTTAGTACATATGCTGTTACATAAATAACACAGACTAAAAATGCGAGTACTCATACGATGCGTTGCTAAGCTAGTTCTACCCCAATGTACCTAACCTGACCTAGGTGTAGGAATAGGGAAGAAGTAGGTGAAGTATTCCTTACTATGGTATACTAAGAGTATGTTAAGTCTAGTATGCCTAGTATGCCAAGAGTCCCTCTAGGTTCTAGTCAGCTCCATACCTGAAGAATGAGAGAGGTAGGAATCTCTTTGCCAGACTCGAACTCCAACACCCCGCAAGGGAAGTCAGATCACTGGAAGCTGGGCTCTCTGTGTGCAGGGAATGGCAGCGTCTTCTCAGTGCGTCAGGCCGGGAAACGGGCTCCTCTGAAGTCGAGGTCTCCTCTGGTTTACAGGGGCTAGGGAAGGTATATTTATACCTGAGAGCACCTAAGAATGTTAGCATTGACGTGAGTTGGACAGAGAAAGACGTCATGAATGAACCCCTAAGGAATAATGGTTCATGCATAATATATGAGTCCTTGAAGAAATCAATAGTCCTGGACTAGGGAAACTCCCACAGCCTAAGGGTCTGTTCTTCATGAACTCGTTGTGACGTTAGGGTGGACGGATGTCAGAGACCATGCCTGTATTTGGAGTGCACGGTTTAATGCCTAAATAAGGGCTGGGATTTTATGCCTATATAAGGGCAGGGCGAATTGTGCCTATATAAGGACATGATACTGGAAAGCCCGTTTATGGATACCCTAAGAGGAATACAACACCCACTCCTCTTTCGTGTGTACGATAATACTAAAATGCTAAACATTTAAAATGCTAAACATTAAAATGGAGTACCGCATATTTCTAAAAATTTTCATAAAACCATTTAAAAAAGGTATTTAAAAAACCTATTAGAATGCAAAAGGTACTGTACATTTGAAGCATTGCTTTTCATTACAGGCATAAAGTTCGAAAATAAATGCAATTTGGAATGAAATAAGCAGTAATATTTACATTTGACAAAAAAATGATCGATAAGTTTCTCAAAAATCAAAGTCATTTCATGTCATGAAAATTAATGAACTGTTTTAGACACACAAGATTACTAAGTGTCCGTGGAAGTACCTTGAAGTCTGTATTATAAGGCTAGTTCTACTTTAAGCAGATTGATGTGCCATTTTCGTTCAAAAAAAGAAAAATGGGGACAAGTTCAATTTTGGTAGAGTTCCAAGTTGTTTAAAAATGAAGGCCAAATTTGTCACTGCAGCTCTGGAACACTGTATGCCGAATCAGAGTTAGTTCACGGGTCTGGTGTAAACATGAGATCATCTATTTCAATAGACAAAACATCATCCACTGTTGTTGGTGTCAGTTGGAACACCTCGTGTAGTAGATTAATTGCACAGAGATGGGAAGCATTGCTTCCAGCATAGGTTGCCTCAGCAATGTTTGCGTCCCTTGTTACCTGTGTGCCTGGAGTTCTTTCTCGTACCTCAGCAGCAGCCGGAAGCGTCCGTGAGATCTCAATGAATGCTGACAGCAGGATAGGAAGCCTCTGGGGACAACACAGAGCATGGGCCGTTATCGGGTCCAGCAGAGTATCGACATCCGTTGGCGTTGCTGATGGAAATGCTAGACAGGTGTCCAACACGCATTCTTCACCGCATAGCAGGCATCGTAGAACAGGTAAGATGCAATCTTGCCAGATTGGTCTGAACGACAGGAACCAAGTTGTATTAAGGTCCCGTAGACGAGTCATGCCCAAAAGCTTTACTATTTGCTCACGGCACTTTCGTTCAAGGAGAGCTTTCTCCAGTTCGCTTGGAGTGATGTCTGCGAATAGGCTGGCCATTGCGCAATAGCAGGAAGAGAAATAGAATTCCGGCAACAAGTGCTAGAATTAATGGTATGCCACCAAACACCGAATGTGCAAAGTTCGGGATGATTCCGAGTATTGCCTGGAAAGGTGCTAACAGACCGGAGCAGATGCTCTTAAATACATGTACAATTCCTGTTGTATCAGACATGTTAAAGATACGTGATATCATTTCCACGAAATGTATAGGGCAGTTTGTACGTATTAAAGTCTGTATCTCAGCCGAAGTCCTTGCTACTTGTAGATCATAGGTTTCTTTGGCCGAGGTCAAAGGCACTGTTTGCTGTAAAAGCATGGCTTTCATTCTGCTTAGAGTATCAAATCTTATAAAAGAGACGTTCAGCGAAGGCCATAGAGGCGACTCCCTGACTGTGTCTATTGGGGGAAACAATACTTGCATACAGCAAGTGACCCTGGAGTTGACCGTTACTAGATATGGGATGCCTGGCAGCATTCCGCAGCAGCTCTGATCATTCAACATGAGGTAACTCCAATTAGAAAGTTGTCCAAACGTTGGATTAATCACAGCAGCTGGAGTACCCTGCTGATGGCAAGACAAATTTTCCACTGAACCATTACAAGCCCCGTGCAAGGAAATGTCTTGACATGTAAGTGAACCACTCAGTGCAAGTTTACAGTTTGAACTGCTCAAAAACACTTCACGATCCCCACTCCAACATCTATATGTATACGGTAAATACCACGATGTCTTAATGTATTCCTTACCCAACCTTTCATATTTGCCTGCTTGCATTTGTCTGAGGCAATACTGAAACTGAAAAGTACTCACAGGTAATGTTATTTTGCCATGAATAAGCCATTCTGTAGCTGGTTTTTCTGCCACAGTGAATGGTAACTTCTCCAATTTTTCAATGCTCAGCACTGTATACTTTGCTCCTCTTTGTGCCAGTTCGATCTGTTTATCAGTGAGATTGTATTCTGCAAACAGAGCCGTTGTGTTGATAAAACGCCAAGGCACATAGCCCGCTCGCAAAGATTGCAGCGTCCAGCTTAATAACATAATAGAACGTAATTGAGATTGGCCTTGTTGTAACATCGCCAAATCTTGTTCTAGTATGTCGATAGCAGAGGATACAAGGCCATCCAATGAATATATTCTGGAGGACAAAGTTGTTAACCCATTGTCGACCACAGAGAATGTTTTCTCTAAATTAATACGATCAAGTTCACGTATTCGTTCTGCGGCCTCTATCTGTGATACCTTCCAAGCTTCATTATAAGCAGCATAAATGCCGGCATATATGAAACGTTTTTGACGCGGTTTTCTTGGTCCAAGCAAGAAATCCCTAAGGTCTGCGTCCTTTTTAAGTAAGGTTAAGTGTTGTTTCACATCCTGTAGTGTAGACTTATGCAACCAATCGAGGCATAATTTACCTACAATGTATGTTGTTATGTTGTCTTTGGACGTATCTTGGGTCTGGCCTATGAATAGTAAAGCCCTGAGTTTTATTCAGGAATCTTTCCTGACAGTTATTCGTGTCTGTGGGCCAGATCAACCATTTTTTCCAATCAGGATTAGATCTGTTGAGTTGTAGTATATTCTCAACTGTCACCAGTGCCTTTGTATTATTTTCACTGGCAGGTGTTGGTACAGAAGGTGTGTTCATCTCTTTTATCTTGGCTAATCCAAGACAAGATGTTTGTTGGATAGTTTCATTCAAAAACATTATTTGTTCTGGGATGATGCAGGCTCTAAATAAAGCTTCTATCCCCTGCACTTGCCAATCTTTAGTACCCCACACAGTTTTTGTGTCAATTGTGTCTTTCCAAAAGTCGAAACCCTGTCCAGACAGTTGGGCATTAAAAAATGCAGAATAAATCTGTTTTGTATTTGTTAACATAATTTTCAGTCCTGTCTTATTTACATTTTTATAGTAAAACATTTCTGGTTCAGATGTATTGTATCCTGAAAAATATGGAAACTTATTAGCAAATGTTTTTGAACTACCTTTAGGTGGTGTAGGACAATGTTCCCATTGGTTAAACATAAACACATTTCTTGGATTTGCAGATTTATGCAAATAATGATGACCATAGTGATTATAACAATACATTTGTTCATAGTCTGATGAGCCCTCTAAATATTCATGTTTAGAAAATGCAGCAGATTTTTCTAGGTCAAACATAATGTCAGTCACAGTCTCAAAGTCTCAATCATCAGAATAGGTACTGGACGTAATTAGGTCACTTAGTGAAATTTTAAACAAATGTGGAATGTTCAATTGTTCATTCGGGCCGAAGATATCATAATCTGTTTTGTCCCACACTATACCATCCTGTATAGGAACAGCTGTGATGTTCACTGATGACAAGTCTCTTGCTTCACGATGGGAAGATTTATGAGGTTTCAAAAGTACGTTTACGTCTTTTCCTTCAGTGTTCACATGGATGTATCTGCCACTTATAAGCACGCTTACAGTTGTAACCAAAGCTAGCCAGAGCAGGAAAACAAAAAGTCCAGATGTAATCCAGAGTTCAATCCATGGTGAAACCAAATAAGTCTTTTTCATAAATTGAAGAAAGTCTTGTATTTGCTGCTTGAATTTCAATGACACTGGCGTCGTTTCAGTTTCACTCGGATCTTCTGAGAACGTATCAAAGTTAATGAAATAGCCAGAAGCAGTTCTGTCAATTGTTGGAATTGCATCAGGATTTGTAGAAATCACTGGAACCAGTTCATCACTTGCCACGTTGGTGTTGACAGGTGTATTTGGACGAACTGTTACTTGGTGTTCAAGAGGGATGAGTTCCATAGCGTTGTTGCTTAGTCCTCCATCTGTTACAGCTGAATTCTCGATAGTTATCAGTCTTTCAGTCTGAACCTCTTGGATAGTAGCGAGAGGAGTGCGTCTGCTACTAGGTCGGAGTCCACGAGGCCTACTATTTAGTATTGGCCACATACTGTGGTTTGATGAGGTCGATGGACACAAATCTTTTCTCCTTTCTTCCAGCAAGGGGCGGCAGAAGTACTGTTCTTGTTCCTTGAACTGCTAGGACAGGTACTGGTTGTCTGTAAGAAGGTCCAAATTCCTTCTTGACCGCAATTTTTCTCTGACTAGATCCCCAACTTTTGGAATCCAGACAGGCCTTGCTGGGACAGCCGGTTGATCCCCAGTGGTGGTTGACTGTAGGAATACGTTGCTTTGTTTCGTTCTTAATTTGTTTAAGTCCTGTAAAACAGCCAAACGATCTTTGATATCAAATGGTTTATTTTCCACCACTGTGCCTACGTGTTCTAGGTCTGGTACCCACATTTTTGTCCCAAATAGGATCTCATATGGAGTGACCCCCCCCTAGAGAACTTCTTGGCAGATTGTTCATTGCGCGCTGTACGCCACTAAGGTGTTTGACCCACCCATCACCCGAACCTAATACCCTAGCTGTTATAGACTGCTTTATGTCCCGGTTTTTCCTTTCCACAACCGAATTTCCCTCAGGATGGAATGGAGAGGAGTACCCCAATGCAACGCCCAGACTGGCCATGGCTTCTTTGTAAGCCCTAGAGCTAAACGCAGGACCCTGGTCAGAATGTAGCGTGCCTATTGCGTATGTGCCGATAAAGACTCGCAAATCTTTTATGACAGTTCGAGCGTCAGCCGAGCGCTGAGGCCATAACCATAGGAACCTAGATTCAGTATTTGCGGGAATGCCTTTGTCCAGAAGGACGCAGGCGCGTAGATAGTCGAATGCTGTCTAACAATGGTGTCTGTACTGGGTTGCCGCATTCGCAGCATGGTTTTTGGTGGCTCTCTCGCTGTAATTTACAGTCTAAGCAGCTGTTGATGAATATGTGAATTTCTGTATTCATTCCAGGCCACCAGTACATCTCTTTTAACGTCAAAATTGTTTTAGAGATCCCTTGATGTGACAGACCCTCCCCCAAATGCGTTTCATAAATCAAGGCTGCTCTACGTTCCATGTTTGGAATTACCCTATCCCCCACTCCAGGGATTCGAGCAAAGGAACGTTGTTCGCATCAATTACATAAGAGTACTTGAGTGGAAACTTTTTTGGTAATGCTGCACTGCTGCCTTTGCTTGAAGCATTGACAGCCAACATTATCTCACCGTCTATTTTTGTTTTGGAACGAGTGATCGCAGCTACGGAAGCCGTTTGCACAGCCCCCTTTGCGGCTTCGTCAGCCAATGAATTCCCTGCAACGTGAACGCCATCACGTTGATGACTCAGTGTGTGTTTCACGTGAGCCTTTGGTAGTTCGTTTTTCAACTGAACTACTTGTTCCCAAAGCAATTTATGCTTTATTGTGCCACCTTTCGCATCTTTGAAACCCTTTTCAGGCCAGTTTTGTATATATTCATTATACGACTGAACACAGTAAAAGGAGTCGCACACTATTAGTGTGGGGAATTCTCAATCTGTACTTTCAAGTGCCAGTTTGAATGCTTGTAGTTCAGCTCGCTGAGCTGTACAATCCCCTAGAGATTGTGTTTTAGTGACCATAGGTCTGAAGATGCCATATCGCATGCGACCTTTAACGATTGCACACGCTGCACTGTAAGCTTGCTTACCCCCTATTGCGGGTTGTGCGGATCCGTCAGTGTAAATTATAAATTCGTATTGATCAAGAGGCAGAATTTCAGTAGGCAGAGGACATTCTTGTTCATATTGTAGGAATGCTTGTGTTTTTAAAACTGGATCAAAAACATATTCAACATCTGTTGCAGCAAGAGAATTAACCCATTGTATCCATCTAGGATGTAATGCTTTAGCATTTGGAATGCTCGCTTTTGTAACAGCTTCTAAAGCCGGTACTGGGGTTACGACAATAATGCGTTTCCCTTGGGCTAAGGCTCTTTCTTTTGCTACAGCGGTTTGAACTGCTGTCAGAATATTTTCAGTAGAACTGAAGCGCATTTCCGCTTGTGTGTACAAATGGGATTTGTATGCTATTGGTATTTTCTCACCCTCATTGAAGGTTAAGTAGGGGAATCCACATTGACCCAAAATTATTCGGATCACCAAATTTCGTTGACTTACACGTGTTTGTAAGTGATTTGTTGCTAACATGTTAGCCTGGAGTGAACGCAAAATTTCTGTGTGTTCCTGTGTCCAGTTTTTGGTTGAAAAATCAGGTTTGATTAATGCGTAGAGAGGTTTAACCCTTTCTGCGTAATTTAGAATGTATGTTCTTCCAAAATTTAGGAAACCCAGGATGGATTGTAAGTTTTTAGCGTTTTTGGAGGTTGGAGCAGCGCACACTTTTCTAAAAGTTAGCTGCCAAGCTCTTGCCTTCACTTGAAAGCTCATATCCTAGAAATAGGACATTGAGATTGGCAATTCTGGACTTTTAAAGTTGAACTTGTAGCCCTCAGAGGCGAAACCCAGTATAATGGTGCTCACCCTGTTCAAGTGTTTTTTCAGGTCATTGTCTGTCAGATAGATGTCATCGACATAGGACAATGCCTCATTGTCATAAATTTGTAGTAACTCCGTTACCCTCGCTGAGAATAAACCTGGGCTATTTTTGAACCCTTGTGGGAGTCGACAAAAGTGACTCTGGGTCCCCATTATGGAGAATGCAGTTAAGTACCTGCTTTCAGGTGCTATGTTTTGACAAAAGAAACCATTTGAGATGTCTAATGTTGTTTTATATTTTTTACGCACAATGTTATTCATTAATGCTGTGCTATGTGCATTTTGCACTGCAAAAGTTTTAGAACAAGTGTTTAGGTGTCTGTAATCCAAAACTAGACGATATGTATTGTCTGGTTTGGAGACAGGAAACAAAGGATTGTTCATTGAGGAGGTGCATGTTTCAATCACTCCTTGGTATTCAAGTTGATCTAAGATCTCCCTGACCTGTTTTTTAGCTTCTTGCTTTATAGGGTACTGCCGTTGTGCAGTTGGTTCATGTTTCAGATGTATTTTATGGTGAGGTGAGTCCTCATCCCATCCTACATGATTTTTATATAATGCTGGGGCCTGGGCCACTGCCCATTTCCTGGCATATTGATATTTAAATGAATTGGAATATGGTTGGAGAAGGCAGGCATAATAATGTCCTCGCCGTGTGGGCACTCCCTGACAAATTGTGGTGGCCAGTCCTTTTCTGCTAGAAGTATGTCATAGCCTCTTGATAGTCTTTCCCAAAAAAGTGCTTTCACCTGTCTAGGTTTGTCTCCCTCCATCCGGAGTGTTATTTCATATAACTTTTGTGGAGTACTAACCCTGGTGTCTACAGTCTCTACTGTGATGTACTCATTCAAGTCCACTATCTCCAGAAGTTCCTTCACGGTCTGGCGAACTATTGTGACTTCTGCTGCACTGTCCAGCATTGTCTGAGCCCATTCTCCGATCTTGAGTTGTGTTCTCAGTATTCTCGGCATGTCTGATCTTCAGACCTGCTACCTTCTTTTTGGAGAATTGAGGTTTTACTTTTGGTTTTTGAAGCGTGTTTGACGTCTGTCGATTTCACGCGTTCTTCTCTATGTTCTGTTCGTCCTCTTCTTTCCAAAGTCTGTGATGAGATCTGAAAGGGACGAGAGGAACGTGTATCAGTATCTTGATACCTATCAGGTTTTCTCAAATTATCCCTATTCCTGAGGTTATACCTCCTTTCAGAGGGCTCCTTTTGAGGAGACCTACCTCGGTATTGAGAACATTTCTCGTTTGATTTTTGTTTAGTAGACTCCCACTTCTTTTTAGAAGATGTAGGAGTTTGTTTTATTGAGTCCTTCTCAGGACTTTCAGATAGTTTCGGCTTCAGTGGTCTTCCACCCAAACTATCTCTGCCTAATTCTGCATAAGATTGTTCTATAATTCTGGGTAGCTCTGTTTGATGTTCTGTAACATCGAATTCCCTCAATTTTTGGCGGATCGCAACTGCTGCTGCCTCCCCTTTAATATTAGATAATATTATTGTTGAGACCTGGTCGAAATTTTTCAGTAATTTCATACCTAAATTTAGAGCAGGCTCTGCCCCGTATTCGTTTTGAATTTGCTTTAGGACATCAGGTATTACCGCAATTGATGGAATACCATGTGTTTTTGTATAGATGGCAGCAAAGACTGAGCCCCAAGTGGTGCAGTCTTCCAGTTGTGGTGTGATCCCCATTGGTAAACTGATTGTTAGGATTCTGTGTTTCTCATGCGGGCTAGTATTTGGAAATACTGCTTCGATTTGAGTAATTTTTGAGCTATCCAAAACGGAATTTGCTCACGTTTTGTGGGCATTTTACCCATGACTGCGTATAGAGTCTGTGGTGTAATTTTATAGTGTACTCCCTGTTGGGGAGTTGGATTTGGATATGTCAATGGTGGTCGGACTGTAAAAGTCCGCATGACATATTGGACCAATTGTCTGTAAATTTTTATTAACTCTGTGAGTTGATTACGTAACTCCTCATCTGACATTTCTTCAATGTCAGGATGAGGTGTGTAGCCGGCTAAAATCGGCCATGTTGCTCCTGGTCTACCTAGTGGACCGAGCCTGGTAATGTTTTTGTGATGTTTTAGGGCGCCTTCAAACCAGAGCTGATGCTCTTGGTATGTTAATGGAATTTCTATATCCTCGAAAGGACTGTATTCCTCTGTTGGTTCATCTTCTTTGTAGAAGTGAAACATGTGTGTTACTGGATTGGATTCAGGAAATATTACCCATGAATAGAATACCTCTGTCTGAAAGGATTCATGTGCCTCTATCACGAAAACTGCGCTACCGCCTCTTGGTGGTAGTCCATGTTTTATAAGTTTTAGAGTGATGGCTCTTCTTAAGTTTTGAGGGATGTCTATAACACCCTCCTCGGTTTCATTTAAACCGGTAAAGTTAAAAACTGCTGGTAGGGCTGGATCAGCCACAGCTACACCGTCTCCGGCGTCTTCAGTCATTTTGTTTTTTTGCAAAATGAAAAACAAGTTTCAAGGAAACAAAGATAAGGTGCACAATATTGTGGAACACTGCAGGCACGGTCGGTGGTAGGAGTGCCGGTCGGGCGGTGACATGGGGCGGGGGATGGGCAGGGTGGGGGGGTAGTAAACTACGGATTAAGGCCTAATACAGGTAAGTAAACATTTAAATAAGTAAAACGAATTTCGTCGTGAGCGCTGCATCGCCAAATGCGATGCAGTGCGCGCAACGAAATAGGTAAGTATTAGGTTTAATTGTCGTGGACAACTTATTAGCACTTTATTTAAATAGTAATAGGTTAGCATTTTTATTTATGCACTTCTGTATAATTTTATAGTAGCCTAGGGTAAAGTAGGGCTGTAATTTGTAGTGATTAACACGCTATTCAGTACACTTTTTTGTGCATATTTAATTATGTTAAAATTAGAAAATACACTTTAGCACACTATTTTTGTAAAATATAGTGTCTTACAGTGTATTTCCAATTTTTTCACAATTTGTTTTTATGATTTTTGATTTTGGCACCATGGTAGTACCGCAGTACTCCGTTCCGTTTTTAAAAATCTATAGAAATATAGAAAGATTTTTCCCTATCTATTACCACATTACTTAAGTGGTAATTGGTATGGGAAAAATACCAAACCTAATACTTACCTAGATCGGAAGGCGTAACGCTGAACACAGGCAAACTCGATCTAAAACCAACATGGATGCCTCTAACTTTTGTAAAGGCAGTCATTAGTCAATCACCAAATGACTTGTCATCCCTATGTACCATGGTACTACAGCAAAAATACCATGGCAACAGATGTCACTAAGTTGAAAAACCTTATATTTAAAAAAATATTTACTCTGCTTACCTGCAGTACCCAAAAGAATCATCTAATGCTGCTAAATTTCAGCAAAATCCGACTGGCTGTTTTTGCGCTACCCGTAATACAAAAGTCTATGAACAATACACTGGATTTCAAGCCCGTTTTGGGACCCCCTATTTTTCTTTACACCCCTTGACCACAAACTGCAAAATGCTCAGTCCTCTGACGTTGAAATTGGTGCAACAGGTCTGCAAAGGTTCGTGGACATTCGTCAAATGGGTGCAAAGTTATTACGGGACAAAAATCCAAACTTCAGCTACAACAATCCACAATTATATCAGCATACTATGCCTAAAGCTGCTTAAAGCTGCAGCAACTCTTCCCCCCTTTACAGAAAAAAAATAAACTAACATTCCTAAAGACCCAACCCAAATAAACACTTACTTAAGTAACATAATCATGTAAACAACTGAGTGACTTGCAGGCCCTCTGTCCCCAGAAATCCCCTCCTTTACGCAACATATTCGCTGTCACCAGTGGTTAAAATTGGAAACACCAACACCACCATCACCTCTTCCCACATCGATCTCATGATGCCTGCCATCAAAATGACCCTCTCTTCTGCTGAACACATCACTGTCATTCATCAACATTAAGCTTCTGCAGCACTCCTCATCTTTAACCTTTTGCTTATCTCCTTTACCGTACAATGCCGCTCTTCTTAAATTCCAACGTTCGCCATTTTCCAAAACCGCAAACAAGCCATGCATTACTTTGACATTATATGGGCCACGAAATTTTGTTAAACCACCTTCAATGCAACCTAACCTTACCTTAACCAGATCACCCACCCTAAACTTGCAATCCTCCATACTACCTGTCTCATCAACACCACCCAAACTCTCTTGGCTTCCCAACTCTTTTATCCATGCTGGTGACATTTTGGTATTAGCCTTCTGCCCTCTCATCACATTAAAAGGAATTTTCTTAGTCAGACTACTTTCCGTTGTTCTGTGAGCCCAAACCAAATTGCTCACCATAGCTTTAACATCAGCTATTTTCCCTACCGCCCTCTGAATCACTCTTTTTACCATACGATTCACCCTTTCAACAATACTGTTTGCCTGGGGATTGTATAATGATATGTGTGAATGCACTATACCATAGAAATCCAAAATCACTTCATATCCTCTTAATTGAGTGGCATTATCTGTAATCAGTTTTACAGGATATTCCTTAAAAAGTTAATCCAGAATCTTGATGGTGTTCCTTGTAGTAATCTCATGTATAAACTTCACTATCAACCACTTGGAATGTACATCCATCATGACCATGACAAACTTTCACTCATCAGTGACCCCACCTATGGGCCGATAAAATCCATACTCACAAAATGCTATGGTATAACTGGGTCCGCAATCTCCCCATGACTGATTTTCACCCCACTTTCAATCTCTTCTCTCCTTCCTTATATACCTCACTCCTCACCACCCATTCCGCAATCTCCTTATCTAGACTAGGCCAGCAGAACATTTTCTTTCAAACTATTCCTATTTAAAGTCTGCCCCAAATAACCTTCATGCACCATCTTGATCAATTTGAACCTCAAACCCTCTGAAGGAACAAATGTTTCTCCTCATGATGTGACCATGCTGTCGCGCGCAGACAGTTCTTCTAATACTTTTAAATGTGGTCTAACAGAAACTGGTAAAGAACTTTCTCTCCTACACTCAATCCTCAACCATACTCTGGTACCACTCTTGCTTCAGAACCGCTTCTTGACTCCATTCCATCACATCACAAATATTAGCTATGGCCCCTTCCTTGTCAAAGGCTTCCACCTTAACTTTGTCAACATCTTGCCATGGTAACTGCACTCTAGAGAGACCATCTGCCTGGTCATTCCTCCAATCTGGAATATATTCCATTTGTATTGAAATTCTGAAGACGAGCTGCTAAATGAGATAACATTGCAGACCCTTTTCCTGCTCCATCTGGTGAAAGTATTTTCAACAACAGCTTATTGTCTGAACGTAGAATCAGAGAGAAACCCCATAGATACATTCTGAAATATTCTGCAGCACACACAGCTGTCAATGCCTCTCTCTCTAAAACAGAATAATTTCTTTCAGTATCAGTTAAAGAGCGAGAAGCAAAAGCCACCATCTTCTTCCCATTCTTGTGAACTTGAGTTAACACAGCCTCTAGACCAACAGCACTTGTATCTACTGCTAGAATAGATGTAAGCTTGGTATCAGTAGGGGTTAAAACATGGGCAGAACATGTAAGGTTTGTATCAATAGGAGCTAAAACATTGGCAAAACATATCTCATCTTTTATATTCATGAAACAATCTTGTTAACTCTTTCCCAACAGAAAATTACATGCTTTCTTCAGAAGTTTCGTTAAATGTTTGGTCTTTTTGGCAAAATTCTTGACAAACTTATCATAATATTCTATAAGACCTAGAAAAGATCTTAGTTGGTCTTTATGTATGGGAGCAGGGACCCTTCTTATCACGCCCAATGAATCTCTTTTTTTCTGACCCCTTCAGCACACAATGTATACGCTAAATACTCAATTTTCTAAAAATTATTTTGTTTTCTTTTTTAAGAGTCAAACCCACTTCAGCAATCCCATCCAAAGCCTGCTTGAGAGCCATATTATAACCCTCCACTGTTGCCCCAAACAGCAAGATGTTGTCTTGAAAACAGACCACACATCCCACCCCCTTGAAAACTTCACTCATCATCCTCTTTAATACACCGGCAGCTGACGAAAAACCAAACAGCACCTTTGTAAATTAGAACACACCCTCCATTGTTATGAAAACTGTAAGATGCTTTGAGTGGTTGTGTAATTTGAGTTGATAGAAAGTGCTCATAAGATCAAGCTTATTAAAAAACATACCACCCTTGAGAAGTAACACCAATTCATTAATATTTGGTAGGGGATAATTGTCCACAACTATGTTCTGATTTACAGTGCGTAGATCTATACAAAATCTGAAACTCCCATCTAATTTTCCAGTGATAACTACAGGAGGAATCCAATTAGAGGATTCAATAATTTCAAATATGCCTTCTCTGAATATATCTTCCAAAATTTGCTTGACTTCTTTCTGAGCAATAAGTGGCACTTTTCTCACCTTATATTAAACGTACACAGCTCCTGGCTTAACCACAATCTTATGAACATATTTCTATAACTCTCCTAGTTTGTTAGAGAACACACTTATTGCTCCCTCAACAATCTCATCCACTGTTATATCATCCACTACCATAACTTGGTTGGGAGCTTTGGAATTTATTATTATATGTAAATCATTTTGATGTTCCCATCTCAAAACTGAAGGACAACTTTCAGCAACATACATTTTTTCCCTCCACATACCTTTCTTAGAACTCTATTTTGGTGGCATATAACCAACAACATACATTTTCTCCCCTTATTACCCACCAGGGTTTATGGCTTTGGGAAGCAAATGAACACTTGGCCACTGTGACACCAACGTATCCTTAGGTATATTTGTATACAGAAATCCTGAATCAACCGTAAGATGAACCAACTTCCCTTTGATTATAAATTCAGTTTTTAGGCCTACATCATCTACCCTTGATGTCTTCATAATCACTTATACATAAAATTCTATTAACTTCCCCATCTTCAGATAGGTTCTCTTGTACTGCAGCCATCTTGAACTTGAACATGTTCTTGTATTTACAGGCAAAGTGACATTTACGCCACACTGTCTGCACCCCTTTTCTATAGCAAGGTAATTTTTAAAATCTGCTTTGTGGAAACTGCTACCACACCTGTTACACATTATTTCTACTTGTTGTGACACAGATAAATAATTATTATCAGGTAAAATGTACCCTTTACTGGCATTGGGTCCCTCTGTACCTTCTTGGTCAACACAAGAGACAGCTACACCATTTTTTCTCTATTTTTCCATCTCCTTCATGCAAATGTCTGACTGCTTTACAAACTTTGCTATTTCAATAGCATCCTTAAGGGAAGGAAGTTTTGCTGCCCAAAGTCTCTCCTGCATTTTTTGCTCCTACATTGGACCATCAGTTGATCACTAATTAATTCATCCGTCATCGTACCAAATTGGCACTTGACCGATAACTCGCTCAATATGGAAACAAATTCATCCATCATTTCACCCACCCCTTGAGCTTGAGTGTATAACCTATGTCTGCAAATAAATGTGTCAGTGTCTTTGGCAATTCTTTTCTCTAGTCTTTTCTATGCCCCCACATATGTGTCTAAAATCTATTGATTATCGCTTTCTACAGCAACAAGTAGAAATTTAAACACATGTTGACCCTCCTTTCCCAATACGCTCAATAAAAGGGCTTTTTTACATGTAGAGTGAAAATCTTGGCCATCTACAGCTTCTAGATAGTTTTCAAATATATCTATCCACTCTTCCCAATCAATGGGTGGACTTCCAGATTGAGAAAAGAATATTGGGCATGGTACTAGTGCAATAGAATCCATGTTTCAGAATGCACCTGCAGAATACAAATGTGTTAAAACTAGTAGAAAAATCCTACCGCCTATAATAGAATGAATAACCTACAAACCACCTACAGTCCTATTTCTATGACTGTAGTTGAAGTGATGGCTTATTGTCTCTTTTCAATATCTAAGCTCCTTTAATATTGGAGCTTGACTCAGCTTGAATCAGATTCTTACTGATTCAGTGGAGGTGCCCGGGTAAGTTCCTCGTTATTATTAACTTTTTTCCAAAACCACTGGAACAACAGCACAACATGCAGTGGACTTCTGATCTCCTTTCTGCTCCATCCTCCATGTCTCTGTGTTCTTGCATTGATCACAGTCACAGCTCTGATCATGCCCACAGTCAGCGTGCACACATCACAAGCTATAGTTTCAGGTACACGCAGACTTGGGCTCCTTGCTCACTTTGTGGGGATATTATAGCCTGTTTCAAATAGCCAAAGGCCAAGCACTGGCGTTGGTAGCTTCTTTGCCTTTGCTTTTCACATAGCCTCAAGGTAGGCAAAGACCCTGCACTGGCATCAATAATGAGGGCATGCCGCACTGTAATCCAGGTGTGTCAAAGTATACTCAGGGTACTCCGATCAATACCTTGCTTCAGATGCGCCAAAATATACCCTGTTCTTCTTTAAATGCCACACTCCAATCTACTGTAATGCCTCAAGGAGGCACAGTGACCCAAATAATCCCAGCAATTAATTATCAGTCACACACATGTGAGAATATAGTGCTCTTACTTGACAAACTGCTTACATGAGATTAGAAATGGTCGGTCCTCGCACCAAGCTTGTCATCACAATCCGCTGGCTGAAACTCATTGCCAGATTTGTGATGAAACACCAGAGACTTGGCATAGTTTAATCTGGAGATTTATTTTTAGGGAATAACCTCTGGGAGGAGGGATGGGCGAATATATGACGTTACAACGCAAGCAAATACAACGCATGCTTTTACATCACAGTTTTTACAACGCAACTACCATTACATCGCATGATTTTACAACGCATACCATTACAACGCATTTTTTAAAACTACCATTACAACGCATTCCATTACATCACATTCCATTACAACGCATACCATTACAACGCATAATGCTTTTAGTGCAACAGTAGGGTAAGTGTTTTTGATAGCGTAGGGTAAAAATTACTATTACCCCTCCAGTGAGTGCAACAGTGGGGAAAGTGTTGGATAGCGTGGGGGTAAAAATTACTATTCCCACTCCAGTGAGTGCAACAGTAGGGAAAGTGTTGGATAGCGTAGGGGTAAAAATTACTATTCCCCCTCCAGTGAGTGCAACAGTAGGGAAAGTGTTGGATAGCGTAGGGGTAAAAATTACTATTCCCACTCCAGTGAGTGCAACAGTAGGGAAAGTGTTGGATAGTGTAGGGGTAAAAATTACTATTCCCAACTACCCCAAAACCCATACCCACCCTAAAACTTAAAAATCACCATCACTAACCTTATAATGCGTTGTGATGGCATGCGTTGTGATGGCATGCGTTGTAATGGCATGCGTTGTAATGGCATGCCTTGTAATGACATGCGTTGTAATGACATGCGTTGTAATGGCATGCATTGTAATGGCATGCGATGTAAAGGCACTTGCGTTGTAAAAGTTGCGTTGTAAAGGCATTGCGATGTAATGCCTGCGTTGTAATGGAGGTTTCCCGGGATGGGCAAGACTGTGGAGAAAGAGACAGAATGCGAAAAGCTGCACAGAGGCGTCCTCCATCCTTTCAGTGCTAACAAAACCATTATGAAACAAACAGATTTGCAACCACATCAGGCGCACCGATGAACTGCAAAACAGCTGAGCTTTTACCATTTTTGTAAACAGGGTAAATATAGCCAGCAATCCTGAAATAATCTCCCTCATAAAAGTAAAGTCTAAAGGGATACAGGGAGGGGCAGCCCAGGCGAAGACAGATTTAAGGATTGATAATATCCCCGTGGTGGCTACTGCACCAGCAGAACTACGATCCACAGAAAACAGCCAAAGTGAAATCATAGAAGGAGATATAGCAGAGCATAAAATTCCAGTCACCTTGCAATGAATTCTGTATGAGATTTTGGGGGAGATGAAACAGATTAAAAACTCACAGCAATAAATTGCAAGACAGACGGCAGATCGTATATCCATTTTAGAGGGGAAAATCTCCTGGGCACTCGATAGAATGGTTGAAATAGAGCATCAGATATCAGAATGTGAGGACAAACTCTTACAGTCCACAGGAGTAGTGGACAAAATGGAAAACCAATTGATGGTCCTATGAAGTAAGCAGGAGGAGCTAGAAAATAAATCCAGAAGTTCCAATCTAAGAATCACTTGAATATCAGAGCATAAAGAGGTCACCACAGGTCCCATTACCTACGTAAATGACTTGATTAAAAAAATTGTTCACCGGGACCAAACGCAGGATTTAGCAATTGTCCGCAATCATTGTGTACCTTTTCATCCCCCGGCGAATGCAAAGTTCATCCGTACTTATTAATTAATTTTACAGACTTTCCAGTCAAAGAAAAGATTTTAAGTAAGGCAAATTGTGAGAAAGTTTCTGAAATCGATATAGAATTTTCCTTCATAATCTTCTCAGGTATGAAAGTAGTCTCTGCTCGCCGGCGCAAAGAATTTAAGACTTTGCTATCATCCTTCTAACAGATGGAGGCTCAGGCAACAATGATTCAGCCCGCGAAGCTTAAAGTTCTGCATAAAGGCCGGTTTAATGTGTTTTAATGACTGAGGAGGCAAGGGGATTTTTGAAAGAAATAAGTCCAGGGTGTAGTAAATGATTAGGTCTATATAAAATGATTTGGCGGGAAGAAGAGGGCTTTTAGGGAGAGGCTGGGAGCCAAGGCACAAAACCATGGCGCCAAATAGTGAAGGAAGCAGGGGACTCTGGGGCCAAAGTTGGTGGAGCCCTGGTGGAGAGGGGGAGGTGGGGGTTGGGGACGTTAGAGGTAAAATGGAAGCGTTCACATTGTGTGGTGCAGGAAAGTTTATTTTTCCAATCCACAGCATGGATATGTTGCGTAATTCAGCAGCAGAATCCTATATGCATGGGTATTTTCATTCATAGGGGTGTGTGCGTAATGAAAAAACGCAAGACACTTTAGCACTCAGACACTTTGACACTTTTGCACTTTTGCACTTTGGCACGTGAAATTTTAGCCTTTAAAAGCAAGGAACGTGGGGCCCCCGTACTCAAAAGGGACAGAGCCATCAAGGGAAAACGTACTTTAGAGGCACTTTAGATACTTTAGGCACTACAGACACTTTAGAAGCATCTCTGCTGCAGTTAGGATTAGGTGTAGATGTTCATTTTATTGCTCTCCTTGTAGAAAAGCCACAGGGGATACTGCAGCTAGCAAAGCACCCTAATCATCTAAAATTGGGGTTTTAGTACTGTGCACTTTAAGGATTAAATACCTTAAGATGGCCATTAGGATAAGTCAGAGTGTCGCTTTGGTGTTTGTTATTTCGGGGTTCAGCACTAAGCAATACTGTCTATTTGAAATGATTGTTTTTGTACAAGCTGTATACCCTATGCAGCCCTTTATTGAATCATGATATGCATTACATCCTATTTTTATACTGTATTTCCTGTGCATTACTTGTGTATTATTTGTTTATTAATTGGCTGGCATTCAACGAATGTTGGTATGACTTATTTATAATTTTTAGGATCCCTAGAAGTTTAGGAAGATTAAGGGGCTGGCCTGTTGTGAGTGGCAACCAAGCTAAAAGAGGCTAACTGAGATGAGTGAGTCATGAACTCAGAGTGCAAAGTTAAAGGCTAATGGTCTAAATAACATGCAGAAAGCAAGAGTAATTGAAGATTGGATGAAAACCTACTCTCCAAATATAGCTCTAATGTAAGACTCCCTTCCTGGAAGGTACAAAGCAAAGTTCTGGAATGTTTAAAACTAGTGAAAAGCTAGTGAATATCTAGCTCTAAGGCTGCCCACAGGGGCGTGGCAATTTCTATAAATAAGCACTTTAGGTTTGATGTCAGTGCTTTTCAAACAGCAAGGGATGGTAGGTGGGCATGGGTTAGCAAGCAAGTAAATGGTGGCAAGTAATAATCACTACTATATACGCCCCCATTGTTGTTGATCCGGCCCCACTGATAGAATTGCTTCAATCATTAATGACCATTTCCGGTAAATTATTTCTATAAGGGAATTGTAACTAGGAGTGGGCGGTGAACCTCGCAGTGGAGTTCACAGAGCTTTTGCTACTCTGCGCTACGCTTGGAGCACAGAGTTTGCCACCCACTTTATGCAGTGCTAGAGCTGTCTCATAAATAAACGGGAACACCATACTTCTCACCGATAAGAATGAAGTGCTATATTCCCACTACGCATGCTTGGGTTGGATTAGTGTTCCAGTGAGCATGCACTTTAGAGCCTCACCTCTGCTCCGAAAGTGCCTGGTTAAGGACAGCACACCCACTGTGATTATTCGTGCATTTACGTATATGTGAAAGTAGAGGCTGCAGTTCTCAGGGCTCTGTCTTTCTCGGGGTCATGCCGTGAGGCGAGCACTGTGGCCCCATGTCCCTGTGGGTCCTCCAGGGCTGCCCACTTTGACCTTGCAGGCATGGACCCCTGCATACGCACTGTGGAGTGTGATGTCGCATCATCTGCCGAGCCGGGGAGCTGGAGCAGGAGCTGCTTGGGGTGAGTGTGGGGAGCTCCCCTTTATTTAACAGCTATTATGGGGCATGGAAAATGGGTTGGAAAAACTACTATGTCTCTGCACTGCACAGGGTCTTACAGAGACCCGGCAAGAATAGTGTACTGAACTGAACACCACGTGTGTGGAAGTATGGAAAGGGCGTTCAACACGGACCACTGCATTTGTCGTTATGAGGATGAAAAAGGAGCTTTGTATTTGTGTCACAATTACACCGCAAAATAAGAATCTTCTTGCCAGCCTCCAATTGCAGACATTTAAAAAGGTAAACACGTCACTGTAAATACTAAATAACCAATGCAAAGCCGAAGTTTTTTTGGGGGGGTTTATATAGCGCAAACTAGACCCGAAGGTATCAGAGAGCTTTACATGAGCACCAGTTGTGTAAGAGACGAACACATTCATTTTTGTTAGGCACTTGGAGATTAAGTGATTTGCCCAGAATCACAGGATGTTGAGCGTTCCTTACTTGCCAAGAACCCCGCTCCCCAGCTCCAAGGTCGACCGCTCTAGCCATTAGGCCACATCCTCTCTGAGTTACTCGAGTCAGGACTCAGAGAAAGCAGACACATTTACCTTTGGTGACTCATTGCAGTAATACATGCCACAACTAGTTCACTTTGTTTTCTGCGGTATTTAAAGTTAATTAAAATAGTTCAACACAAAGACCTTTATGACTCCAGTATACTCCACCCACCTGCCGACCTCTGCGGAATCCCACAGAGTTTTTTGGTAACTCTGTGGAATTCCGCGGAGTGGAACTCCGTGAGCTCCACCAGGCCTAATTGTAACTTCCTTCAAAATCATTATCAAACAATCAAAAGCAAAATAAACCCAGTACCGCTAAAACACTGTCTGAATAAGTGAAGGCTGTGGAGAAATAATACCCAACTCAGAGAGAATATACATGTATTTTAGAAAGATTTAAATCAGCTGCTAGATTCTATTATTTTTAAAATTCTTCAGATCTATGCATAAGTAAATTTATCCATAAAACAAATTGCTTTTTGGATCACTCACTAGTCGTAATGTCAGTGACAGGAATAGAATTTGATGAGTCTACTTGCAGATGGTCTTTTAACAGAGTTAAATTAGAAGACGAATCTTGGACCCAGGAGATCAATAATGCGATTGTTAGCTCTTTTGAACTCAATAATAACAGCGCCAGTGCGGAAATGGTCTGGGATGCTTTCAAAGCCACAATTTGCACTCCTATAAATCCGTATTTGTAAAGCGCAAACTACTCACCCTTACGGGTCTCAAGGCGCTGGGGGCCGTCGTGGAAATTAAGTGAGCTATTGCCCAGAGTCACATGGTGCTGAGCTGAGCTGCCGCCGGAGCCAGGGATCGAACCGTGAACCCTGTGCTCCGAAGTCAGCTGCCCTGGCCGCTGCACCACACCTCTCTATAACCTCTAGGAGCATATCAGAAAGATGGTGCTTGAAAGAAAAGAGAATGGGCTTAGAGCAGGAATTGAAGCTGACCATGGAAAAATTTCTACATCATAAAACAGAGACCAAAAAACAGGGGTTAGGAAAGCTAAACAGCAGATACTAGATCACTATTACGAACTAGATTTCATCTTTAATTTTGCTTATTTGCAAAAGACATATGAGTAAAGTGACTATGCTGGTAGGCAGCTAGCTTGGCAGTTCGGGAGGTAAGGGCACAGAATACCATTTTGTCACTCTATGATGAAGAGACTAAGACTCGGTTCCCCGACCACAAAAAGAGACAAGACAAATTTCGGCAGCATTACGAGCATGTTTATGGTACGGAACAGGCAGTCGATATAGAACAACTGGGATCCTTTTTGGGCAAGATCCCAATCTCCAAGTTGAGACAAAATCAAGCCCAAGCTATGGTGACTTTGTTCACATTAAACAAAGTGGACAAAGCAATCAAATCCATAGCCAAAGGGAAGGCCTGTGGGGAGGGGGCATCCCTATTGAGTTCCATAAGAAGTTTTTACCTGCCTTAAATCCTTAAATCAACAGATTTTGAATCTTAGTGATCACTTTTGAAAAGGTGGTATCATTCCTCCGACATTTAATACCGCTATTGTGGTAAGCTTTCTTAAAAAAGATTAGAATCTAAAGAACGTTGATTCGTACTTGCCAATTAGCCTTTTGAACAATGACTTCAAAATTGTTCTGAAATTATTTGCTAATCGTATGAATAGGGTGGACGGCACACTAACACAAATTTTATTACAGGTAGGCAATTATCCACTAATACAAATGTTCTAATTGAGGCTTTGGACCTCTTTAAACAGCAGCAAATGCCAGCCCAAGTCATGTTATTAGATGCCGAAAAGGCTTTTGAATTTCCCCCTACATTTTATACAGGTGTTACATAAAATGTATCAGGGGGCACTTGTGCAATTAATAGTGAATTCGGTTAACATTCATGTATGCAAGGTTAAATGAGGAACAAGACAGGGATGCCCCCTCTCCCCTATTTTATTTGCCATTTATAGAGCTTCTTGCCATTACAATAAGAGAAGACAGCAAAATAGAACCACCCATTAGTGGGATGTCCAAAATTAAATTATTCCAAATGATGTAGCACTTTTTTAAAACGAGGCTGGGAAATTCAGGAAAAGGTTTTTAATATATTTCTCTTATTTCAATTGGTGGGTGGATATAAGATCAACAGACTAAAAACTGAAATTCTTTTATGTAATTGCACTATAGACACTTTATCTTCAGATCTTCATCCTCTTGTGAATCACAAACCCAAGAGATATCTCGTTATATATATCACGAAGGACACCAATACTCTTTTTGCTTTAAATTACATGCCATAAGTTCAGAGGATTAAAGCACTGTTTTCAAAGCGGACAATTCTACCCATATCAATAATGGACAGAGTCTCGCTGATACGGATGTTTCACAGCTTTCCAATTTTTATTCACCGCTTTGCCCTGTGTTTTCAAAGAAATAGAAGGAATGTTTTCAACATTTCCTTGCCTTGGGCCAATAAAGCACCTAGAATAGCAATAGACATTCTCTATAAGTCAGTAAAAGAAGGGAGTCTAGCATCGCCCAATTTGAGAGAATATCATTTTGCGACCTTTGCACATTTCTCTTATTGATTTTTTAACTCCCCAGGTGCCAAGAGACCAATAGATTTTTTTTTTGATTTATAACTGCAGGAATGTAAGATAAATGATTTCCTACACTGAACCAAATCACCCAAAAAGTTCCAATATGAGCTTTTGCAGTGGCTGTTTAAAAGAAAAGAACATCTGTTTAAACACTATGGGCCCGATTATGATGTCGGTCGGAAAGCCTCCGACCACAGGTCGGAGGCTTTCAAACCGACATCTCCGGTTTCAATTCCGACCGCCTAATAACAATGTAGGTGGTCGGAATTTAAACCGGCCGGTCATTCCGGCTGGATTCCAACGGGCTCAAGGAGCCCGTTGGCCAGTCAGAAGCCCCAATGTAATCCAGGAGGACAGCGTTTCGGCCGTCGGGATTACAATGTCGGTTTCCGACAGGCTTTCCATGTCGGGCTTTCCGACATAGAAAGCCTGTCGGAAAGCGACTTTGGAGGCCCATAGCAGGGCCCCCATTCCTCCACGGCCTCTGGTTGGGGGCCGAGGGGCATCTATGGTGCCCCCCTGTTAATCCCTGCACTGTGTGGCAGGAATTAACAGAATCTCCCATTTCTCCAAGGGAGTTTGTGCTATGGCCGGTTTGAGACCTCAGCACAAGCTCCCATCCAGAAATGGGAATATGCGACCTCACCATGTGCGGTCACATTGTAATGGTGCTGTCGGGACCGCCGACAGGATGTCAGTCGGTCCCGAGAATGCGTCAATGTCGGTAATCAGGCCCTATGTGATTCCAATTATTAATGGATCAACCAGACTAGTGAATATTTTTATAGGATCTTATCCCCTTCTAGATAAAACAACAACTTACAGATGGGAGATCAATGGTAACTACGCCATTGGTGACTTTTTAAACTATGATACTTGGAAAGTATGGGCAGTCATAGAACCAAGCATTAGATATGCGAAAGTATCAATCCAATGATCTTTTGCCCAAATCGCACACTATTGAAAAAATCTGGTTCCCATAATAATCAGGAAAAGTCTGGTGCTAGTGGAGGATTTAATGGAGGCAAGCACACACAGATCTGTAAAGTATTGGAAGGTCACCCTTTTAAATTATAATGAAGTTACGGGTTTTATTAAAGCACAACAGAGATGGCAGTTAAGAATGGAAATGTGTATCTCAAGAGAGACCTGTAATAAGATAAATGTATAGAACTTCTCCCTATTAAGGGGGCGAATCTCCGAGTATGCAATTCTATACCAAGCGGCTGCTATACCGGACACCGGCTCTACTGAATAAAATCAATGCCCAGACACCGATAAAGTGCTTCAGGTGCTTAGCAGAATCGGTTGGCAATTGGACTCATGTTATTTGGAACTGCCTCAAGATAGTGGAGTTTTGGACCTCCATACAGGACTACTGCAGACACACGGTAGATAGTGAATTTCCAAATGCCCCACAGTTAATTCTACTGGGCTATCCATTGAGTACCAATTTTAATACCGAACGTAAGAAAAAACTTTTCTTGAACACCCTTATTGTGAGGTCCATAATTCTTCAAAACTAGAGAACTGAGCTGGCACCTACATTTGGGCACTGGAGGTCTAAAATGTTAAGACTAAAAGGAATTTGAGCAACGTTATGCACTAAGGTCAGACTCATACAGTAAGTTTCTGAAGCTGTGGTAAGGCATTGAATACTTTGAATACTAACAGGAGCCACATTAGGGGTCAGAGGCCATATTGTACCAATTTGTGTTTCTTCACTCTATATAGATATACTATAATGCGTAGAAGGTTAACTGAGGCTGTATCTGAATTGGAGTTTATGTCATGAGTAAGAGGAGGAAAAGCTAAGCAGTATTTTTATATCTGTAGTTTGAGCCAATGCATGTGCTGTGGACCATTCGGGATTAGGTACCAAATTGCCACATTATTAGAGGGAGGGGCAAACTTGTTCATTGTGGTGTTTTAAAGTATGCTTTGCAACATATTGAAATAAAGGCGCTGTCATGAATTTGCCGCTATATCATGAGATGAACTGAATATGACTGATGCAATATTTCAAATTATGCTGTAGAACAATTGAAAAGAAAAAGGTGTTTTTGATAAATATGCTGCTATGTTATAAGATGAATTGAAAGATTATCTGTATACTCTTCCAAAAAGAAATACATAAGCATACTATGCCTAAAGCTGCTTAAAGCTACAACAGGGGAATGCAGTGGGTAAAATTGTGCCAGTTACTTACTGATAATCTGACTCCTAAGCTTACTAGTCACAGCCCGATTTTGCCTTGTCGGACAGAAAGAATTTACCTATCCTAACCCCTAAAGAAAAAAAAAACAATTCATAATTCCTAGCCACTGCATCTGCCCTTCCTGGGAGCCATAAACACAGGCCACCCTCAAAAGAGGTTCAAATAATTGAAAGCAACACATCCATGTCTGCATTCGATGCCATAAATTGCACAGAAGGAAGGCATCCAGAACTGTGTCAAGGAAGACCAGGATCAGGAGTGATACATATTACCAATGTGTTATCTTCTCATCTATCGTCCCCTTCCAAGCTCTAAATGTCTGAGGATTAGCTCAAGCTTAAGCACTATGCAAGGAGCCTGAAAAAGAATCTAGTGGAAAAGGTTGAAGTGGTTATAATAACGCCAATAATGACAAACAGCTCATGGAGTTCAGTTCATGACAACCAATATCATCTGAGAGAACACCACTAACCCTCACATCAAAATGAGATATGAACATGAGGAAAGATGCCCAGGGGATAACATCATTCCGAAGGCTGCTTGAAAGGCAGATATGCACCAATTTCATTGTCAATGGCCAGAACCTGGTGAGGCAGACTCAGTCGCAACGACTGGGACTTTTAAAGGCATGAGCAAAGTGGGCAATTTAAAGAGAAGAATAATGATTGGAGCAATATTTAATGCATTCAAATGCTAGTTTATAAACTTCTGTTTCTAAAAATCTGTCACACTCACTTTACAAAATCTGTTTAAGGCTGGGCCATTGAGGAACACATAATAACTTAAATGACACTACGTAAGAGGAATATCTCTTGTGCCATATGGTATTTGATGATGGTAATGCTTTTAGGGCCTATTTACGAGTCTGGCAGTCCACGGACCACCAGACTCATGGGGGCGCGGCGGTGGCGGTCTTCCGACCGCCCTATTACAATTAGGGCGGTCAGACTGCCATTGCCCTGCCACAGCTGCCAGTTCCCTGGCAGTGGTGTGGCGGTCAGGAGGCCGTAATATTCTTGGCGGGACTGCGGCAATCCCACCAAGCATATTCCGAGTTTCTCTCTCTGCCACGGTTTTCATAGCGGTTCCTCCTCCATGAAAACTGTGGCTGAGTGAAAACAAAGGGGGCCGTACAGGGCCCCCTTGTCCCTCTGCGCCATGGTATGCATGCAGGGAGGCACAACATGTGCCGCCCTGTGTGCATGTGCCCCAGATCCTGCACGGCATGGACTTCATAGTCCATGCTGTGCAGCAACTGTTTTTGGCGGTCCCATTGCGGTGCCCATTTTCAGGGCACTGCCGTGGGAACGTCAAAAAAGCCCACCAGACACAATAAATACTTGAAATCTGGCAGGCAGCCCGGCCACTGGTTTGGTGGTGCGGCGGCAGGGCAGACCAGGTGCCGCACCGCCAAACTCCTAATCAGGGCCTTAGTGTTCTGTGTATTAGGGCACAATCCGATAGACAACATATACTAAATTTCTCTGTATATATAAAATGAAATCATTAGGATACGATACATACACACATAATGATACTCAATTAATTTTGTCAGTAGTAAAAACATATTACATTTGCATAACATACTGAGTAATCAGTAGTGTGACTTACCTTAAGCACATATCAGGCTAGTATTCACCCCCATGTAGGCTGTCAAAACAAGGGGCCTCAACCAAAAGCACCATTACAACGAACTCTACACTAAAATATGTGGACGTTATTCTGAGATACATTATTAAAGAATAGGACTGCGCTTAGCTTTTCTCTTTTACTGGCAAGCTGGAATGTGGCAGGGCTGAAAGATAAGGTCTTAAACCCAGAATGGCTGACTTTTATTGATAAATTTGATTTCTTTGTTATGCTGAAACATGGGCGATCACATCGATTGTAAACAGGGGCAGGAACGACGGCTAAGCTCCTGAGACGGCTGCAACGCATCCAGAACGCCTCTGCACGTCTTATCCTCGACATCCCCCGACGCAGCCACATCACACCCCACCTGAGAGACCTGCACTGGCTCCCTGTCAACAAGAGGATAACCTTCAAGCTCCTCACCCACGCACACAAAGCACTCCACAACTCCGGACCAGCCTACCTCAACAGACGACTCAGCTTCTACACCCCCACCCGCCAGCTCCGCTCGACCAGCCTCGCCCTCGCCACAGTCCCCCGCATCCGGAAAACAACTGCCGGCGGCAGATCCTTCTCCCACCTCGCCGCCAAGACCTGGAACACCCTCCCCACCAACCTCCGACAGACCCAAGACCTACTGGCCTTCAGAAGACTCCTCAAGACCTGGCTCTTCGATCAGTAGCAGCACCACCCCCCTCTTCCCCCAGCGCCTTGAGACCCTCGCGGGTATGTAGTGCGCTTTATAAGTGACATGATTGATTGATTGATTGATTGATTCCTGCTACTGTTGCCCCGCTGTAGCCTCCTTACATTGGAGAGCTAAGGGGACTCTCAATATGGGTGAAATTAAATCTCAGGGAAAAAGTGTCAGTTATTGATATAGACAGTCCTGCTTTCCAGGCCCTGCTTATCAAGGATACCCAAGGCCCCTTTTATTTTTACCTGATACATTTGTATAATAATGATTTTGTTAATTCCTTTTGCCCTTTATTTGGGGAGCTGCTTTGCTTTATCATGAGCTTGAAACCTATTGGGTTTGGCACCACACTTCAACCCCATTTTTTGTTATGCAGTGATTTTAACGCTAAGCTTGGGAATCTGCCGGAAGAGCTGGGCTTTCTGGGTTCAGAAGCTGAAGTAGCACCATTAGATACCAAAGGGAGGGAGGGAGCTGAGGAAATTTGTAGTCTCACAGGACCGTGTTGATTTAATAAATGTTTTTCCAAGGAGAAGCCCACTTATAGGGCGAGGACAAACGTCCGTTATTGACTATATTTTTGTACCCAGGCTCTTCTTACAGTGGTGCTCCAACAGCTCATTTATAGAAACCCAATGGAGAGACCACAACTCTCTCTCAATGGAGGGTAGGGAGAATTGTGCCACAATCAATCAGCACTCTAGAGATGAGCTCAGATTAGTTTGGCACCTAAAAGATCCTAACTCTATGCTTGGGGTATTCGGACAAAATATTGAGTTCTAAATATCGAGTGATACTAATATCGAGTTCTTAATATTGTGTCACAGAAATATTGATTTTTGAGGTAAGTAATATCGTTTTCAAGAATATCGTTGTTAATATAATTTACAATATTGTTGTAAAAATCTCTTGTTTTTGTCATCTTTATGTGTTTTAAATAATATTGTAATTTTATATGTTTTATATTGTTTGTATAATTGTTCGTAATGTTTTTCAATATAGTTTGTAATTTGAAGTTATTTAAAATTGTAATTACATTTTTATAGTAATTTATAGTGTCATAGCGGGTTGTGAGGATTATAGGGGTACAGGGTGGGAAGAAAATTAAGTATTATTAGTTAATATTTATATTTTAATTAATATTAATTATTTAATTAATAATTATTTATGTACATTTTGTATATTTTTTTATTATGTTTTAGGTGCGGGTTGCTAGGGTTGTAGGGGTATAGGGTGGGAAGTTAATTTATTTATCATTTATTAATTCATTATTAATTACTTAATTGATAATTAATTATGTAAATTGTGTAAATATTCTTTTTTTAAGTTATGTTTTAGATGCAGGTTGCTGGGTTTGTAGAGGTATAGGGTGGGTAGGTAATTTGGTAATAATTGATTCATTATTAAGTATTTAATTAAGAATTATGCAAATTGTGTAATTAGAATTTTTTAAAGTAATGTTTTAGGTGCAGGTTTTTGGGATTGTAGGAGTATAGAGTGGGTAGTTAATAAAGTAATTGATTAATTATTATTTATTTAATTTATAATTATGTAAATTGTGCAAATATTATTTTTTTAAGTTATGTTTTAGGTGCAGGTAGTTGTGTTTGTAGGGGTATAGGGAGGGAAGTTAATTAAGTAATAATTTATTAATTCATAATTAATGATTTAATTGATAGTTAATTATGTAAATTGTGTAATTATTATATTTTTTAAGTTATATTTTATGTGCCTGTTGTTGGGTTTGTAGGGGTATGGAGTGAGATGTTAATTAAGTCAATTTTAAATTTTAATTAATCCATAATTTTAATATGCAATTTATTTATAAATATGTCAATTATTTATTAAGTATATATGTTTATGTTATATATTAGGTGTGTATTGTGTTTTTAGGGGAATAGGATTGGAAGATATTTAAGTAATAATTAATTAACAGATAATTGTTAATTTAATATTAATTATTTTATTTATTACTTCATATGTTAATTGTGTTATAATTCTGTATTTTAAATATATTTTAAATTTGGCCTGCTAGGTATGTGGGAGTATAGTGTGGGAATTTAATTAAATAATAAATTAATGCCATTTTGTATTTGATAGTAGGGGGCCTATTACGATGTCAGGCGTGAGAAGTTCCGCACTTCTTATCACAATGCGACTGCACATGGTGCGGTCGCAAACTCCAGTTTCTCAATGGGAGCTAGTGCTGTAGGCGGAAACAGCCCGCAGCACAAGCTCCCATCGAGAAAAGGTGAGTTTTTACACATCCCTGCACCGTGTGGCACCCACCTCACGGTGCCTGCCACACGCTGCAGGGCTGATAAGGGAGGCACCATAGGTGCACCCAGGGCCTCAACCGGAGGGACAGGGGAGAAGGAGGCCCTACTAGGGGTCCCCAAAGACACTTTCAGACAGCAGTTCCATGTTGAAAAGGCCGACATGGTACTGCTGTCAGAAAAGTCCCATCATAATCCCGAAGGCCGAAATGCCTTCCTAAAGGGATTATGTGGCCTATCCGACTGGCCGACGGGCTCCTTGAGCCCATCGGAACCCAATCGGGTTCCCCACCCCGACCGCCAACATTATAATTCGGTGGTCGGAATGTAAACCTACCATGTAGTTCGGAAAGCCTCCGACAAGTGGTTGGAGGCTTTCCGACCTACATCGTAATCAGGCCCTTAGTATTTAAAAAATTATAATTATGTACATTGTTTAATTGTTTTTAAAACATACAAATATATACATATATATTAACAGTTTCTATTTTTGTTCAATTAATACATGTTTTAAAATATGGTATGTGTTTTAAGTGAAGTACTGTCCCTACTGCTGCACAGACTGGAGTGGGAAGAGTAACTTTTACACCTCTTCAGTCCAATGCCTGCCCTACTGTTGCACAGACTGCAATGGGAATAGTAAATATTACCCCTCCAACGCTTTCCCTACTGTTTCACATATTGGAGTGGGCATATTTAATTTTACCCCTCCTGAGTCCAATGCTTTACCAACTGTTGCAACGACTGGATTTGGAATAGTAAAGTTTACTCCTCCTGAGTCCAATGCTTTCCCTACTGTTGTACCAACTGGAGTGGGAATAGTACGTTTTACCCCTCCTGAGTCCAACGTTTTCCCTACTGTTACCTCGACTGGAGTGGGAATAGTAAATCTTACTCCTGCTGAGTCCAACGCTTTCCCTTCTGTTGCACTGACTAGAGTAGGAATAGTACATTTTACCTTTCTTCAGTCCAATGCTTTCCCTACTGTTGCACACACTGCAGTGGGAATAGTAAATTTTACCCTGCGGCAATCCAACGCTTTCCCTACTGTTGCACATATAGGATTGGGAATTGTACATTTTACCCATCCTGAGTCCAATGCTTTCCCTGCTGTTGCAACGACTGGAGTTGGAATAGTAAATTTGACCACTCCTGAGTCCAATGCTTTCCCTACTGTTGCACCGACCGCAGTGAGAATAGCAAATGTTACCCTTCATGAGTCCAACGCTTTCCCAACTGTTGCACCGACTGGAGTGGGAATAGTAAATTTTACTCCCCCTAAGTCCAACGCGTTCCCTACTGTTGCACCGATGGGGTGGGAACAGCATGTTTTTACCCCTCCTGAGTCCAACGCTTTCCCTACTGTAGTACTGACTGGAGTGTGAAAAGTAAATTTGACCCCTCCTGAGTTTAACGCTTTCCTTACTGTTGCACCGACTGGAGTGGGAATAGTAATTGTTATCCCTCCTGTGTCCAATGCTTTCCCTACTGTTGCCTCGACTGGAGTGGGAATAGTATATTTATTATTTCTAAAATGTAATCGTTTTGCTAGTATTGTTTAATTATTTATTTTTATTTGTTTATTTAATTTAATATTGTTTTATAATAAGAAATATATGTTATTTTTAAGATATTTTTAGTAAAACTTATTTTTTCCTATTGTTTACTTTTTATGTATAATTAAATTGTAATGCTTTTAAAGTGTTTTCTACTTTATTTGATATAGTTTTTATTTTAAATTTTTATTTGTATGTAAATATATATATATCATATATATATATATTATATATATGTTATATTAGTAAATAAAAGGGTAAAGAAAATTATAAGATAAATTAAAATGAATATTTTTAACTTTAGTTTTATGATTTATGTGTACATCAACATACACATATAAATATATATGTGTGTGCATCTGTGTTTAAATAAGTATATTTGTATATATACCTTTAAATTTCATCTAAACATGTTTAAATAACATTATATTATTGTTACAAGTTAAAATATTTAATATTTACTATTTTTAACTATATATATTAATAAAAACAATATTTTTGTATATCTATCTTTTCAATATTAGTGTATAATTATATTTTGCTTCCGATATTTTCATACTTACCATTAAATGCATATAAAACTATATTTTTCACTGAACCACGCTTGGCTTACTCCTTAAAAATCATCTACTGGTGTTCATGGGATGTTTAGCTGAGGATTCTGAGGAAGTTTTATTTACCTGTTACCAATATTTATGTTATTGTATCAAAAATCACCTGTTGAAACCACACCATTCTGTCTCAGATCACCCACGCTGGCTTGATGCAAATTGTTCAGCGGCTAATCGCCGTTTGAGGAAGACCTTGGTGGGGTACCCAAGAGTTGTCAGGGAAGTGCGGGAGGCTAGGAAGGACTATAAGCGGTCTGTTAGGATGAAACCACTAAACAAAATGGACTGGGAAAAGCGGGAACTAGCAGCTGCCCAGAATAATGGTAAGGTATTCTGGGATATAGTTAACAGGTTTCGCTAGCGGGATGCACCCCCAAACCAACCACTTATTTGCAATATCTCAGGGTCAGAGTGAGTTAAGCACTTCACTACTATTTAACAGCTGCCAATTGACAAGATGTGCAATGATAGGTTACAGGTGTACCTAGATAAATCTCCCCCTCTTCAGATTCTACATCAGGAAGTGGTTGTTGCCATTAGCCAAAGCTCAAGTGGTAAAGCCCCAGGGCCAGATGTTTGGGGCCCTCTGCTTAGTAATCTTACAGTTCTCTGTGCAATATGTTCCCAACATCCTGGGCCCTCTTTTTAATTGTCCCCATTTTTAGAAAAGGGAACCAAGGGTCCCCTAAATGTCACAGGCCAATATCGCTTATAGACAGCTCATTGAAGATTTTGGGGAGAGTCATTTTTAATCACCTGCAGACCTGGGTTAGCGATAACAACATCTTGTCCCCGTGGCAATATGGCTTGTGCCCAGGGCTAGGTACAGTGGAGCAGTGTCTAAACTTGCACTTGATTGTGAGTAAATAAACCATTGACAGACGCTGCCCCTAATATCTGGCCTTTATGGATCTATCTTCCGCATTTGGTTGCGTGGACAGGGCCAAACCATGGATGACTTTGATAGACATTGGGGTTGAAGTCTCTTTGGTAAATTCCTTGCACTCTTTACATTTCACCCCAGGGGCTAGGGTGCAATATGGCAGTGCTGGAGAAATTTCATATGTTTTCCAACTAGATAGGTCGGTACGTCAGGGGTGTATTTTGGCACCCCTGTTATTCATTATCTATATCAATGAATTAAGTACCCATTTGTTTATTTCTAGCAGTGATGTGCCGAAAATCATTAAAGCATTAGTTCTGCCATTATTATATGCAGATTATGCAGTTTTAATGGTTAGGATGCCCCGAGCCTTGCTCATCCTGGAAGAATCTTTTGTTACATTTATGTTATGGGAAATCTCATATAATGGCTTGTGAGCTGAGCAGGAGAAATTTGTTGACCCTAAAGCTGCAAGATCAATTCCTGAGTCCCGTGCAGAACTTCTGTTCTCTGGGTGTTACCTTTGATTCTTCTAGCTCCTGGCGACCCTATGTTAATACTGCATGTACGAAATTGGGTAGGGCGGCTGGGTCTATATTCAATTTTGTTCGGAGGGAAGGTAGGGGTTTTATCTCCCCTTACATTAAGATCTATAATCTGCTGTGTGTCCCTACAGCTACATATGGAGCGGCAATTTGGGGTTACCATAATGTTTCCCCTATTCAGGTGGAAGAAAACAGGATTTGCAGATGGCTTTTGAATCTCCAGCAAGCTAGTCCCCATTTCATCAAACACTCGGATCTAAATGTGTAATATGTCTGTGGTAGAATTAAAGTGGCCCTGCTTTTCCTCTGTGGACTGTGTGGTCGAATAGAGAAGCAATGTTTAACAAAGATGTTATTTTAGATTGTCGTAGTCTAGATAAGGGACTCACAGTTCCCTGGCAGAAATACGTCAGTGAGTCTCTCACTGAAATTGGTCTTCCTGAAATATTCTCTGCCCTGGCCACCTTAAACAAACATGGCAAGAGGCGGGTAAAGTCATGCCTTGAAGAGCTCAGCCTCTCTCAAAGAATGCAGGAGGTCTTTAGTAAGCACTTAGCTCGTGATTATTTTTTTCCACTAGCCACAGGAGATATGGCATTTTATCTAACTTTGGAACTCTCCCTTGGGAGAGGTTCCTTCTTTTTAGGATTTAGAGCAGGCAATGTGTGGCATCTTTTATGAGGTGACGAAGGCCTGGAACAGAAGAATATCAGCATGTCCATGTGGCGGGCAGGCTGAGCAGTCTTTGATGCATTTCCTGTTTTTTGTGAATGTTATTGTTGTTTCTTCCATCACTGTTTGAAGCATATCTTGAAGCCACTTGCCTTTAAGAAATGTAGGGATGCCCTAATGTACCTTTAAGTATTTGGCAATATAGATATTTGCTTTAGTGTCTGGTGCTTCCTTAAAATGGCTGTGCGAAGCAGGAAATTGGTGGAAGGATAATGACATTGGAGGCAGCTTATTGCTAAGTTAATGTACATTACTGTAGCCTTTTGTCCTCTAACTGAAGTTCTGTATTCAAAATTATTTATTCATTTTTAAAGTTTTTATGATGCGGTTTTGCATAATTCTGATGAACTGTGACTTGCTTTTTTGCTTTTTTATAAAAAAATCAAATAAAGATATCTTGAACTGAATAGAACTGCTGTTCCAGTCTTTACCAGAGGGGTGACGGTGTCCGGTCTGTGATGACATAATCACGCACTTGCATCTCTGACATCTTCACTGACAACATGACCTACATAAAAAGACACATGCACTCTACAGACCAAATCTGGTTTGAGAAGTACTCCCACTGAGTGAGAGTATACGTTGTGTTACAGTGCCTATCATTGGACATGTATTTGTAAACATTGCCCTGGGATAATAGAATATAAAAATACATTTCTTAATTACCCTACTAAAAAATAGCATTTACAAACATTATTGCTTATTCATCATTTAGCTTTATCTGACAGTCATTGCAAATTCTCATGGTTTTGAAGGGTGCAAAGTTGGAGAAAGGAATGCTATGAAATGAAGTAGGGACCATTTGGTGGAGTACCTTTTCTCAGAGCCCTGCAATCACAGATTATATTTCTCAGAGCATTGCCATCAGCAAATTGTTTACAGGTGTAGAATGAACCTTTCAGTAAAGGCCTGCTCATTTGTTCCCCACCCCCAACACCTCTAAAATGGCTGATGACAGCCAGCAGGAGCAGAACTTCACACTTGATTATGCTGGTGTTGTGGGTGCTTCAATTGGAGTCATCTATCTTCGCTAATTGCTGAGAAGAACCTCACTAGAGACAAAGACTATATCTGCTCTATGGAGTTGACATAGCCAAAAAAGAGGTACTGTCCCAAACCAGTTTCAGGTCTTATACATTGTGATCTACATTCCCTGTCTGGAAACTTACTATAAAAGTGGGGCCAGAAATTCCACTCTCCTTGGCTGCTAGTTTCAATATGCATAATAAATTGAGTGATTGCTGAAGTAGATAACTGGGGATTGGGGGCAAGACAACAGAAGGCCTACTGTGCTTAAGAATAGATCACCTACCAGCTGGTATAAGTAGATTTGAATGTCAGTTAACCGCCCTGAACTGTGGCTGGCAAGCATTTACATCTTACATGTATTTATGGAAGAACAATAGAATGGCGCCATGGGTTACAGCTGCATAATTGTTTTGGTCTTTTTCCTGCCACTTAGGTTTGGGAGGAGAGTCATTTTGATCTGGTCTTACCTGCAGATGGCTGTCACTGGGACCTGCACTGCCTTCTCACCAAACTTCATCACCTACAGCATCTTCCGCTTCTTCACCGGAATGGCACTCTCTGGGATTGGGCTGGATACAGTCTCTCTGAGTAAGTTTGTAGAACGTGTCTTCTTGAATTAGTCATAAGTCATGAAAGTTAAACAGTGCAAATACCATGAGAAGGCACAGGGAGAGAGGGAAAAAAAGTTTGTAGTTCAAGATATAAGCTCTTACTCTAGCCATGATATGAGTTATTAGGCTGTGAGGCAAATGAGACGAAATAATGCTTCACTGAGCTAGCATTACTACATAGATAGAGGATAGTTTATTAGAATGTATGTCACAATTTGATTAACAAAAATATAATCCGACAGAAATATTCTGCACTGAATATTATTTACAAAAATCTATTTATTGTGTCAGACGATATTTTAGCTATTATATTCTAAACATACCTCAGACATTATTTCATCGTATGAAAGGTTCTTTAGACAAAATATCGAGTCCAAAATATCATGTGGACAAAATATCATGTCAAGAATATTGAGAACAATAATATCGTGAAGGTAAGTTTCCATGGAAAGCAAGGTTTTACTATACTTAACTCCACATATATGTACCTTGAAGATATAAATACATCTTCAAGGAATGCAGATGTGGAGTTAATATTAGTAAATCTATACTTATCTATTTGCAATTGCCTTCTCAATATTTTGATCCTCAATATTCTTTACACACTATTTTCCATCCACACAATATTTTTGTCCTCGATATTCTGTCAGTGATCCTATGAGAAGGCACTCATATAGAATTATCACCGATAAGAACTGCGGTTTGCTGCTTCCCTCTCATTGCTTTATGAGAGAGCAAGAAAATGGACTTGCAATTGCTGAATTGGTCATATGCATCATGGGAGAGGAGATTTTCTAAAATGGCAAAATATTGTGGCCTGATTCGAAACCTAACCTTGCCACAATCTCGGATCCCATGAGATCACTGACAATAAAGAGCACCCAATGGGACCCAACGACCAGCATTCCGTACTATCAAAGACTCTCTCATGCATGAATCAAACATGATCCAAACTGTAACTGCAAGGTCATACTGGACTCCAGCCCTATGGGGCTCAGGAGTAGTACTGATGTAAGAACAACAAGATTGGGTGTGCGACCCATTGATTTCACCAGCCAGGCCTTGAAAGAGACAAGGCAAAGATATTCTCAAATTGAGAGGGGATTACTGGCTATCAGGTGGGGCTGCACTCACTTTTACTTTATGGACAACACGTTTGTGTAGTCACGGACCACAAGTTTCTCCTATTACTCTTTAGAAGCAGTATTCTGCTCCAATACTTCTGCCCAGATAGAGAAATTAATCCTTTAGTTACAGAGGAACAGATTCACCTTGTCCTACAAGCTTAGATGCAATATTACAATGGCCTGTCCCAAGTCCCTGTCACTCAATGTTAGACCTGTCAGCTTTAGGGTGGTCTTCCCTCAAACCTTCTGCCTTACTGTTTTTGCTGAATTTGTTTTTGTTGGCCTAAGGACTCTGCACACTTTACCACTGCTAACTAGTGCTTGTGCTCGCTCCCCTAAACACGTTAAGATTGGCTTGCATCCAATTGGCACATTTAATTGACTTGTAAGTCCCTAGTAAAGTGGTAGTACGAGTACCCAGGGCCTGTAAATTAAATGCTACTAGTGGGCCTGAGGCACTTATTGTGCCACCCACTTAAATAGCCCTTTTAAAAGTGACTCAGGCCTTCCACTGCAGTCTGTGTGTGCAGTTTTAGATATGGGTGGGGCAATAAATTCCGCTCTACCGCTGGAGTTTGCAGAGTTTTGGCCACTCCGTGTTACTCTTGTACTGTAGAGTTCCACCCAAACTCCGCCAACTGCAGCGTAGCAGAGTTTTTTCTTGTGTGTGGTGCATTATCGCTAATTTGGCAAGTGCGAGCCAGAATTGCCGTCCACTAGTGTCATTTTCGGCCACTAGGAGGGCACCCGGTGAGATTTTTTCAATGCGGGCAGTAGCGACCATTCACAGTGAGAATGCTTCAGCTTACATATAAAATCTATTCGAGCGGCAGCAAAGAAACACTACCCTCTAGTACGCCGTGTGGTGCCGTTTGCTCTAATTTTGCAGTGCGGAACAAGCTTCAGCACTAAAAATCAGCACGAGCAGAGCAACATGCTGATTTTGGACGCGGACCTTAAGATCCTCCTCCTCCGATCTCGTCCGCACCCCTAAAGTACGCTTGGCCCATATGGGGGGGCAGGTCTTTTGGGTATCTGGGCGCACAGGCGTGGAACAGACTACCTGCCACGCTGAAAGCCACTACTGATCTGGCGACTTTCAAGAAACACCTTAAAACTTGGCTTTTCAAGAATTAGTTGCGCCTCAGATTCCTGCCACATGTTCCCTCAGTGCCGGGGCACTCTTGTTGAGTAGCTATGCGCTATACTAAATCCCTTTCATTCATTTGTTCATTCATTCATTCATTTCCGCCTGCAGAGTTTTCATGTAACTTCACTCCTAGGGGCATATTACCAAGGATTTGCGATAATTATCGCAAAGCGCGCTTAGCGCTGTTTTTTTTATCGCCGGCTATCGCTGGATTTTATCGCGGAGATAACGCGTTATTATCAACGCTTATCTCCAATGCGATAAAAAATCCAGTGATAGCGGCGAAACCCAGCAATAGCGCGAGAAATCCAGCGATAAATTCACTGCGCTAATGGAAAGCTCGCTAATAGGCAGGTGAGGATTTAACCTTACAATCCACCTCCCATTGACAAGATGGTGAAGTCAAGTTTTTAGCAGGTGTTAAATTCCAGCGATAATCACGGTTAGCGCGACTTTTTTTATCGCTTATCGGGCATTGATAATAGGGCGAAGTTGTGTTTGCGACCTTTTCTGTGTGCTTTTAGTCAGGAACGCCTACTTTGCATGTCATTAGCGATATATATCGCTGACATGCAAAGCGGCACCAAAAAGGTCGCTTTCGCCATAAAGCTGTCGCTAACAGCTGTTAGCGACAGCTTGCTAATAGGGCGATAGAAATATCGCCGCTTTAGCGGCAAAAAGTGCCGCTAAAGCGGCGATACTGCCCTTGCTAATATGCCCCTTAGTTTTATACTGACATGTCAACCTGGCAAAATAAACCTTTTGCCCGACCTAAACCTTCTTTTTTAATACATATAAGTCACCCCAATGGTAGGCCAGGGTGTAGCGTATTTAAAAAGTTGGACATGTTCTTTAAACTTTTATATGTCCTGGTAGTAAAAAACTCTTAACTTCGTTTTTCACTATTGCAAGTCCTGCCTCTCCTATATGATAACATTGGATTACCTTGTTACATTTTATAAGTAATCACTTTCAACTGGGAGAAGGTAGGAATGTTGAGTATGGTGTCTAAAGAATCATAATTTGAAACTCTCTTTAATGGTAAAGTCGGATTTTAAGTCACAATTCTGAAAATGCCACTTTTAGAAAGTTGCCATTTTCTTGTGCCCACCATTTGGTGCCTGCATCCTGGGTCACATGACTAGGTGTAGACTAGGTGTAGCTGGTCATTGTGTATTGCTCCCAGAGAGTGAGACGGGGGAATAGCTGTTGGCAGGATGGGCCATTTCTGACTTGCTGGGGAATAGGAGCTCTCACCTACCATGCTTGCATAGCCCAACGTCTCTGCCACAGCATACTCAGAAAGGGTTTCGCACTAGTCTTTTGTGTCCCGAGACAAGCTGGGGCCAGGACAGGGACCGGGGCAGTGAGGAAGAAGATTGGAAATGCCATTGTCATCAACTCTGGCCCCGACCGATGCAGCCTGTCCTCAACACCGATGCATCTCAGAGAAAGTCCTCGCGAACCCGATGGCTCCCTCAACAACAATGACACGTGACTTCGCATTGCATCTCTTCGACGACAGTTCATCGACTAGTTGCAGATCAACGCATCTCCTCGTTGATGGCTCATCGGTCCGCCTCTGCATGACACATTTCGATGCCGGACCTAGCATCGTAGTTCCTCGTCGACAGCTCCTTGATGCCGGCACGTGCAATGCGACACAAGGACTTCGCATTTCGACGTCCAGACCCACAAGGTACTTTCTCAGGGGACTGAACTCAGTTCTGTATCTGGCCCGTGGTCCATTGCAATCGGCCTGAACTTGTGACGTGGACCCAGTCTATCATGACCAGACAACTGCGTTTGTCGCTTTTTGCCTCTTAGAGCTTGATTTTCACAAAACCTTTAAAATTGCATATCTTCAGTTTTACTTACTGGATTTTTGTTGGTTTGATTTCAAATAATTTATTAAAGTTTACTCTAATATTCTAAATTGCATATCCAAGAGTGGAAAGGTGCACTGAGAGAGATGTTCCACTCCAAATAATTTTTCAGGCAATCTTAATAAATCTTCCTTTTTATTTCTTAATTTTCCTTTTTTTGCATACAAGAAATTCATAAGTGTACATCAATCATCCAGCCAGCCAACGCGTTTTGTTCAAAATACCTCTTTTGAACTTCATCAGAGCTCATGTATATCGTATTTATAAAATATCCATATATCGCTTTGAATCAGTATTTATTCCAATAGATCAATGCATCAATGGATAAAAGAGTATTTTCCTTCAAGAAGTGGATCGTGTAGATTCAAGAAAAGTTTTTCGCCATGACTCCGTGAGTACGGGAATGGGGAAAATTTGCCCGTCATTAATACCTTCAAGTGTGTCGCATACCTCCTCGGTCTTTCAGACAATTTCTTGTCATGGATACATTAGTGGATCAGACCATAAGTGAATGCTGCTGATGCAAAAGCCTGGAGGTGCAGAACGGCCTGCAGTTGTAATGATAGAGGTGGGATGCACTAAGCCATGGGTCAATTGCAGCACAGATTTTGGCATATTACAGGATGCAAGACACATGCAGGTCCTAATAGACTTATGCACAACATTCCCCTTGTTTAGATAGTTCAGTTAATTCAAACAGGTACTTTCCAAATTAGAGAAGAGCCTTAGTGCCTTAGGTTAACCAACTATCCTCAATACTGTTGACAGATCACCCTTCAAGTGGTCGGATTTTCAGGAATAACTCAGTGCTCTGGGTACGCAGCACCAGAAAGTAATACTTTGATGGCCCTAAGCCAACCGAGGAGCTGGAAGACTGATGAGAACACTAATGAAGATAATCAGAATATGAGTGTAACCGAACCACAATGCTGAATGGTCTATCCATAACGTTCAGAGAATTTGCAACATGCCATAGTGCACAACACAGAGAGGACTGGCGACCATGCTGTTTGGCCAAACTCTGGCTGACACCAACCCAGTGTTGTCCCATTAGACAGCAGTGCCCATGAACCACAAGTTAATCCGCAGAAATAGGCAGAGTAATGACATGGCCAGAAAAGCTGAACGATGCAGTATTAGACCCCTGACCTTGACTGGTAGGTCGCTCCCCCATCACACAGCTCCGTCTGTGTGCCCTGCTGCTGCCCCTGATTGTGCTCGTTTTTCCTTTCTGTGCCCCCTTGCTGCCCCTGATTGTGCTCGTTTTTTCCTTTCTGTGCCCCCCTTGCTGCCCCTGATTGTGCTCGTTTTTTCCTTTCTGTGCCCCCCTTGCTGCCGCTGATTGTGCTCGTTTTTTCCTTTCTGTGCCCCCCTTGCTGCCCCTGATTGTGCTCGTTTTTCCTTTCTGTGCCCCCTTGCTGCCCCTCATTGTGCTAGTTTTTTCCTTTCTGTGCCCCCTTGCTGCCCCTGATTGTGCTCGTTTTGTTTTCCTTTCTGTGCCCCCTTCCTGCCCCTGATTGTGCTCGTTTTTTCCTTTCTGTGCCCCCTTGCTGCCCCTGATTGTGCTCGTTTTTCCTTTCTGTGCCCCCTTGCTGCCCCTGATTGTGCTCGTTTTTTCCTTTCTGTGCCCCCTTGATGCCCTGATTGTGCTCGTTTTCCCTTCTGTGCCTGTTTCCCGCCGCTGCGCCTGCGGCCCCGCCCCCTCACTGCCCATTCGCTGCCCCATTCCCTGCTCCTCCCTCCCACCTCCCCATTTATGGCGGCCGCTGCGTGGTGAAGAGAGCAACCCCTGACCTTGACTGGTAGGTCGCTCCCCCACCACACAGCTCCGTCTGTGTGCCCTGCTGCTGCCCCTGATTGTGCTAGTTTTTCCTTTCTGTGCCCCCTTGCTGCCCCTGATTGTGCTCGTTTTTTCCTTTCTGTGCCTCCCTTGCTGCCCCTGATTGTGCTCGTTTTTCCTTTCTGTGCCCCCTTGCTGCCCCTGATTGTGCTCGTTTTTTCTTTCTGTGCCCCCTTGCTGCCCCTGATTGTGCTCGTTTTTCCTTTCTGTGCCCCCTTGCTGCCCCTGATTGTGCTCGTTTTCTTTTCCTTTCTGTGCCCCCTTGATGCCCTGATTGTGCTCGTTTTCCCTTCTGTGCCTGTTTCCCGCCGCTGCGCACCTGCGGCCCCGCCCCCTCACTGCCCATTCGCTGCCCCATTCCCTGCTCCTCCCTCCCACCTCCCCATTTATGGCGGCCGCTGCGCGCCGCGCCGCTGGCGCGCCGAAGGCGCGCCTAAGGCAAGCCCGTCTGCGCCCGTCCGCGCCGTGACCGCGCCCAGCGCCAGACCCCCTGGTCCGGGCATCCCCCGCGCCCGCCACATCAACAGACGCTGATACGACGCCAGCACCCTCCACGCACTCAACCCCGGAAAAGATCACGCCTGCTACCAGGCCACCCCGAAGCGCACCCAAGGGCCCTTCACCTGCTGGAACTGCAGCTTCGCCAGCACCCGCCCCGCCAAACCACCGCCCAGGAAAGAACCCAACTACCTCAGATGCATCCTCCTCAACACCCGCTCCGCCCGCAAACACGCCATCGAACTCTGGGACCTTCTCGACTCAACCTCCCCAGACGTCGCATTCCTGACGGAGACCTGGCTGAATCCCGCTTCAGCCCCCGACATCGCCATTGCCATCCCGGACGGATACAAGATCACCCGCAGGGACCGCACCAACGGAGTCGGAGGAGGCATCGCCATCGTCCACAGGAACACCCTCAGAGTCTCAACCAACACCGACGACACCCTCAGCACCGCCGAACACATGCACTTCCAGATCCACACCGATCCCAACACCACCCTCAGAGGAACCCTCATCTACAGACCCCCGGACCCCGACCACAGTTCAGCGATTCCATCGCTGACTTCGTCAGCACACACGCCATCGCCTCCACGGACTACATCCTCCTCGGGGACCTGAACTTCCACCTCGAGAACAACAAGGACACCAACTCCACCACCCTGATCGACAACCTCGCCACCCTCAGACTCAGACAGCTCGTGACTACACCCACCCACGCCGCCGGCCACACGCTGGACTCCATCTATTCCGCAAGCCCAAACGTCTCCTTCAACCACACCTCCGAACCCCACTGGACTGACCACCACTGCATCCACTTCACCTACAGGAAGCCCACCACGCACCACCGCACCGAACAAATGCCTCGCCGCTGCTGGAGCAGAGTCACGGAAGACCAGCTAACCACAACCCTCGCCCTGAGCCCACCCACCGAACCCTCCGACCCCGACACCGCCGCCCGCAACCTCAGACAGTGGATCGACGACTGCGCCAACACCCTCGCCCCGCTCAAGAATCCGCCCAACAGCCACACCAGCAAGAAAGCCACCTGGTTCACCGAAGACCTCCAGGCCTCCAAACGAACATGCCGAAAACTGGAGAAGATCTGGCTCCACGAACGGACAGCGGACAGCTACGCCGCCCACAAGAGCGCCACCCGCAGTCACCATCACCTCATCAGATCCGCCAAAAGGGCCTCACTCAAAGACCGCCTAGACAACAACGCACACAACAGCAAAGAGCTCTTCAACATCGTGAAGGAACTCTCCAACCCCAGCTCCAACACCAACGACATCCAGCCGTCGCGAGACCTGTGCGACTCACTGGCCACCTTCTTCCACCGCAAAATCGCCGACATCCACGACAGCTTCAACACCACGACCGCCCGGCAACCACCGAGACCACTGCCCCCACAACCACCAACCGCCTGCTCTCCTGGACCAACATCAACGACGAGGACACCAGCGAGATCATGAACACCATCCACTCCGGTTCACCGCTAGACCCGTGCCCTCACCACATCTTCAACAAAGCCAGTACAGCCATCGCGCCCCATCTCCGGAAAATAATCAACATCTCCTTCGAGACAGCAACTTTCCTGGAAAGCTGGAAGCACGCCGAGATCACCGCCTTACTCAAGAAACCCAAGGCAGACCCCAAGGACCTCAAGAACTTCCGACCCATCTCTCTGCTCCCGTTCCCTGAGAAGGTCACCGAGAAAATCGTCAACAAACAACTGACCCGCTACCTCGAGGAGAACAACATCCTGGACCCTTCCCAGTCCGGCTTCCGCAGCAACCACAGCACCGGAAACCGCCCTCATCGCCGCCACCGATGACATCAGGACCCTGCTAGACAACGGAGAAACAGCAGCCCTCATCCTCCTGGACCTATCAGCCGCCTTCGACACGGTCTGCCACCACACACTACGAACACGCCTTCACGACGCCGGGATCCAAGAGAAGGCCCTGGACTGGACCACATCCTTCCTTTCCGGCAGAACACAAAGCGTCCGCCTCGCCCCCTTCCGATCCAAGGCCACCAAGATCATCTGCGGCGTACCCCAAGGCTCCTCCCTCAGCCCAACGCTGTTCAACATCTACATGGCACCCCTCGCCCACGTCGCCCGACAGCACTAACCTCAACATCATCTCCTACGCCGACGACACCCAGCTGATCCTCTCCCTCACCAAAGACCCTCACACCGCCAAAGCCCACCACCACGAAGGAATGAAGGCCGTCGCCGAATGGATGAGGACCAGCCGCCTGAAGCTGAACTCGGACAAGACGGAGGTCCTCATCCTTGGTTCCAACCCTTCAGCCTGGGACGACTCCTGGTGGCCAACATCACTGGGAACAGCCCCGCCACCCACCGACCACGTACGCAACCTAGGGGTCATCCTCGACCCCACCCTCTCCATGACTAAGCAGGTCAACGCCGTTTCCTCATCCTGCTTCAACATCCTCCGAATGCTCCGCAGGATCTTCAAGTGGATCCCCACCGAAACAAGAAAAACAGTCACCCAGGCCCTCGTCACCAGCAGGCTGGACTACGGAAACGCCCTCTACGCAGGAACGACGGCTAAGCTCCTGAGACGGCTGCAACGCATCCAGAACGCCTCTGCACGTCTTATCCTCGACATCCCCCGACGCAGCCACATCACACCCCACCTGAGAGACCTGCACTGGCTCCCTGTCAACAAGAGGATAACCTTCAAGCTCCTCACCCCCGCACACAAAGCACTCCACAACTCCGGACTAGCCTACCTCAACAGACGACTCAGCTTCTACACCCCCACCCGCCAGCTCCGCTCGACCAGCCTCGCCCTCGCCACAGTCCCCCGCATCCGGAAAATGACCGGCGGCGGCAGATCCTTCTCCCACCTCGCCGCCAAGACCTGGAACACCCTCCCCACCAACCTCCGACAGACCCAAGACCTACTGGCCTTCAGAAGACTCCTCAAGACCTGGCTCTTCGATCAGTAGCAGCACCACCCCCCTCTTCCCCCAGCGCCTTGAGACCCTCGCGGGTATGTAGTGCGCTTTATAAGTGACATGATTGATTGATTGAGTCAGAAACCACCATTTGGATGGAAATTTCAAAATGATATTCAAAAGTGAACCATAGCCTATCATGAACAAAAGTGGCACAATGATCACTTTCCAAAGAGATTAATTAAATTTGTTTAAAAGAAATGACAAGGGGCTCCTCCCTGGTCAGACCTGCTGCCAAACTGATTGAGTGAGCTTGGAGGAATGGACTGGGATGAAGGAGTGCCACAAGCCAACAATATGCTTGCAACCCTCAAACCCCATCCAAAGGCCTTGAGCAGTCGTGCCAGAACCGGTACCATCCATTAGAGATCAAGGAACACTCCCAGGTAGCAGTGGAGGATGCTAGAGCCTAAGACTTAACTCAAACCATCGCAATGGTTACAGGACTATGCTTGGTGAACCATTGATAAGATGGTTATTCTGACAAGATCAGATGGAAAGATTGAGGCTCTTAACATAGATTGGGTAGGAATGTAGCGAGCCACTCAACCCTCACAGACCATGTCATCATGGACAGTTGCACCATGATGTCAGGTGTGACACCAGGGTATAAATAAAAGCCACCCGAGCACTCAAGGTCAGATGGCATTCCATGAGTAAATGTTTCTCCATAGATTTTTTTATGACTCTGCCTCGGTCCACAACAATCTTCAACCATTGGTTTGTTGGTAGTGTAATTTATGTATTGCATCAATTAGACAAAATATCAATGGGGAATGGATCACTTGACCTGAGTAACCAGGGTTAACACGTACTAGTCGTCTATGGATAAAAAACTCTCATTCACGTACACAAGCTGTGAGGCGGTATATCTTGGTTCTCCGCCTTATTAAAAACGTGACAGCATCATCATTGGGTTTCTTTTTATCGTATGCTATCCTCCACCAGGAGGAGAAACCACTGGTTATTACAGTAGTGATCAGTGATGAAAATGTGAAAGTGCTCAAGTGAGGTGAGTTAAAAAAGGGGGGGGCCTCGTATTACCTAAACTATACCTTTATTTAGTTTGGAATAGAGGCAGGTAAAAACAGTGTTGTGCGTGATAAGACAAATTATTAGTCTAACGCACTGGGTTGTCCATATAAACGGTCGACATGTTTCAGCCCCTTAGAATTGCCCTGACGGGTCGGGGGGCCTTCTTAAGGACCTAAAAAGGTGTAGAGGCTGCGAGTTGTCACAGCCTAGGGGAATCCGACATTGGTTCACCTAGTTCAGAAAAGGTCAATGAGTACCTGTAAGTGTGGAGAAAGAAACAGAGAAGATTTGGCGAATGTCTCATTTAGCATTCAAAATACTCTCTCAGTAATATGTGCTGTTCCATTATTCATTCTAATAAGAATGGTGCAATAAACTAGAAGAAAAATAAGTAACTGAAAAAATGGCAATTCTTTAGCCCCGTTTGGTACTTCAGTTAAAAGAAAACTAGGGTGCTCCGGAGTCAGCACCCCAGCATGAAGAGTGTCATATATTCAGAATGTCTAAAACCTTAGTATGTTGTCTTTCAAACAATGGGGTTCGAACATAATTCAATGGATGAGTACTCATTTTCAAGACTGGTGGGCTATGTGTCATGATGACAGTCTGGCACATGTGGTTGTGTACCTTGGTACTGCATCAATACAGTGTGGTATTATCAAACAAGGATTGGTCAGCCATATCATGGAAGTGTACCAGAGACTACCTGGTCCTGATCATTAAGACTGCAACAAGACTCATGGAAGCACTCACAATTAAGATACAAGTGAGTGAAGCAAAACTGAAAGGTATGGTACATATCACAGTATACAAAAAGAGACTGGAAGAGATCAACTGTGAAATGAATGAGACAAAAGAGTACATAACACAAAACAAAATACAAAAATTGGGAAAGGATCTGAAACGTTTCTCAATGGAAAACATGCACCCTTATACCAAGGATGACTACAGGGCACCTGACCAATTGTCCAACAATGATTCAAGTGGAGGCATCTCCACAGAAGGCTCAGACTGAAGTGGTGACGAAATGACATCTCAACGGAGAAATAGGGGACAGAATAGACGCCAACAACGTCGAAGACCCAACACATGGGGTACACCACAATACGGAGACCAACCACCCCCCCCTTTTTCAACCATTCACACCAAACAATCATGGATGGATGAACCCCTACTTCAAAGGACCACCACCAATGGGACCAATGATGGGACCAAATTACATGCAAAGACCTCCTTTTTTAGGGAGAGGCCAGACCAACCAGAGGGGAAGAAGAAAATGAGTCACGTGGACGGACCAGGAACGACAGGTCCATACCAGGAACATGACCAAAGAAAAACCAGGACCAAGCACGACACACTCATAGTCAACCTGACGGATATTACCCTGACCCAGGAACAAGAAAATGTCCTCAATAAAGGATTGGGCTATGTACCGACACCACCACTGGATACATTCAAATTACAATGTGAGATGCCTGAATTCTGTAGGAAGTTGAAACTGAAAGCCTTCTTCAACAATAAAGAAGAACATATTACAGAAGGTGATACCACACTATGACGCAAATCCACCTTCTGTCCTCTAAACCACCAGATACCAATTGAAATACAAACCTTTGAGCAAGCTATCATGAAGGAGGTAGAGGACATCAAGGAACACACCAAAAAACCCTTCATGAACGTCACAAGATTAGAACAGCAGGCGCTAGATGAACTTCAACAACATAAGAACCTCATAATAAAACTGGCTGATAAAGGGGGCGGAATAGTCCTACTTAGCAAAGAAGGATACAATCAACAATGTCTTGAACTACTCTTGGACAGAAAATTCTGCAAGATAATCACTACAGACACAACTGAAAGACTATAGAGAACCATAGAACTGATGGTAGATGAAGCTGAACTTAACGACTGGATTTCAAAGAATGAGGCGGACTTCTTAAAAGCGAGAACACCTAAAGTTCCCTATTTTTATTCACTCCCCAAAATCCACAAGGAGCGAAGACCACCACCTGGACGTCCTATTGTCTCAGGTATTGGTTCAGTCCTAGAACCACTCTCACAATTTGCTGACCAATACCTGAGACCGTTGGTACAGAAGACACCAACGTACCTGAAGGATACCAGGGACCTACTGAACCACCTGAAAGAACAGACCTTCTCGGAAGAGAGAATGCTCCTTGTTGGACTTGACATGTAAAGTCTTTATACAAGCTTCCCCCAACAAAAAACCCTGGAAACCTGGGAAGCGCTACTCTTCAACGAACAATGGGATTTCAAGACACCGAGACACTTCATCCTGGAATGCTGCTGACTAACCCTTACAGAGAACTATTTCGTATACAATGACACCATGTATCAACAATGTCACGGAACATCGATGGACAGTACTTTTGCTCCTAGCGTAGCAGGGCTCTACGTGAGTAATTTTGAGGACACATTTATACAGAATGTCACCAACCCCTTTCTATCCATGATACGCTTCTGGAAGCGTTATATAGACAACGTAATCTTGATCTGGGAATGTACCCATGAAAGTCTACAAAGATTCCATAGATGGATTAACACTAGAGACCAGTGTCTGAAATTTACCTACATTGCAGACAACAAGAAACTGGACTTTCTAGATATAACTATCTATATTGAAAATAATGTGATCAAGACCAGGACATTCTTCAAACCTACTACCAAGAACAGACTACTTTCTTATAAAAGTTTCCATCCTCGCCCACTCAGAGATAATCTCCCGTACAGCCAATTTTTGCGCCTTAGGCGTACCTGTAGCGACCTGGGAGAATACAAAACTCAGGCAAAAGATCTCTGTGAAAAACTGAAGAAACGAGACTACCCAGAGAAGACGATCAACAAATGTCAGAAAAGGGCGAGAAACCAACCCAGAGAGAGTCTACTGGAAACCACGCCCAGAGAACCACCACAAGACATTGTAACCTGTGTCAGCACATTCAGCATAGCCACCAATGAAGTCATGAAAACCATAAACAAAAATTGCCGAATCCTAACATCGGGCTCACTCAATTGGCCTAAACCGAGGTTCGCCAATAAAAGAACTAAGAACTTCAAGGACATCCTTGTTCACACAAGACCACCACAACTACCCAAAAGAGAGTTGATGGCCACACTATGGAATATGCCACCCATCACTGGACACTATCCATGTGGTTCGTGCTCAGTATGTAAACTAACCAGGGCAACAAAAACCATTCAACTCCTACCAGAACTGAAATGGACTATCAGACATCACACCAATTGCAACTCTACACACGTGATCTACATGATCACGTGTACATGCACCCTTAGATACATAGGAATGACGTGCCGCAAGGTGAAACAACGAATATGTGAGCACAGAAGCAATGTAAAGTGTAAGAGAGCTACAACAAAGATGAGTAACCACTACATTGAATTACAACACACTGTTGACGATCTGAACTGGGTGATCCTGGAGACTCTGGAAATAAAAAACCAGAACACGGAACGAACACTCTTTGAAAAAGAGCGAAGGTGGGTCCATCGCCTCAAGACGAACACTACAGGTCTGAACGACAATATTCCGTGGTTGAGCCTGACACATAGGGAGTGAATGTTAATGCTCCCCGGTCGAGTCTGACATACAGAAAAAATACATAACATACACGACCCAATGTGTTGCTAATCCGAAAGTATCAGGACTCCACCTACAACTGTGGCCTTACTCCAAGAATTAGCGGGAACACTATGAACCTTTGAAAAGCCAGCATGGAGTAATAGCATCCACCAACCACTATTACAAAAAACCATCCTTTTCCAAAATAAAATTCGGGCCATTACCAATATGTCAACACCACTGTTACAGAACATACAGAATACCATTACAGCTATATCTAAGTGAGAACAAATCTATGAAATCAGGCCCCCCCCATAACGTTTTCGAATTTAAGGAACATAGTCATACTCTCTACCATGGTGACAATCTCAAACCGTTTTGTAGAATCAGCAACAAACATGGTTGGCACCTACTAAGAAAATGATCATGTTACAATATAACTGTAATAAGTACATAAAACAACGATTTTGGAATTTTATTAATTTTATTATCAAAAGAATTATCCACCTTTCAGTGTCACCAGTTATGCGAAACGTAGTCTTTTTACTGTGTCCACCCATGAGCCAGAATATCACGCTTGCTCCCAAGGGGCCCACATCACCCGGGGCACCGTAGGAAGAGCAAGCACAAGTCACACTGTGCGTGTTAACCAGGTACAGCACGAGGAGAATGCAGACGGCCTTCAGACCGACTCGACAGACACGTATCGTATTAACTTTACTTTACATTTCTAAATATATACCTCTCTCCAGCAGGTTATCATACCCGCCGGCACCCGGAGGGAGTCCGTAATTAAGGACCCTAAGGTATGCTGCATGCAAATTAGAAAAGCTAATTTTTAATGTAACAGCCTGCGTCCTCAACCGTACGTCTCTAACGCGCGCTTAGCTTAACTATCAAAATAGCGCACTTAAACTTTATGTCCGGGTTGGGCACCTCATAAAATCGTGTACAATCTTCAGCTTGAGGACATATAAGAATTAACTGAGCCACAAACTCATTGATATGCCGCATACGAAACTACTTAGCTTACACTCCAGCAACGACATTTACATCCTGAGCCGCACATCTCGAGGGCGCATTAAAGCTCCAACATGACACACTCGTTAAACGCCTTCCTTGATCGGCAACACATACATTCCTTATGCCCCAACAGCACACATAAGCGAGCTATGTCCTCATCTCTATACCCACTAAATACGGAATCTAACCTCAGAGCACCCACGAGGCAACAACAACGTGTCCACTCCTTAATCTGGAACCTTCAGTTGGAACATACCATACTCTTACTTATACAATTACATTGCACTCCTCAAGGCATACAACCACACGCGCTAGAATGACATATCCAACCGTTGAGCACCTACGACGCTAACAACAGTGTGTGCACTTAGCCTGGTATCTCACAATTTGATAATACCACAGTGTATTGATGCAGTACCAAGGTATACAACCACATGTGCCAGACTGTAATCATGACACATAGCCCACCAGTTTTGAAAATGAGTACTCATCCATTGAATTATGTTCGAACCCCATTGTTTGAAAGACAACATACTAAGGTTTTAGACATTCTGAATATATGACACTCTTCATGCTGGGGTGCTGACTCCAGAGCACCCTAGTTTTCTTTTAACTGTAGTACCAAACGGGGCTAAAGAATTGCCATTTTTTCAGTTACTTATTTTTCTTCTAGTTTATTGCACCATTCTTATTAGAATGAATAATGGAACAGCACATATTACTGAGAGAGTATTTTGAATGCTAAATGAGACATTCGCCAAATCTTCTCTGTTTCTTTCTCCACACTTACAGGTACTCATTGACCTTTTCTGAACTAGGTGAACCAATGTCGGATTCCCCTAGGCTGTGACAACTCGCAGCCTCTACACCTTTTTAGGTCCTGAAGAAGGCCTCCCGACCCGTCAGGGCAATTCTAAGGGGCTGAAACATGTCGACCGTTTATATGGACAACCCAGTGCATTAGACTAATAATTTGTCTTATCACGCACAACACTGTTTTTACCTGCCTCTATTCCAAACTCAATAAAGGTATAGTTTAGGTAATACGAGGCCCCCCCCTTTTTTAACTCACCTCACTTGAGCACTTTCAAGTTTTCATCTCTGATCACTACTGTAATAACCAGTGGTTTCTCCTCCTGGTGGAGGATAGCATACGATAAAAAGAAACCCAATGATGATGCTGTCACGTTTTTAATAAGGCGGAGAACCAAGATATACCGCCTCACAGCTTGTGTACGTGAATGAGAGTTTGCAGTTACACCACATGAATAAAGAAGTATAATGCTAAGCTCTGTGTGGGGAGTAGTCATTGGTGGGTACCAGGGCTGGGGATGACACTACAATGAGTTTCTCTGCAGCCCAGGCAGCACCACAGAATCCCTCTTTGGTGGCCGGAATTAGGTAAAAAGAAAAGATGTAATAGTCACAAACCACATTGAGAGCTGTCTGTGGTAAGGAGACAATAGCAGGATTTGGAGGGAGAAAGTTTTCTTTGATCTCTCTGACAAAAGCAGTTGGCATCAGTATCAAGTGGCTGGAGACCAAGCTAATCCCTTTCCATTTTGTAACTTGAGTCATTAGAATAAGTCCACTTTTAGATGAATACATAGTGCCTGGAAAGCTGCTGTTGCTATTTTTGTGCACACACACTGATCTTGCATTGATCGTTTTCACTCTATTGTGCCATATTTTGGTTAGACAATATATTAGTTTCTACAATTAATAAATCTGCGAATATAATGCAGGATGGTTATGCACCGGCTTGAAGCATTTGGGCTCTTGTGCTTTAAGGCAATGGTTTATTCAGTAGGTCGATGGTTTGAATTTAGTGTTCTTTCTTCGGAATTTCTGCTTACCTGGTTTGGTAATAAAAAAATACAGCCACAGACTGTGGTAATGTGGGCTTTTCACACCCCTGGTCCTCAGTGCAAGTGCATCTCCTGCAAAATTGATAGCTACGACCCTAAACCTGTGAGCTGGAACCACAGAGGTTTGTGCTCTCTACACCTAGCCCTGGCGGTCTGTGCTGCCCGCGCATATCAGCTGTTAGTTAGTGTACTGAAATGCACAACGTGAAACTAGATAACAAGGGATCAATTGCTCTCTTGACCAAATTTTGTGATTCTATTCAATACTTGATTTCACTATGCCCCCTTTTCCTTCATCATCACCTTTCAAAACACCTTGAAATAAAAAGGTTCAAAATATGTGCTGTACAAACCCACTCCTGCTTATTTTCAATCAATATTAATGGTACTCCACTTATAGTAACAACCTAGGTAATCAAGAGGGTACATATGACAACTAGCGTGATTCTTGGCTCACTAATTGTCATCAAGGCAGAAGAGAAAGGGGCATGAAATGTTCAAAGTTAATGTTTAAAAACGTACCATTTCTAATAAACGCCACTCAATGCACTGATACAATTTAGTGTACAGCATTGTTGTACAATATTTTAAAAGGTTTTAAACTGTTTCTGCATTCTCTCGGCCCTGGAGGGTCTGTCTCATACTGACCAAGTATGTGGGACCATTTTCAATAGAATTTGAATAACATATCTTTCTTTATAGAGTGTTTCATCTGCTTCTACGCAGAGTTCCCAAACCATGTGTTGATGTAAATATTCCAATGTAAAATGCATCACTTTAGGTGTCAGCAACAGGCCAAAGGATGTGTAGTATCTCTTCCTGTGATGTCATGAGGTGAGTGTCTCAAAGGTTGCACAATGTTACTAACAGTGATATCACCAAGTCAAAGGTCTTGTGAACTCATCTGCTGTGTCAAAGGGCTGGTCATGTCACTTGCACTATCCCTGGCATTTTGGTGAATCAACGTCCATGATCAGACTGAATATTTGATGATGTGTAAATGAAAACAACTGCAACGGTAATGGTGATGCGGCTCTATAATTAACTAATATGTATTCTGCTCAATCTGACCTAAAAATAAATTGCTTAGTAAATGTCTTTTTTTTTATACTTACTAGCGACTCCTGTGAAGCCTTAAGGACTTCAAAACTACTCACTAGAAATTTACATCAGTTGAAGACACACAAATCAGGATAAGTAAAGCAACCTTAAAGCAACTTGCCTCGTGCAAACTGAGGGGGATATTCTCAAGAACGTGCGATAATCATAGCCAAAATAGGTTAACGCAATTTTTCATATCGCCGTCTATCGCGGGAAAATAACTCCGTGTTAATGTCGTATTCTCAACACGGCGGCAACATGCAATAGTTTCCCGATAACGCGTCAAATGTCGGCGATAAAATTACCAGGACGGCGATAAAAATCTAAACCCGAACGTGAAAAAAGTTGCGATGGGCCCAACTGCGATAAAAAATTCAGCGATAAGCAGCGCCAGGCCTGCAAGTCCCACAAGTCAGGCGGGAAAAACCACTATAAAAGTGGCAACAAAAAACACAAACAAAACACAAACAACTGCGAAGCACCATGGAGGTAGCCGGAGCAAGTACAGAGGACAACCAGAACCCCACAAGCCCCACGGAGGACCAGCCTGGGACCTCGGGGTCAGGGAAGGGCAAGGAGAAGAAGAAGAGGAACCCGAGTTTCAGTACGCAGGAAAACCAGATCCTCATTACGGAGGTGATAGAACACCACCACCAACTGTTCATCACCTCCACTGTGTCATTGGCAACTAAAAATACAATATGGCAGTCCATCTTGGCCATGGTGAATGCAGTCGGAGTGAAGAGAAGGGAAGTGGACGACTGCAAAAAGCACTGGACTGATGTGAAGCGCAAAACCAAGCTGAAACTTGCAGCCAACCTGAAAGCAGCAATGCAGACTGGAGGTGGGAGTCCAGCGACACCAGGAGCTGGATGAGATGGAGAAATGGTGACCCGAGTCATCATTGGGGAGACGGTGGCAGGAGTTGGGGGACCGGACACTGCACAACATGACCTGAGCCAACAGCAACAGGGTGAGTAACGACCAGGGACTGGGGGGACGGGGGGAGATGGGCACAATGGCACACATGCACAATTAAGTATAGCACATCTGCGGACAAACCATGCCCAAGGGTCACAACTCCGATCAAGAGCCCAATTTACCCAAGTCTGCAATATCTCAGCACTGTATAAGCACAGAAGTGAAAGGCACACTGCCTGAAAGGGATAAGGGCCAGCCAAATCAGAGCTGAAGGGGCAGCACACCCACAATGCAGCACACACACATAAGAATCAGAGCACCTCAACATTGACAACAATGTGGTACAAACTGCAACACTTTTACAACAGAACAGAGGACACAACTGCTGCCGCTTGTGTGTAGAAAATGGCCATTTGCATTTGGCATAGCAGGAAACTGTGAGATGATAATGTACAAGTACAACCTCACATCCCTGATGGTGTAGAAATGTCAACTGTCCCGCATCAAATAGGCATCTCCTCACAAACAGTCACAATGTACATTGTCATGCAGTCTGTTAGTAAACTTGTACAATGCGTGAACATACATGTGAACACAATGTCAATCTGCATCTCCCCTTCACATTGCAGAGGGAGAATCAACACCTCCTGCAGAGCAGACTCAACAACTCAGCACTGATGATGAAGAGGACCTCCCCAACATCGCCACCGACGCCCTCCAACAGCTCATGGACAGATATGTTGACTGGGGGTGAGTGTTTGATTTGCTCTAACGCTCCATCCATCATCCCCTTTGGTATCGCTTTGTTCGCCCTAAGTTGGCAGGGTATGCCCAGACGTGGGTCCCTTGCTCACTTTGCCACTGGATTCAAGATAGCCTGGCTGATGAGGGTTTTGAACCCGAAACCGGTCCCAGGATGCTTGTTTCCGGTCCAGGGAAGACATGGCTTGGCAGTTCGGGCTGGACTGTTCCCACGAGGCACAGGGTCAGACTGATTTGCATATGGCCATGTCTGAACTGGGGTGGTGGAGTGAGCTAAAGAATGATGATGGATTAAACCCAGATCTGTTGACTGGGGGTGAGTGTTTGATTTGCTCTAACGCTCCATCCATCATCCCCTTTGGTATCGCTTTGTTCGCCCTAAGTTGGCAGGGTATGCCCAGACGTGGGTCCCTTGCTCACTTTGCCACTGGATTCAAGATAGCCTGGCTGATGAGGGTTTTGAACCTGAAACCGGTCCCAGGATGCTTGTTTCCGGTCCAGGGAAGACATGGCTTGGCAGTTCGGGCTGGACTGTTCCCATGAGGCACAGGGTCAGACTGATTTGCATATGGCCATGTCTGAACTGGGGTGGTGAGTGAGCTAAAGAATGATGATGGATTAAACCCAGATCTGTTGACTGGGGGTGAGTGTTTGATTTGCTCTAACGCTCCATCCATCATCCCCTTTGGTATCGCCATGGACAGCTTCGGCACCCCACCTCCAGGAGCAGGGCAGCCCAGCTGCATCGAGGAGACCCCACCCCCTGCACAGACCACACAGCAGGAAGCACCCACCACCACGCTGTCTCCCAGGACCCCCACCACCAACACATGACATTCCAACGCCGTGTGTTAGGGTGCCAGGAGAAGATGGCTGATCAGCTGCGGGTGGGGTTCGACCTCATGGCAGCCAAACTAGATGCCATACGTGGGTGTCTAAGTCCCATCAGGGACGACTTACAGTCCCTAACGGACACCCACTGACCACTCCATGCTCTCCAACAATCCATGGCTGACATCGCTGGAGTCATGACTCTGAGTCAAGAACAACTGTCTAGTCAGAGTGGCTCCAGCGATGTCAGCCGGGAGTTGGGACACATAAGGAGAATGATGGAGAGCTTGGAGCGGATGCAGGCGGAAAGAATGTTTGCCACGGCTGCACACCAGCGAGATGTAGCTGTGATCTTCCATGCCCTGCAGATCCTTGTCATGGCATTGCCGCCACAAGGCCTGGCGCGGATGAATGCTGCTGCTACTATTCCATCCACATCTCCGCCCCCTGAAGTGTCAGTGCCACACAGTGCGGCAGACATTCCACCTCCGGCCCCTGATGTGTCAGTGCCACACAGTGATGCAGACTAAACACCACCACCCACATGTGAGGCGCCTGACACATCAGAGGACGAAGATGATGATGAATCTGGCTTTGTGGTAAGAATGAAGTGGTAGCATTCATCTCCGCCATATGGCCTGTTTCAGCTTGGTTCTGCCCTCTGCATCATGCCCTGGAATAACACCTTCCACTGTCCCCCGATACACTCAGCGACACTTACCTTGGACCTCGACATGGACTGCCATATTTTGTTTGGTTACCAATGACACAGCAATCACACTGCGGACTGAAGTCTTCCTCTTCCGATGAACTTGTCAATCCCTAAAGGACTCTGGCTGGCCCTCCACGGGGCAACAATGTAAAGTGGGGTTTGCATGGCCCTGTACTGGTCCAGCTTCAACACTCCACTGAATGTGAATAAAACATTCTAATTCACACAAATGTGTCATGGCTATGATCAATCAAGTATGAAAGTATGGATGAATGTAGGGACAGTGATTCCACAAAAAGGTACTCCCTGGGTAATGCTATCAATGCGCATGTATGGCCGTGACCCAGATAGGCAGTGAGACACACATTGTCATTCAAATCAACACTCATCACAGTTGAATACAAGTGAAGGTGCGTAGACTTTATTAGCATATGCGTGTCAGTACGGGCAAGATAAGTGCCACAACATGCAGACCAATGCAGCAGTATGTCAGAATGAGGAACGTTGCCAAGCGCCGCTGTTCACTCCGGGGGAGTGCATCACCTTTCACAGGTATGTGTTAACCTGCGTTGTGGTCCGCTCATGTATTCGAAGTCCAGGCGAATGCAGCCATGTCCACTGTTGTCGTGGGATATGTGACCAGATCTCCAAGATGCAACAAGGTGTTGGGACATGTGCAATGAGTTCCAATCTGTTGTGGCTGCAGGTACGTAGTTACTCATCCATGAAAGCGATTGCAGCTTCGTAGGCTATCATTTCCAACATGAGGTCGTTGTCGACTTCATCAAACAGGATGGCGAGGCAATCCATTAGCAGGTCCGGACAGATGTGCTGCGTCCACCCCCTTTCACCAATTAGCACTACAGCCCAATAGGGGAGTGGTTCAATGTGGTCACTGCACACGAGGAGTAGTGCAATCTCCCAGGTCCAGCTGCCAGCATGTATGCCAAGTATCAAGGCATCCCATAAACGGGTAACACGGTGACACTCCTGGTCGTGGGCCAACAGGGGGCGCACACACATGTCAAAATCCAGTTCAGCTACTGTCCTGTTGGATAGGCAGACATCCATGGACCACTCGAATATGCACAATCGACAATGCAACACAGGCTGAACGCAGGTGACGTTGGCAAGGCGGAAGCTTAGCCGGTAACTGATGCGCAGCACTGCCAATGGCAGTGCCCCCAGTAAATGCAGCATACGTGCACGGTTCAGTTCCACGTGACAGGGGTTGTGCATGTGTCCGGGATGTTCTGCCATTGCGTTAGTGGCTCTGGTTGAAGCGGCACTGTTCTGACCTGCGCCAGTTCTGTGGATGAAATGCCACAGCTCGGATCAATGAGTTGTCTTAGTGTGCAACGGTTGTATGCCTTGGATGGTGTGGGAGTAAGTATGAAGGCCATTCCATGCAAGATAACTTCGAGCAAGGACTTCTGTGTGTGGGGTGTGTATACGTTGGTCTTTCGTCGGGCTGTGCATAGTGTGGGAGTCGTCATCAGCTGCTATAGTATCTGTCAGGGGGTGCCGGGCACATGCCATTCCGAGGTCGGAGGTGCAGATGTGCTTCCGCCTGATAGTTCAGACAAAGGAGCTTTCATCCCTAATGTTAGTTTGTCATCTGCTTGCATTCAGGAAATGTGATGTGGCTTGTTGGGGGTGGGGTGGGATGGGATGTGTGCGACTTTGGGATTCATGTTTGACATGTCTTGCATGTGGCAAATGAGCGGCATCACTGTGTGTTATGTTGCCTCACAGCTGCTCCTCCCTCCCCCGAGCCTATTTACTTGTGTGCGCTGCGCGGTTGCATCACTTGCACTCCTATGGCACACCATTGTCATGCCTGTCTGCGCATGTACACAAGCCTGACAACGACACTGTAATGTTGGCCATTGAAGGTGGGCGGCCACGTGAGTTTAGGCCTATGGTAAGGATAGGGCGGACACAGATGTAGAGTTCATGCCTGGCTGAACTTGCGCTGCGATTAAGGCTAGGCATTTGGCTCATGCTGCGGCAATACAGATACACACAACACTTGGCATGTATGAGCCAAGACCCCGAGCGGTCTTGCGCTCCTTCATTTCTCCATTCGTGCGAGCCCGCCCTCCGGGTGCATGCTACATTGCAACATTGTCGATTGCGGGCCGGGTGGCGCCGACACTACAACAGAGACACACGCATTAGTTACTTCCTTGTCCAGGCCAGAACTGAACCACGCCCAGAGCCCCGGGCAAATTCTTCACACCCCTACGCTGGACTGGCGTACGCCAGCCCAGCCCACTCCGCTTACGCTTACAGGGGGGGACGACAAAGCTATGTGTCCAAGGTCTTACCCACTGCCTGAGGTGACATGGTTGCGTCCGCTGTCCACAGCACAATGTAATGTGGTAGGGCCCGGGGCCATCATGCATACATAATGACCACACGGACACACTTAGATAGATAGTGGAACTGGCTACGGGCATGTGCGCCCGCCCCCTTTTTATTACCAGGGTCACATGTCCAGTGACGCCTGTGCTGGATGGGTGTGGGGTGAGTGTAAGCCAGCCCTCAGGGAGTGGTTGGTGCTGGCAACAACTGGAACAGTGATCATCGGATCACACACACAGATTCAATCATAAAGGGTCCATGACTTGCAGTGCACTGAGGTAGGGGCACCAGATCTGAAATCACACACACAAGATTCAATCATAAAGGGTCCATGACTTGCAGTGCACTGAGGTAGGGGCACCAGATCTGAAATCACACACACAAGATTCAATCATAAAGGGTCCATGACTTGTGGTACACTGAGTTAGTGGCACCTGAAGAGCTGAGCAGGGTATCAAGCTGATGATGGCATCCAAGACAGGTGTGAGCAACTTTGATAGGCTGGCTGTAAGACTCCTCCGACTCTGGCAGTTGTTGATTGGAGGTGGTCCTGGCGGTGGTGGCAGGTGTGCAGCCAGCGATGATGGCGTGTCCTTGCAGGTCAGGATTGGATTTGATATGTGTGAGCCCTGCTGACCGCAGTATAGGCCGGAGGCAGCGGTCAGCAAGGGCCCACAGCCATGTGGCGTTGACTTGACCTGCACAGAGTTAGTGGCTCCTGAAGCGCTCAGCGGGTGCGCAGCCTGCGATGATGTGGCGTCCGGGCGGGCCGCACTGGAAGCAATGTCTGTTGCCTACTGGACTGCGCCATCAATAAATCAAGACTCGATTTAAATTGGGGGACCTGCTGACCGCAGTGTAGGCCGAAGGCAGTAGTCAGCACACACATAATTCCGCAGTGCTGTGCCGCTGGGTGCGCTGGGGGCCTGTGTCGCAGAAGCCAGCGATCGGCTGAGGAGGCTGGCGGTCACGGCGGCGGACTCATGGCAGGGTGAGGGGCGCCGCCCTGGCAGACGCATTGGCCATCCCGGAAGTAAACCACGCCCAGAGTCCCGGCCTATTTATTCACACTCCTACGCTGGACTGGCGTACACCGGACAAGTCCACTCCACTTACGCTTACAGGGGGGGACGACACAGCTACATGACCGAGGTCTTCCCCACTGCCTGAGGTAACATGGTTGCGTCCACTGTCCACAACACTACAAACACCAGCAGTATATGTCCACATGGACATGTCTGTGCTCTGCATACTGAATTATGTCCAGCACATCACCGCCACACTTGGCATTGTGTACATTCTTATTCTTGGGTGACTTGCCTCCTTCACACATACTTGGTTCACACCTCTCCCCACATTCAGCAATTGTGTGGCTGAGGGGCCATGCCGTTTTCGGAAGGTCAGCTGTCTTGTTCTGTGCTGCCTCGGTGGTAGTCCGGGGGGGGGGCCTGGAGGTGGTGGCGGTGGGTGTTGTGGACCTCTTGGGTCTCCGAGCTGCATGATCAGTAGCTCCATGACATGTGTTGGTCTTCAGATGTGGCTCTGGGCTGGGCTCCCTTTCATACTGCAGGTTGTCATCCTGCTTAACACCAGTAAAAGGCAGGTGTTAAATCCCTGCTGCTAACGCGCCTTATCGCCTGTTTTTGGATCGCTTCGCCGATCTGGCTGGTCATTGAGAATATCGCGAAGTGGTGTTTTTGTGTGTTTTTGCACGGGAACGCCTACTCTGCATATCATTAGCGTTAGTTGTCGCTCTCATCCGTGGCGATGTTTTTTGCGGCAGCTATCGCTGCAAAACTGGCGATATCGGCAGTGTGCACCAGCTTGAGAATAGGGCGATAAATCTATCGCCACTTTTGCGGCGCTAAAGTGCCGATAAATCTGCGATAAGCCCTTGAGAATATGCCCCTGAGACTTACAAACTGAGATGGATGCACATTGTCTCTGAGAGAAATATTGAAAGAAAAATGAGGCGAGTGAAAAAATAGGGCAGGTGGTGGTTGAGAGCAAATGCAGTAGGAGTAAGGGAAGGGTCAAGGGAAAGGTGGGAAAGAGGAGAAGAGAAGGGAAGGTATGGGGGAGAGGATGTAGTCTTACGGCTAGAGCGGTTGACCTCGAAGCTGGGGAACCGGGTTCGGAGTCTCGGCAACGACGCTCAACATCCTGTGATTCTGGGCAAATCACTTAATCTCCCCGTGCCTACCAAAAATTAATGTATCCATCTGTAATGAAACTGGTGCTCATGTAAAGCGCTCTGATTCTCGATGTCTTGGATCTAGTTCGCGCTATATAAAACTCCCAAAAAATAAATAAAAGAATACAAAGAGATATGTGAGAGAAAAAAGGTAGTAAATAGCGATGTGGTATTAGGCAGAAATTGGGAGACACAGAAAACCGAAAGATAGGAAAGTATGCAAGGAAGAGAGTGGAAAACAGAGGAGGAGAAGAAATGGTATAAATTATGAATGAGATTGAATGGGAGAAGAAAATAGGAATAGGAAAACATAAAACAACAGAGAGAGAGTGAGGAAAGGTGGGGGCGGACTTGGCCAAGAGCAATATGACCACGTCATGACTGTGTTCTGTCGATGTGTGCATCCTAGGCAGCTTTCCTGCTCAAAGGAACTCACCGCAATCATGGATGCTATTAGCTGAGTTGTTGCTGCCTAGGCCCTGCTGCCAGTGAAGTGGTTGACCAGGGAATTGCTATATAAAACCAAGTACTCCCAACTTTACCTGGCCTCTGAATTAGGTGGTTCAAGACGCGTATCGCACAACACAAGACGTGTGGGAGATGCTTTACTCTTCTATTTTTACTTTTAATGTGGAAGTATGATGCCCAAACTCAAACTCTTCCAGTGTAGCGCAGATACCCACTGACCTACAACTGCGCCCCAGTGTGAACGCACATGAAGACTCCCGCCTAGTGTAGACCAATCTAAATGCAAAGATATCTGATGGGTTTCCTTGCTGACCTGATTCCAGGTCGCCTTGAGATACAATTTACAGGTCAGCTGGAATTTCAAAGATCAAGGTCTTAAACTCAGACTTGTTGCTCTGATGCCGGAGACAATTCACATCCAATCAGTCTATGTCCTCAATGACAGGCCAGAGCAGTCCTCAAGTGGCAAAGGATTGAAATGGTCCATATCTCTTTGAAAGACAAAGAAATATGTTTCCTGCCCCTGTGCAATCAGGATACATCTACATGCAGGATTGTCTTTTTTACTGCAACACAACACACAGGGGAATATTTACAAGCCCCTATCACCACCACAACGTCACTTTTCAGGACATTGTTGTTGGCAATAGGGGCTTTGCCTTATTCACAAGGCAGCGTTAAACCATTTAACATGGCTTAACACCGCCTTGTGAATAAGGCCCCTTTCACGCTATACTTAGCATGAAAGGGGTGGGCATTGGGTGTTGCAGTGGGTGTTCCACCGCAACACCCACCCATAGCGGCAATTTTGTTTACCGCTATCGCCGAAATTTATCGCCATGTAAGCAACGTATTAACAATACGTTGCTACATGACGATAGTATCAGCTAGCCACAGCGAAAACTGCCACTAACACTACCGTCAAGGCAATAACAAATTTGACGTTAGCAAGAGAAAAGTGACGAAAGGCCAATTTGCGGCAAAAAAATTCACTTTAGTCAGCCCATGAGGCAAAAATAGCCTATAACTCCACTTCTAATGAAAAAAATAAAACCTATGGAATGCAGAATGGAGCAGCCAGGGCCAAGTACAGCACAAGTCAACAACACCCCCAACAGCCAGGATGCCCAGCCAGAGTCCTAAGGGAAGAAGAATGCAGAATCAGGGTCTCATATAAGAAAAGTGGCGCATCGCTGGAGAAAAACAGTGATGCAGCACTTTTCATAGCACCATCCTTGCAACACCATGGCGGCTGATGCCTGGAAGCGCGGACAGACCCGGGGCCCAGAGGCCCGCTAGGCCTGCATCTAAAACCGGAGTGGGAAGTGCAGGTGGATATGCTGCGGCCTGACGGTGGAGGCGATCTGCGTTGGGCGCGAGCCTGTGGCCCACGGCAGTAGACATTGAGGCAACGGCGATCGCCCTTACTTGGTGACATAGCCTGGCAGGTAGCATAGAGATATGTTGCTGACCTGTGTGGCGCCCCTTGAAGCTGTGCTTGGTAGAGCGCTCCTTATTACCGATGTAGGGAGGTCTGCATTGCATAACACGCGCCACCACTACACCCGGGTGCATGGAGGAGAATGCCAATGGGGGCCTGCGCCTCTCTGCATCACAGGCCGGATGATGTTGTGCTGGCCGGACGCTGTGGAGGGTGAGGACCCTGAGTTGCGCTGAACTTGTGTGGCGGGAGTGCCGCACCTTCACGCCTAAGGAGGCCCTGTTGTATCACCTGCATCCGGAGGTTCCCCAGGGGACTTGGAGGTGAATGCTGCACCAAGGATTGTGAAATCCAGTCTGGCTGAGGCTCCTGTTGGCTGAGTCACAGATTTTGAGAGAGCACAGCAGATTGATCCCTGATGTCCATGTCCAGGTGAGGACAAGGTGAGATGGGGAGCAGAGGAGGCCTGTGGGTCCACTCGGGCCCAGGCCTAGTGCCTGTGGGTGGGGCACACCATGCCCTGAGCAATCCCTGCACTGGGGCAGACCTACGTCACTAAGGGAACCGCCCAAGACTGGTGGAGGACTCCACTAACTGGCTCTAGTTGCTGATATCGGCCGTTGGTGGTGGCGGGTGCCAGGGGCAGGGGGTCGTTCAGGCACCGGCACTTGAGTGCGCTGCCTGATCTGCCCTCATTCACTGCGGCAGTGGGGAACACGGAATCTGGTTGCCACTGTTAGCTCAGACGCGGCGACCAGGTGGTGCTACCTTTCCTTGCCCCTTGGTAGTGAGACCTTGGGTGTATGGGGGATTTCAAACGGTGCCACCCGAATGAAGATTCCTGGCTAGCATACACCTGACTGGAGGAGAGGGGCGGCTGGCCACACTGCAATGCACCGCATGTCATACATAGTGCCTGGGCATCTGGCACAATGATGTCCCGCCTGCAGGCAGAGGCGTCGTCGACATTTGGCCTCTCCTCTGTGTCGATGAACCAAGCAGTGGGGGTTCGCTGTCCGGCAGGGCAGGTGACAGAGGACAACCTGGACACCAAGGTAGACTCTGTTCTCGCAGGGGGTACCTCCCTCGACCAAACGCACATTTCCTTTGAAGGCCACATAGACAAAATCACAGTCGACTTCACATTGGAGCACGCAGATCATCACAAGCTGACTTACAAGGTACACAACATTGAGCAAGAACTAGCCAAAGTCTCCCTGATGACCCTGAGTGCAACTTTGGAGATGCAGCAGCTCATGGCACGTGTGAAGTCACTGGAAAGAACAGCAGAAGATGAGGAGGGCGCTCCCAGTGTAACAGCGCGAGAGTGTTGGGTCTGCCCGAGGGAGCAGAAGGGGCAGATGCAGTGGCTTATACTGAGACATGGTTGCGTGACCTACTGCCAGCAGGTGCACTCTCCACATTCTTTGTTGTGGAGCCATCCGCTGCCGGGGACAGGTTCTAGACCCTTTCTCTTACACCTTCTTCAGGGACCGTGATGCTGTCCTGAGGGAGGTACGCAAGCTGGGGGAGGTGAAAGTGCAAAATGCCACAGTTATTTTCTTCCCTGACTATGCCATGGGGTGCAGAGGCAGAGGGGCTTGTCTCTAGTGGTTAAGCGATGCCTCTGAGAGTTAGGCATCAAATACTCCCTCGTCTACCCATAAAGGCTGTGAGTGATCTCAGATGGTGATACGCAAATCATTGATGCCACTGAACAGGTCTGGACCTGGCTGCAATCTACTGGTTGCCAGGTGCTGCAGACAGGGAGTGAAGGGTCTGCGCAACAAGCTGACATTCGTGGAGCCAGTCATACTGGGAGGCATAGGAAGAGCAGGCGTCCCCCGCCACAACTACAAGCCACCCCCAATCTGCAGCAGGTTCTACAAGAGAGGGGGAAGGCACTGCATGCGGCAGCGACGATGCGCAATCGCACTCAGAGACAGGATCCCACCACTTCCCCTGAATGCTCCCCCAGCACCGTGGGCTGCACTGCGATGTGGTCATCCGGTGCGGAATCCGTGCAGCCCCCGGATGTAACTCCTCAGACGGCAGATAACCTAATTTAATGTTGACTGGTTGTGCGTCTCTCCTTCTTTCATGGTTACAGACAGCTCCAGAGAGTATCTGGCTTTCTGCAGATCTTGGTCTCCAGCTTCCTGTTGCTGAAATTCCAATCTACCGAGGTCAGCACTTAGAGGGGATCAGGTCCAGTTGTCACCCAAAGGGAAGGGAGCAGTTGTTCAGGTGAGCGATGCATGTCAGGTGGTGGTGGTGGTGGCCTACTTGTTGCTCCTAGATGCAATGGCTGGAGGTCCATGGTGTCATTGACCTTGCCAAGGATGAATTGTGGGAGTTCTTCTATTATCCAAGGGCCTCATTTATGAGGCCCTAGCGGCACTCTTGCAACGCTGTACCATCACTTGTTTGACCCTCCGGTGGCGCAATGCAATGTCCCACAACATGTTTACAAGGCCACGTAAAGCCATTTTACCTGGCTTTTCATGGCCTTGTAAACATGTGCAACTTTCACGCATTAAACAATGTGAAAGGGGTGTTCAGTGGGTGTTGCTGTGGGAATTGCCACACCAAACCAATGGAATCTGAAGCATTCCCAGGTTTACGAGAAACCGTAAACCTTCGGAATGTGTCAGAATCTAACACCACCAGAGGGGGGGGCATTTGGGAGGCTCTACGAGGATAAATGTTTTCCTTCCTCTTTTTTCACTTTTTCTATGTGTGCAGCATTCTGCAGCACACAGAGAAAGAGGAAATACCCTGGATTGACAGGTTTTGTGCAGGTCAGTGTCCCTTCCTGCACAACATCAATCAACTCCGCAACACAGTCACCCTTGCACCATGGCGCAAGGGTGCCTGCGTTGGCACATGGCAGCCATTGTGCGCCAACGTAGGGGAAAAAGACATGGGGGCTTATTCATGAGCCCCTTGCGACAGTTTAACACTGTGGTGTGTCATTTTCTTGACGTACTTACAGCGTGAATTTTGCACCATGTTGTGCCGTATTTACAAAGTGATCTATATGGGCATATGCGTGACCTTGTAAAGCCCTGCGCCACATTATACCTGCGTCAGGTGTACATTACCATGCAGCAAAGCCTCGTAAGAGTGGCGCAGTGAAATCTTTTAGATTTCAATGCAACAATTCTAGGATGCCATTGCGTCAAAACCTTATGCCTGTCTCATGGCAGGCATAAGGGTGACGCAGTGCCATAGGGATAGACTTGCCCCATGCATTGCTGGAGTTGCGTCATGCTTACGACACAACTGGAGCAATGCCTGACTTTAACACTGACAGATACATCAGGGTTCCAGACGTACCTATCATTGATTGCGACATGGAGCGCCGTACAGTAAATATGGCACAACCATGGTGTCACAAGGAGGGTGCAGTGAAAAGTGTCCAATGACTGTTTTATTGCAGCGATGCAACACTTTTCATGAATGGGGCCCAGGAATGAGCTCTATCTTATTGATAGGGTGCATTCCTGACTTTTTGTTTCGGCACAGGGCAGCGCAGCAATATTCCCTGCAGCGCTGTCCAGCACCCAAACATCTTATATGTGGGCCCAAGAGTTTGCACCAATTTTAAGACCAGGTATTTTCTAGCCTTAAAAAACTGCCTCTAATTGGACTGAGCAGCAGTTTTTTTTGTTTTGCGACATGCAAGGAAATACTTGTAAATATTGCGTTGTGTGTTTTTTTTTTTTTGTAAACAGACTTTATTAGGCATTTTGTAATATCATACAGCTCTTTACATCCCATGCACATTTAACAGATGTACTACTTTACCTCAATTAATGGCTCTCTAAAGCTGTAAGCGATTACCTTATCATTTAGACATACGTTACTCCAACATACTTCTGGGCTATTCCCGCCTCCCCTTGGCTATTGGTGCGTTCTTCTTGAAGGATCTTTCTGCTTACTTGCCAGTCTATTAGTATCCGTGTTTTGCTGGATTTTTTACTCTAGAACGCCTACCTTGCATCTCATTTTCTGTAAGTCACGCTAACAGAAGTGCTGATGTGAAAAATGTATGTTAATGCTACACAATTGCCACTAACGGGAGTTATCAACAAATTGTAAATAATGAGTCAAAAAACTGACACTACGGCAGCGTTAAGTTATTGTAAATATGCCCCTTGGTCTTAAAAAAGCACATTTTTGCTGTTTCTATATTTGCTGTGTTATGCACACTCAGAAACAGCAAAAGGCAATTGATTGTTTATGAGCAGGAAGGTGTCCCTTCGTGCACATAAACAATCAATAAAAAAAATTATGTTTTGCAACTTCTATGTGTGCTGCATTAAGCACACATAGAAGTTACAAAACGTTATTTAAAGATTGTTTATGTGCAGGAAGGTGACCCTTCCTGCACATAAACAATATTCCCCTCAACTCAGACACCCTTGCACTATGGTGCAAGGGTGCCTGCGGTGGCGCTAGGCTGCTAACTTTAGCACCAGCTCAGGGGGAAATGCAGGGCTGCACCATATTGTTGTAAATATGGTGCTGCCCTGGGTTTTAGAATGACAGAGTGCGGCGTTTTGCCAAGGAGACTTCGTAGTAAAAATCCCTCACAGATCCCAGGCCTCATTTGAGATAAACGAGCACATTGGCGAGCAAAGAATCAATATGTGTAGCAACATTTTGAAGGTTCTTGAACACTAGAAGCAGAAAGTGGGAGACACAGAGGACCGAAAGATGGGAAAGTACGCAAGGGTAATGGAGGATATTTTTCTCAAAAGATAAACTCTACTAAGTGACCTTCAATGTGAGTGAGTTTATCCTTGTTTTTATTCAATTAGGGTTAGGGTATGTGATGAAGTGTTTGATGTATGTATCTGTAGGAAAACGATCCCAGACCGTCTCTTAATATGTGCATTTTCTCTATGCATAGTGCCAATTTTGGGAGGTGTTGGCATCTGCTGTTTGCTTCTATCTGAAGGTGACTCGTTTTTGTAAGAATTATATTTAAATTATGACACCTGGCAGGAACTTTTCGACTTGCTACGTTGAATCAGTGCTATCGTTTCCCCTTCTGATATGTGAAGTTACCTAAAGTTTCAAACACAGGGACAAAAAAAAACTAAACTTTTTTTCTTGACAAGTATTCATTGAGAAAGCATCACATTCTAAGTCAAATAACAAGCGGTGCTCTAATTATCATACTTTTAAAAATCTTTTACAGGATTTGGGAATGATGATCAGAGTAGGCAAAGAAAAAAACTAAACAGAATGGGAGGATGTTTTGCGCATTCCAATTTATAATTTGAAAGAGATAGTAGTATTTAAAAAATGCACTGCAATTATCTCAAGTCACCGTTCGTCTCACTTGTCAGATGATTCGTTTGGGCCGAGTAATGATCTGTTGGTTGAAAAGAAAATTAAATTTAAACTTTTCAAGATTTTAAGGTACATTTTCCCATGAGCAAAAGTACTTTTTTGTGCTTATCCATTGCCTTTGTGAGCAGAAACGTGCGAGGCTCTTACCTCTATGCTGAGAAGGTTTGCTGTTGAAGATTGATGAATATTGTACCATTGAGTGAAGGTTTTATAGCTAGCAACATTACTCAGAGTGTGAATCGCTCAATGCTGATATCTGTGTGGGATCTGAAGATATTGGGGCAGATCTACAAGAAAGTGCCGCAGCGTGGCGCTGCAAGCCCTTTGGCTGCGCCACGCTGCGGCACTTTCAGAGCACAGGAATGCGACATATTTACAAGAATATGTCGCATTCCTGTGCTCTCCCCTGCGCTGGCGCACAAACAGCTGCCAAGCGCCGGCGCAGGCACCCTTGCACCATGGTGCAAGGATGCCTGCGCCATGGGGAGATTGTTTCTGTGCAGGAAGGGGCACCTTTCTGCACAAAAACAATCAGTACAGGCTTTTCCTCTTTCAATGCGTGCTGCAGAATGCAGCACGCATTGAAAGAGAAAACGAGGAGAAATGAAAACATTTCTCCTCGGTGCGCTCGCTACGCCACCTCTAGGGTGGCGTAGCTTCAGACGCATCTCCAGAGTTACGATTTCTCGTAATTCTGGAGATGTGTCTTGTTCCATGGGTGTTGCGTGGGAACACCCACAGCAACACCCATGGAACGCCCCTTCACCGCAAAGTGCTGCGTGTGAAGGGACGGTATTTACAAGGAGAGGAAAAGTCACGCATGGTGGCTTTTCCTCTCCTTGTAAATATCGAGAGCCTCTGCGCCACCAGTACGTCACGAAAAGTGACGTACTGGTGGCGCAGGGGGCTTGTAAATCTGCCCCATTGTATCCTGATATTGTAAATGTATCCTTTAATCCTACTGAGGTTGATAAATTGAAATTTTTTAATTTGGGCTACAGGGGGACCTTTTATTTAACGGGCTTAGAAATGGCAACGTTTTGTTTTAAAGTGCTATAAAAGAAAGAAATTATTATTTTATCTAGTGCAACCTAGCATGCAGTGGCTTTTGTGTGTTCTTCCCAAAAGTATTTTAGTAAATATGGTGGTGCCTCTAAACGCATAAATGCAATAACATTTATCAACTATAGCACGATTAGAAGATCGCTTGAAAATGGATTTGAAGTTTCTGTAAGGACGTTTGAGAGACTTGAGTGCAAATTGTTGCTCTTTAAGGCATTCTAGGCAAATAACATTGATCAAAACTTTGCATGATATAAACATTACTTTAAATGGGTCTTTTGGGATTTGTCCAAGGTGTGTGGAGTGAACGCAGTGGCACATTTTAGCTCATTCGCCAGGACGGCCAAGTTACATGGGGGCATATTCTCAAGGACTTATCGCCGACTTATTGGCACTTTAGCGCCGCAAAAGTGGCGATAGATTTATCACCCTATTCTCAAGCTGGTGCAAACTGCCGATATCGCCAGTTTTCCAGCGCTAGCTGCCGCAAAAAACATCGCCACGGATGAGTGCGACAACTAACGCTAATGATATGCAGAGTAGGCGTTCCCGTACAAAAACACACGAAAACACCACTTCGCGAGATTCTCAACGACCAGTCAGATCTGCGATGCGAACCAAGAACAGGCGATAAGGCGCGTTAGCAGCAGGGATTTAACACCTGCCTTTTACTGGTGTTAAGCAGGACGACCAACTGCAGTAGAAAGGGAGCCCAGCCCAGAGCCAAATCTGAAGACCAACACATGTCATGGAGACACTGATCATGCAGCTCAGAGACCCAAGAGGGCCACAACACCCACCGCTACCACCCCCAGGCACCCCCCCCCCCCAAGCTCATGAAGTCCAGTAGTCAACGGTAGTGGAAAAACAGAACTTTACTACAAATACATAAATCAACAAAACGAAAAGCTGCCTAATGTGGTACAGTGTACTGCACTTGGACAAACCGGAATGCCCACAGGCCAGATAAACCATGCATGAGAAGACTGTAACAGAACTACGTGTGGCCGTAACCGTCGTAAGAATGAAGAGGAAGGTAACGACCACACGAACTGCTGCTACGGTCACATCATGCAGGACTCACCACACCTGAAAGCATCACGGTGTGTGTCAGCTCGATACCCCTGCCCCTCACAGCCCCCACACTGCGCAGGAACATCTTGAGACCACGCAAGGGAACTACGCCATAGCTGGCGTCACGCACGTGTTGGGGGCAATTCACAGCACACGTGTATGACTTGTGCTCCCTGCCGACACTGCACACAATCACCGCAACAGCAACCACACGCATGCCATAACTGTGCATACAAAAGTGGACCAGCGTGACCTGTCCACCAATGTCGTCGCAAACTCCCCAGGCTGTGTGCATGATCCCCACATGTCCGTAAGTCCGCCACCAACCAGTGCTCTGAGGATGGCCCCCATGGAAATGCACTGCCCATCGGCAAGTCCCAACTGAACACACCACACACCTCAACTCCACAATCCCCCAACTCACAACTGTGGGAATGCACACGTCACCAATACACCACCAAAGTGACTACTGCGTGTGTCTCAGTCTCCGCCACAACCTGCCCATAGGCCTACACACACATGGCCGACCACCTTCAACGGGCACATTCACACTGGAGACGAGGTGGCTACATCACAAACCAACCCGCGCACATCACGAACATCGCATGCAGGGCCGTGTCAGCAAGGGCGGCGCCCCCCACCCAGCCACGAGTCTGCCGCCGTGACCTGTGGTGCCTGCGCGATCCTGTGCGCCTGATGCACCCCAGCCCAGGTCCCCAGACCGGTCCTCCGCCCAGCGATGACTGGCCGCCCCTGCGCACCCAGGCCTCAATGCTCACCTGCCGCCACCGGCGTGTCTCCAAGAGGGCCCACCACGTGCCGGTGCATCCTCCTCAGCCGATCGCTGAATTCCGCGCCACAGCCCCCCGCGCACCCTGCAGCACCGCACCGCGGAGTCATGTGTGTGCTGACTGCTGCCTGTGCATACACTGCGGTCCAGCAGGGCACACTGTTCAATTTGAGTCTTGATTCGCTGGACGCCGTATCGAGGCCAATGCATCATCGTAGGCTGCACACCCGCTCAGCTCTTCAGGTGCCACTAACCCTGTGCTACGCCAGTCATCGTCACGTGGCGGTAGGCCCCTGCCAGCCGCAGTGCAGCGGGTGCCACTGACCCTGTGCAACGCAAGTCATCGTCACGTGGCGGTAGGCCCCTGCCAGCCGCAGTGCAGCGGGTGCCACTGACCCTGTGCAACGCAAGTCATCGTCACGTGGCGGTAGGCCCATGCGGGCCGCAGTGCAGCGGGTGCCACCAACTCAGTGCACCACAGGTCATGGCCCCTTCATGATTGAGTCTCGTGGTGCGAACGCCATCATGTCACCTCCGGCAGTGGGTGATGTGATGTGGTAGGCCCCTTTTATTGGCAGGGTCACATGTCCTGTGACGCCGGTGCTGGATGGGTGTGGTGTGGGTGTACACCAGCCCTCAGGGAGTGGCTGTGGCATGCTGCCAACTAGACCAGTGATCAGCAGATCACTACAGGGAAGACCTGGGACATGTAGCTTTGACGTCCCCCCTGTAAGCGTAAGCGGAGTGGGCTGGGCTGGCGTATGCCAGTCCAGCGTAGAGGTGTGAACAATGAGCCCGGGGCTCTGGGCGTGGTTCAGTTCTGGGCTGGACAAGGCAGTAACTGATGCATGTGTATCTGTTGTAGTGTCGACGCCACCCGGACCGCAATCGGCAATGTTGCACCCTGTGACTCAAGTTCCACAACATGGGCAACATGGACGTAAGGGGGAATCATGGACCCTACATTCATCCATACTTTCATACTTGAATGATCATAGACATGACACATCTGTGTGAATCTGAATGTTTAATTCACATCCAGTGGAGAGTTGCAGCTGGAGCAGTACAGGGCCATGCAAACCCCACTTCACATTATTGGCCCGTGGAGGGCCAGCCAGAGTCCTTCAGGGAATGACAAGTACATCGGAAGGGGAAGAGTTCAGTCCGCAGTCTGATCGCTGTGTCATTGGTAACCAAACAGAAAATGGCAGTCCATGTCGAGGTCCAAGGTGAGTGTTGTAGAGTGTATCGGGGGACAGTGGAAGGTGATGATGCAAAGGGCAGAACCAAGCAGAAACAGGCCATATGGCGGAGATGAATGCTACTGCCTCCTCCTTACCAGTAAGGTTGAGTCACCCGCATCTTCATCCTCTGATGTCACATGTGCCTCACACGTGGGTGGTGGTGGATTGCCTGCCGCACTGTGAGGCACTGACACATCAGGGGGCGGAGATGTGGATGTAGAAGCAGCAGCAGCATTCATCTGCGCAAGGCCTTGAGGCAGCAATGCCATGACGATGTGCTGCAGGGCATGGAAGGTCCCAGCCACATCTAGCTGGTGTGCAGCTGTGGCAGCCATTCTTTCTGCCGTCATCCGCTCCATGTTCTCCATGAGCCCCCGCACGTGTCCCAACTCCCGGCTGACATCGCTGGAGCCATTCTGACTGGACAGTTGTTCTTGTCTCAGTATCATGACTCCAGCGATGTCAGCCATGGATCGTTGGAGAGCATGGAGCGGACTGTGGGTGTCCATTAGGGACTGTAAGTGGTCCCTGATGGTACTCAGACACCCATGTATGGCATCAAGTTTGGCTGCCATGAGGTCGAACCCCACCCGCACCTGATCAGCCATCTTCTCCTGGACCTCTAACACAAGGCGTTGAAAGGCCATGTGTTGGTCGTGGGGGTCCTGGGAGACAGCCGTGGTGGTGGGTGCTTCCTGCTGTGTGGTCTGTGCAGGGGGTGGGGTCCCCTCGATGCAGCTGGACTGCCCTGCTCCTGGAGGTGAGGTGCTGTAGCTGTCCATGAACTCTTGGAGGGCGTCGGTGTCGAAGGTGTGGAGGTCCTCTTCGTCATCAGTGAAGAGCTGTTGGGTCTGCTCTGCAGGAGGTGTCGGTTCTCCCTCTGCAATGTGATGGGGAGATGCAGTTTAACATTGTGTTCACATGTATGTTGACGCATTGTACAGGTTTACATACAAACTGCATGACAATGTACATTGTGACTGTTTGGGAGGAGCTGCCTATTTGATGCGTGACAGTGGACATTACGACGACATCACGGATGTGTGTTTGTATTTGTACATTATCATCTCACATTTCCCTGCTATGCCAAATGTGATTGACCAGTTTCTACACACAAGTGGCACCAGTTGTGTCCTCTGTTCTGCTGTGAATGTGTTGCAGTTTATACCACATTGTTGTCAATGTTGATGTGCTATGAATGTTCTGTGTGTGTGCTGCATTTTGGGAGAGTCGCCCCTGCAGCTCTGATTTGGCTGGCCCTTATCCCTTTCAGGCGGTGTGCCTTTGACTTCTGTGCTTCTACAGTGCTGAGATGTTGCATTCTTAGGGAAATTGGGCTCTTGGTGGGACTTGGGACTCTGGGCCATGGTTTGTCCGCAGTTGTGTTGTTGAGGTCAGGGGTTGTTTGTGCAGGTGGATGTGTCAGAGTGTGACCTGCTCCTTTACGGATGTGGTCCACACTGAGCCACCTCAGTGTGGTGGCGTGCAACATGTCATGATATATTGACTGCAGCCATGCTATTCGTCATGCAGTGTCACTTGCATTGTCAGTGTGGCTCACAGACACGCCGCTTTGCTGGGTTCAGCACATGTGCATGGGTTTGTTGTGAGATTAGTGATGTGTGGGAAGAGCCCCCTCTGTGCATATTGTGGACGGGGGCCTACTTGCTGTTTCTATGTGTGCTGCAGTATGCCAAGGAGATCAGGGACATGATCCAGAGTCATTGTGGGTGTGCACTGTGCTATACTTGATTGTGCATGTGTGCGAATGTGCCCATCTCCCCCCGTCCCCCCAGTCCCTGGTGGTTACTCACCCTCTTGCTGTTGTGTCAGGTCATGTTGAGCAGTGTCCGGTGCCCCAACTCCTGCCACCGTCTCCACACTGATGACTGTGGACACCATTCCCTCCATCTCATCCAGCTCCTCCTGTGGCGCTGGACTCCCACTTCCAGTCTGCATTGCTGCCTTCTGGTTGTTGCCGAGTTTCAGCTTGGTTTTGCGCTTCACATCATTCCAGCGCCTCTTGAGCTCTTCCATTGTCCTCCTCAGCACTCCGACTGCATTCACCTTGTCCAGGATGGACTGCCATATTCCATTTTTGGTTCCCAATGACACAGTGGAGGTGACGAACAGTTGTTGATGGTGTTCTACCACCTCCGTGATCAGGATCCTGTTTTCCTGCGGACTGAACCGCATCTTCCTCTTCTTCTTGTCCTTGCCCTTCCCTGTCCCCGAGGTCCCAGGCTGGTCATTCGTGGGGCTTGTGGGGTTCTGGCCGTCCTCTGTCCCTGCTCTGGCTGCCTCCATTGTGCTTCGCTGTAGTTCGGTTTTTGTTTATTTATTTTTTCTGCTTTTGTAGTGATTTTTCCCGCCTGACGTGTGTGATTTGCAGGCCTGGCACTGCTTTTCGCTGATTGTCTTATCGCGGTTGGGCCCATCGCAACTTTTTTCGCGTTTAGGTTTGGATTTTCATCGCCGTCCCGGTAATGTTATCACGGACATTTGACGCGTTATCGGGGTACTATCGCATGTTACCGCCGTGTTGTGAATGCCACGTTGACACTGGGTTATTTTCCCGCGATAGACGGCAATATGGAAACTTGCGTTAACCTATTTTGGCGATGTTTATCACACGTTCTTGAGAATATCCCCCATGGTGTCCAGGATCAACTGTTCTTTACAATATTCTTCACAACAAAGTTAAATAATCATCACGGGCAGTATCCACCACCCCTGCTTAATTTGGGCCAGTCGTTGCCTGTGGCAGCACATGCACTCTTTTGAGACTGAGACTGTTTCTGGTTGCAGTGACAGTCCTCACTGCACGAGGTTGGCAAAGACAACACCTAAACAATAGACAATAAATTATAACTGTCAACAAACCAGCCAGTCACTGCATCCGGTGATCCACCGATGATGTGCTCACCCACGTGACCCCATGGCGGGAGAGCGTCAGAACGTCCGCTCCTGCCTGAGATGCTGCCTCGCCCCATACTCCTCTCATTTCTTGATTACAATTCCGCTTGTGTGCATGCATTATCTTCAAGGGGAAAAACATTTTCTTCAGTGGGGAAAAAAAGTAAAGAGAAAAAATTTGCAATTGTGCAGCGGGGTTTGCCTTCTGTGTAAAATTGCACATTCCAAATAGGACTGGGCGAGACTGAAATCTCACTGGCGTAATTGTGTAATTTCGTGGATTTCACGGAAAGCCTGTTATGTGAAAGTTCCAAAATGATGCTATTACTCCACTTACTGTAATTACGTGACATTCGCAGTAAAAACTTACAGTGAAACGCCCTATTTGTGGTAAAAGATTTTCCTGCATGCAGGCAACATTACATGAGCAGCTATTGCTTGCAGTGGTTTGTTTAAGTGCATCCTTGTGAAAAAATAGATGCAAAATTACTGATTTGCCTTCCACATAATTACGAGTTAATAAGTCTAATGTTTCTGAAATTTCACAGAATTAAGTGAAATTGCGCACATCTGTAAATTTGGGAAGTGTCAACCCATAAAAATGACATCGCCAGCAGCCTGCCTGGAATTCTGAAATTGGCACAGCACTCCAGGGGCACTATAGACTGTGTTACTGAATTTACTCAACTCAAAAAGTAGTTAATCTGTACCCATTCATAGGAGTACTTTCACAGTTATAGATTTACAAATTCGTATTTGGTCCAATGTTGGGGAACAATGACAAGCTAACTGAAAATAGAAGTTTGGATGAGTGAGCTAACAGAACAAGACTAAACGAAATGAATTAAGCAACAAACCAAGGATCACTTCCTCAATCCAGACTGAGTTCTATGGTTAAGGAAACTGAGGAGTTCACTTTTTGCAACAGTCTTAATATTGTACTCAAAGGTGTACTTAGAAGTTCTGCATTCCTTATCTCTAATTCCTTTCCTCGTGGCTCAACAGCAGATGGAATGATTGTGTTATTCTGTTGTGTTATAATTAATTAACATGCAAAAACAATGAGTTCACAGTGTTCCGCTATGTGGAACTCCGCGAACTGCAAAAAAAACTCCGCTGCGCTACGCGGAGCTCCTCGAGCAGCGGAGTGCGTTAGATAAATGCAGTTTGCGGTGATTTTCAGTGCCAGGTGCTTGTCCGCACTATGCAATCATCGTGAACGGCACCATGCACAGCGAAAGTGGGCACTGCTTCCTTTCTGCCGCCGGAGTAGATTTTTACTCGAGCGACAGCTTTCTCAACGCGAACGGACGGTTTCTCAACGCGAGCGGTCGCGAGCATACGCGACCACTCGCAATGAGAAATCTGACCGCCCGCTTTGAGAAATCTCGCCTGGAGGTGGATTTTCCTTGCTCGTGCTGGCCAACTTGACGTTGACGAACGTGAGCGAGGAAAAAACTCTGCTTAGCTGCGCGGAGCAGAGTTTTTCGGAACTCTGCGAGCTCCGTGTAACACGGAGTGCGGAAAACTCTGCAAACGTTGTGAGCGGAGTGGAGTTCACCGCCCAGACTTAGTGGTTGTAGGGGGTTGGCACTCATTTTTGTAGACACAGGCTTATTTTCTATCATCACACTTTGATATGGTGCAAATGAGAGAATACAGAAAAGAGAGAAAGAAGGGGGAAGAAAATTATCTAAAACAATGAGAAAAGGAGAAAAAAGGATGAAAAAGTTTGAAAGGGTAAAGTGAAGAGTCGGGAAGTGCAGGTTGGTGGAACAAAGAGGCTGAATGTGGAATCAAGACTACAGTATATAAAAAAGATGCATTGGCCACATCCCAGTCCATTATTTTGCACACTACGCCACCTCAGTTCGGACCTAGCCATATGAAAATCAGTCATGACCCTGCTCCAATTGCCAGGCCATGTCCTCCCTAATCGGGAACACAAGCAACCCAGGATCTGTTTCATCCTAGTTAAGGCTCATCAGCCAAGTATAGCTTGGTTCCAGTGACACAGGGTACATGACACATGTCTGGGCAGACCTGTCCCTCATAGAGTGAAACACTAAAGTCGGCAAAAAAGTGATGGATTAAATGCTTGAATTAATATCAGCCATTGGAATCACTCTGGGCTGCATCCCAGTCCATTGTTAATTTGCACACCATGCCACTTCAGTATGGACCCAGCCATATGGAACTCAAGTAACCCAGGACTGGTTTCGTCCCTATTCAGGCTCATAAACCAGGTATATTTTGGTTCCAGTGACACAGTGTGCACGGGACCCATGTCTGGTCATACTTGTCCCACTTAAGGTAACCCACTGTGAAATCAAGACTATGCAGCCTTATTGTTCTGCAACTTTAGGAAGCAAAAGCATGGATGATGGTCCCCCAATCAAACCTCGACCCAATACACTGTTGAAACACTTGCAATGCACTGTCAAAAAATGTGTCACTAACAATCTAAAAAAATACAAATATGAAAATGGGGCCATAAGGTAAGGAGAGAAAATTGCCTGTGTGCTAGCTATATCTATTAAAGAGGTTTGCTTGACGTGAAGTTAGATTCATCCTAAACTGCCCCCACACCTTTGCCACCTGTCCCCGAGAATTTCTGAGTAGAGGAAAGAGAAGCTAGATATATAGTATCTTAATAAGCGATACTGTGCACCTTGTTGGAGATAATTGCTAGGATACAGAAGATAATGTCACCTTATAATCTGTGTCAAATTGCATCCATTAGGTTATCTTTCAACTCAGTATGCTTTCTTGCTATCACAGCTGACTTAATTGTGCCAAGATGTTGCTAATGAAAAGCTGAAACATGTAATTTATTTAAATGAGCAAAGTTGTGCATAGGTATAGCGAATAATTAGGCCCACTTTCTCTCTGTTGCTTCAGGCACCGATGCTAATAAAGCAATCTTTTTAACTGCAAGAAAGGTGCCAATTAAATATGGAGAAGCTCTCTTTGTCCTGCCTATCACTGAAAATAGATTAAATCACACAACAGAACAAATATTACTTTGATGTAAAACAGAAATGCAACACATTAACATCTATAGTGAAATAACCATTCCCTCAAACCATAAAGATCTCTCTTCAATGACTGAAGCCAAGTATCCAACATCATTTTGGTCTGTTTCTGAAGACCCTACCACATCTACACCAATAAGCAAAACAATTATACATGATCATAATGCATTAGCATTCCAAATCAAATTGATAGATTGGTAAATAATTAAATCCATTTTTGCACCCTATCGCCAAGCTGACACTGAGAATATTAAGAACAGAACTTAAAGAGAGTCAATGCTCTTCCAAGTCCTCAACATTTGGTCTGAATAATTTAGCTTCCAGATAGTAAGTATACACATGTAGCCGAAGACCTTGAGTAATGTTAGTTAGACCTTGTAAAAAAATTAATTTAGAGATAATTTCAGAAAGGTCATTGGAAGAACATGAAACCTACAATTCTGCTGCAAGATCATTGACAAAGCAGTCTATGTTCAACTGCAAGATCGCATTATTTATAACCATCTCATGCACGACTACCAGTCTGGCTTCAGATCAGGCTGCAGCACAGAGATCGCAATCTTACACATTATAGGCAATGCTGTCTTGATCACAGATGAGTATGACCTCTGCCTCCTGATATTGCTGGACCTCTCAGCTGCCTTCAGCACAATCAACCATCCCACCCTCAGATGCACCGTATAATCTTAAAGAGATTTACCAGTAATGACCTTTGCTGATTCTCCTTCTATATTTCCAACCAATACCATTTTGTTCACATGGGCTCCTCCAGCTCTCAAAAGAATCCTATCATCCACAGAGTCCCCCAGGGTTCCATACTGTCTCCTGTCATCTTCAACATTTAAATGTTGTGGCTTGGTGCTACTCACAGGGAACAGCATCAAAATGCACCAGTATGCTGATGATAAACAACTGTATTTGAAAGTCTCCTCTACTACAGACATTGAACGCCTCAAATTGCGACTGAACATCATCCAGACCTGGATGTCCAGCGCTTACCTGAAGCTCACCCAACTAAAATTGAGATCCTGTTATTTGCCAATAACATGTCCATGTCCTTGTTATTCTGTTTTGGTCAGGCTTTAGCGCCTAGACACAACACACAAGTGCAGCTGTTGTTTGGGAACCCATACTCTTTAGTCATATAGGTATGCACAGACATGAGGGGACACAGACGAGATCACGACTGCACCTGAGATGTTGAACCTTCATCTGTGCATGCTAAGGTACAGGGTCTGCTGCAAACACCCAGAGATCTTTTGATATATAATCACTTTGCTTCTGTAGAAGGGCACGGGTGTTAGTTTACCCTGTCTTTTGCAATGACAGCTCCCTTTATGATTTATGGATTACCTACTATGCTGACCATATTTGTGTTAGGCATCTTCATACTTATTGTGGCACATATACTGCATACTAGAGCACAATACTTAAAATAAATATTTTAAACTTTTCTCGTGTCTCAGTCAGATCTTATAGTGGACAAGTAAGAGTGTGAGAGCGAAAGGGTGTTTTCTGTTGCTGCGATTCCTGAGTGGGTTGGGAGTGTTCAGTAACAGCTCGTGGTGAGAGTGCTGCCGGGCGGTGACGTGGGGCGGGGGAGGGGCAGGGTGGGGGGTAGTAAAGTACGGAATACGGCCGTATAGAGGTAAGTAGACATATAGATAAATAAAACAAATTTCGTTGCGCACGCTGCATCGCATTTGGCGATGCAGCGCGCGCAACGAAATTCGTTTTATTTATTTATATGTCTACTTACCTCTATACGGCTGTATTCCGTACTTTACTACCCCCCACCCTGCCCCTCCCCCACCCCACGTCACCGCCCGGCAGCACTCCCACCACAGGCCGCTACTGGGAGTGTTGTGTTCTGGAGTGTCTAATTGCTTGCTCCTCTGTGAGTGAGTAAGAGGGCAAGTGAGACACTATAGCTAGTCGGTCTTGGGCTCATGGGTGCTAAGGTGGTAGGATAATTCAGTCCCTGCCTTCTAAGGTTCTATGGTCCCAAGCATAGTTCTGTGATTTCGCAAAATCCCTGCAACAAACAATGAACAAGCAACAGTACAAACCTGAGTCAATAATATGAACACAGACAGCTTCAAACCACAATTTTCGCTGAATGCCAAGTCATTTTTATTAACCTCAGACACTAGCCTCACCCTCAAGTAAACCATTGCCAAAAAAGCAGATGCACTTTTGCTTGAGGTGAGGCAGAGAGAGGTGTTTCCCTCATGACATTATTTGAGCCTACTGTACATGACATTTCAGCCTTTTCCATTGATACTAAGCCTTAATGGGGTGCCTTACCATATGTATGGAGTCTAAGGGGGGCATCTTGGTCAAAATTCATCTGAATGGTTTAGGCCAGTATTATATTCAGTTACCCAGTAGGCAAAGTTGAATTAATTATGGTGGGGGCCTGAGCAAAATTGGAAAAGCAATCGGAGTTCTGTTGTCATTATTGCATAGCTGAGCACAGAATAACTGAACATGGTTAAAGAGTTCCTCATTGTACCTTCCAGATGCAGGTCACAGTACATTTATGCATAAAATTAGGGGTTCTGGTTTTCAGTTAAAGCCTGTCAGAGCTGATAAAACACAACCTAAAGGAATATTTGCTTTTAAGTAAAAACCAGAAAATGCTGAGCATCATCAACAGCCATGCACAAGACAAGAAGCTGTCCGTGCGCTGGTTTTGCTGAAACTGCACTGTCTACAGCGCATAAATTAAGTCTACGGGACAGGTTATGAATAAGCCCGGATGACATTTAAATTAAGCTGGTATGATTTGCTTAACTTCGGGAATTTTGCATCACGCTTGTAATGCAAAATTCCTGAAAATATGCCATTATGCCACTTTGCGTAGTTACACTTCATTCGTGGCAAAAAATAATTGCACCTGGCACTATTTGCTGTAAATATTTACTAGGAACGCGCAGGACTTATAGAACAAGAAAGACTGCTGTTCTTGGTGCTTTTTGTTTCAATGCGCCCTCATGACAAAACTGATACAAGAACACACTTCACACTAAAATATAGCGCTATTGGGATGGAAAACTCAATGGTATGGCGATGGATGAGTACTTCTGCCCTGAGTGCCCCAGCTGTGGTGATATCTGGATCCTTTGTCATGATTATTGGTCATGAGTGAACAAAGAATAATGTATGTGTGCTATGACCTAAGCCTGTCTCATGGACTGCCGTCTGTTTAGACCAGGAGGGACAACTGAAGCTTTACATCAGGAGTAGTAATTCTACAGCCTTCCTCGCGAGTTAAGTAGCACGAGTGAGTTGATAGCAGAATACCGTGTTTTTAATGATCAGTAGTGGGAACAGGTCCATCTTGCTTTATCGCAAGAGTGCTGCCTCCTGGCTCACTCCAGTAATCTTCTGCTGCTGTGTACTTACTCATTCCTTGGCCTACATTGGACTGATAGCAGAATACCGTGTTTTTAATGATCAGTAGTGGGAACAGGTCCATCTTGCTTTATCGCAAGAGTGCTGCCACCTGGCTCACTCCAGTAATGTTCTGCTGCTGTGTACTTACTCATTCCTTGGCCTACATAGGGCTGTGTGAAGCGCAAGGATGCAGGTGTACCTGAAAGATGGCACAGTGCAGAATGAGTAGCACAAGCAGTTATGTGTGCATGCTAGGATGTGCATGAGCCTGCGGGAAGGTACATCACATAGGAGACAGCACCTGAAGTTGCTTGAAAGGAGGTCACTAGTCAAAGGCATCTGGGCACATCTGAGGAAAGGGATGGAGCTGATAAGAGAAATGTGAAGACTAAGGCCGGGGCCCTTTGGTAACCTTTTGAAGCAAGTATCACTGTGACTGACATCCAGGTGTGAACCTCTAGTCACTCTATTGGATTGTATTTGGAGACTTTCCTGCTGTGATAGATTAGTTCTCTGGTGGAAAAGCGCAACACAGGAGTGGGCACTTCAAAGTGAGCAACCCCTAGAACCTGAACTTCAAGTACAGAGACAGTATGAACTTACCATCTTGTCAAACTGAAGCTGTACATCAGTGTGGAGAACCCCAGCACAAGTTCTGCCGGTTGTGACCAGGACTGGGGACTACAGGTCTGCCATTTTCCCATGCTGAGTGAGTGGGCATCGCACAAGAGGATAAAGAATTCTTGCCTGTAGCCTGTAGCACCAGCTTCTGCCTAACCCAAGAACACTGGGCACTGTGAGGTGAAGGAGATTGTCTGGGGGAGTGAGATCCAGTCAGGATCCAGCTGCATTGTTCCTGGGAGCAGAGTGTGAGATTCTTGTCCTTTGGGCAGCCTCGTCGTGCGGACTGCTGACCAAATGTACCAAACTCTACGAACGCCGTGCCTGGTGGTGGCCATGGTGTAGAACAAGGGTTACCACCCTTGGCGCTGCACTATGAAAGAACGGAGGGCCATTGCCAAATGCAATGCCATGAACTGAAGTGAATCCTCAACTCATTCGTACTGCCCGCTATACCCGTAAGCAGATGGGGGCCATGGTGAAGAGATAAAGCCTTGACCCTGCATGTGCTGCAGCGACCCTACCTGCGTGTCAGCAGGAAGGGCCGTGAAGGAGGAAGAGGGCCATCTCCTTGCCCCATGCAAGACATCATCGGCTGGCAGTAACCTGTGAAAAAGGGGAGAGCAACGACTCCAACTCTCCCGCCCAGGAGAACCGAAAGACCTCAGGAGTGACTTACCACATCGGAGGAGCATCAAGTACAATGGTCACCAGGAACATAGCTCCAAATTGTCTGGGCATCACCGTGTTGCCAAGGGGTGTCCGGGAACTCTGAACATCCACTTCAAGAGGGCGGGTAAGACTGCCAGGGCTCTTGGGGAGGTTGCACTGAATTAACATGCTTCAACGCAGGCACTCAGGGACCTTGCCAAAAAACTCCAAATAACTTCTGAGACTTGAAAGCATTATCAGGGTCTAGCTAAGATGTTGCCATGCATGAATGAGGAATAACCATCAGCAATAAGTAGGGAACTGGAGCTGGAATGTTTGGAACCCAGTAATTACGTATCCCAGACACACACTGTGTGTGTCTCCTAATGTGCTTTCCATAGTTTCCCCAATACACCCATCCCCTTTAGTTTCTAGATTGACCCAGGTGTGTACACCACTCCAAGTTCCTAGGGTATCATTGTCAACAATTCCAGGAGTAAATCCCTTTAGTGTGTTGAGTCTAGCAGAGACCAGGAGCTTGCAGTTTGCTTTCCAGAGCACGAGGAGTAGATCAGGGAGTTTGAGAGGGAGAAGCTAAGACTCGTTCACCTGGAACAAGAGAAGAAGAGGTGTGAGAGACAGGAGAAATGGGATCGGGAAGAGAAGTTGCATGAGAGGGAAGAGAAGCAGAGAGAAATAAAGGAGAAACAGAAAGAAAATGAAAGAGAGCTGGGCAGGAAAAAGATAATCTTTGAGAGAGTGGGAAGCTTAGGATGGCAGCCATGACAACTCTATCTGGGATAAATGACTCTACCACCAGTTCTTAGCAGGTTATGGCCAAGGTTCCAAGAGATCTTTTTTTTTAAAACAAACTCTATTGGCATTTTCATATTAGAACATTCACACTAAAGGTCTGCTAGTCTTCATCCAGTTACAGGTCAAAACTATGAAAACTACACTTGGGTAAGAATGCTTCCCAGTCTGTAGCCATGGCCCACCAGACATACTCCTACTGATCACATCTCTAGCGCCTCTCATTAGATTAACTTCCCAACTACCCCTATCCACTCCCCTTACACCCATTTGGTCTAGTCTGGTGTCCTACAGCAGTGTAATGTGCATCCAAGTAACAATTATATGCTAACTGCCACATGTGTCCCTAATCTTTACGTAAGTTGCTCAAGGGAAAGGTAGGTGATCTCCAATTTGTGTTCAAGTAGCACCTTGAGACTGTCAGCCCATCATTCCTGTGCAGCTATAACTTGGTGAGCCTATCCTAATGTGCAGCCTTTTATTCTTGTGGGGGAGAATCACTGTCCAAGACATGGTCATTTGCTTTTAGCTCTTCCACCACACTCTCCCATGCTCCAGTAGCCTGAGTGGAACCCTGCTTTTCTCTGAGGAGGGTGACACATTCATATTAGGCCTTTTTAAGCAGTTCCCGTTTCAACGCATCAACTGTGGTGCGTTTCGCTGATTTCCATTTGAGTGTGATCTTTCTTTTAGCTAAAATAAGATCAAAATCGATACATTTGGCCATAATCTTGTATTTGGCAGGACGTGGGCAGAGATCCAGCATACACACCACTGGCGCCCCGGAAATTCTTGGGGTCTGGGACATCATTGACTAGTGTGATAACATCTTTCCAATATGTGGTTAGCTGTGGGAACATTTTGCTCCAATAGCCCCAAATACAGGGCATGTGGCTTGGGCATGCGGGGAGAATTTACTGATTATGCCGTATATAAGAAATAAAAGTAGATCAGCTTACATTGTGCTTTTCTAGAGACATTTGGTGTCTTTTCCAATATTTTCCCCTGGTCTCCATCTCTAATGGGCATTCCCACGTCCGCCTCCCACTTCTCGTTTAGTGCTTCCAGAGGAGCATCTATTTCAGTTGTGAGGGCTCAATGGAGGCCCAAACTGCCATAGTGTCTCCCGAGGAGGAACAGATAAGTTTGCAGGACTGATGTTATTTTGGTTCTCCTAGCTCCCCCGGCCACTTGTTCCTAATAGTCACCACTATCGCCCCGTATACTTGGAGGTGACCCGCTGGTTTGTCAAAGTCAGCCTGTGTTAGAAATGAGTTTCCTGGTTGGCTGAGATATGCACCCAGGCCAGGCAGGAACCACCACTCTAGTCAGGGTAAGTTAGATACACACTAAAAGATAACTTATGCTCACCCTCTGCTAGCTTGGCACAGAGCAGTCAGACTAATCTAAAGAGGGAGTGTGTAAAATATTTGTGCAACACACACACACACAGTAATGCAATGAATATACCACAAAATACACCACAAAATGACTCCACACAAGTTTAGAAAAATAGAGAATATTTATCTGAGCAAAATGAGACCAAAATACCATAATGAGATATAAAGTTTTAAAGATTAAAAGCAAAAATAGTACTTCGAAGTTACTAGCTGTGAAAGGGTCACTTGAGATTGCGAGGGACCGGTGCAAAAGTTTAGGCTGACCGCGATGGAGGGCAGGCTGGCTACAGGACCCTCGCAGGGCCCACTGCGAAAGTACCCTTGAAAGAACAAAGTGTGGATGCTGAGGGCTTGATGCCTTGTTCTTTTCCACGCAGTCGGGTCACTGAGTCGTCGTCGAGCTTCGCTAAAGTGAAGGCAATGCATCGTCATCAGCCTCTGTGTCGGCGCCGAAGGGAGATGCATCAGTTCTAGTCGGCGCAGTGGTGATGATGCATCAGTGTTGAAGAAAACAGCTGAAGAACACACTTATGAGGCCCAGAATTTGCAGGGGGCGCCTCAAGAAAGGGTAGGACTCACAGAAGACAGAGTCCAGCAACACCAGCAGAACTGCCTGAAGTTTTTTGTGTCCCTGAGACATCAGAAAACAGGAGGCAAGCCAGCAAGCCCTTGGGATCACTTGAATGGAAGGCAGAAACCATCTCTCCTTCAGCAGTGTCAGGGAGCAGCAGGTAGCAGGGCAACAAGCAGAAAAGGAGTCCAGGTGAGTCTATTAAACAGCACAGCAGTCCTTCTTACAGAGGTTCAGTTCAAGAGCTAGAAGTGTCTGATTTCAGGGGGTCAGAGACCCAGTACTTATACCCAAAAGTGACTTCGAGGTAGGGGGTGACTTCAATGCAACTCTCAGAAATGCACAAGGATCCCTTTCAACCAGTCCTGTCTGCCAGGCTACCTTTGGGGCGTAAATCAGTGCTTTGTGTGTGGGTAGGATACTCCCTATTGAAGTGTAAGTGTCAGCCCCTGCCAAGGAAGGCTAATCAGAATGTAGAGAAATGTATATGAGTACTTAGAATGCATATGAGCCTCACCTTCCTGTGTTTGTGGCTGTCAAGAGGTAAAGTGTATCTGTCAACCAACCCAGATGTGTATTGGAGACAGGCTGTCAGACACAAAGACCAGTAAGTACAGAACAATGTCCACTTTCTAAAAGTTCATAAAGACTTTGTAAAAAAACAGAATGCACACCCTATTTTAAACAGTCTTTGTAATCTTAAACAATTTTGAGGAGCTTTCTGTGGCATAAATTGTGGTGTGCAACTTCTGGAGCGAGTTTTGCCCATCCACGTGAAAATAATTGATCTAAGCTGATGACCTGGTGGACCACCTGTCCCAGAAAGGCCTGCCAAGTGGACGGGCATGTCGGGCCTTCAAATTTCAACAGCATACCTTTATAATAAACATTTTGATGCATATTCGAACCATTTTAATCCATATTACTCCAAAGTTTTTAAACACAACGAAACAGTGGTGTTCAGGAGTTTTCATACTATCACTTTTATTGTCATTTTAAACATTTCAATATGCGAAGAACGCAGACAAGATTGCTTGCAACATGATTCCTCAGAATATGGCAATCAAAATACATCCGCGTACATAACAACCCAATGCATTTCAGGACAGGTCCCTTCGTCAGAATTGACTGAAATATAAACATTTGAAAAGATTCTATAAAAATGCACTTGTATAACAGGTCTCCTACAACTATAAATGTAATGCCACAATGGTGCCTAATGCAATTATTGAATGCCTAATATGCCAATATAAATTATACATTTTCCCTCCCAACAGTCGTGCATATTCACCTGCACCTTCAAAAATTAATTCTGTCAAGTGATCCCCACCTCGTCATGATAAGCTCTACTTTCATGTCAATTGCAAATGACTCTCATACAACAACTAATATCAGATGTCTGTTCTCAAGACTGTTTTGATCTGAAAGTCGTGTTTATCACTTCTCTAGATATAAACCTACATGTATACAAGTGACAAAACAAATATATAAAGAAAATGTGATAAATAAATAAAACAATTACATTACAAGTCATATAGTGATAAAATAAATCATCTGGACGCCAGCATGCAGCCACACCAACAACCATCCTAATAGCAAAATACATACAGCCCCTTTATATTGCGCACCTAATTGATACCACATGACCCCAGGTGTTAACCTGTGAACTACAAGGGAAATAAATGAAATACTTTAAGCAATCTTGTCTATGTTCTTCACATATTGGAATGTTTAAGATGACAATAAAAGCGATAATACAAAAACTTGTGGACACCACTGCTTCATCGTTTTTAAAAATATGGATTAAAAATGGTTCGAAAATGGATACAAAATTTTACTATAAAAGTGTGCTGATGGCCGTGCATCCTGGGACTGATGGTCCACCCAGTCACCAGCTTGGATCGCTTTTCTAAAAGTGGCATTTATAAAACACTAATGTTAAATCCAGCTTCACCAGTAAGGAGCATTTATTCCAAACATATGAAACATGAAAAAGTGACTCCTTTGATCAAGCATTACAGCTTAAAAGTGGATTAAGTGCTGGGGTAGGCCTCACAGTAGTGAAAAATGAAATACGCTGTTTGTCACTACCAGGACATGCAAAACATAAAAATATATGTCATACCTTTTACTTACTTGGCACCCTGGCCTTAGGGTTATTTAGGGCCTATTTTCGGGGTAACCTATTTGTAATAAAAGGGGAGTTTAAGGCTTGACAAGTCGTTTTAAATGCCTAATCGAAGTGGCAGTAAATTGCACACACAGGCACTGCGGTGGCAGGCCTGAGACATGTGTGAAAGGCTACTTCTGTGGGTGGCACAATCAGTGCTGCAGCCCACTAAAATCATTTAGGGTACAGGACCTGGGTATCTGGTACAGGAGATTGTCCTCCCAGTAAATGTGGTGACTAACAGAGGCATTACCTGCTGCTTGGACTTTAGCCTCTTGCCTCATGCCCACAAGGGTTGGGCACTCCCTTTGTGCCCTACAGAACTCCTTCTTGGTGGGTCCTCCTTCCACATGCCATCCAGTGACCTCAAGCAGGTCACCAAGGGAAGAAATGTCCTCCTCAGTGGACTCCGGGGCGGCCACCGCAGGTGCCCCATCCATCTCACTGCAGATACATCCAGAGGCTGGTTTACCACACTCTCTGTCTTTCCCCTTCTTAGAAGCTAGCTGGGCCATTGTTCCAGGCTCTAGCCCTTCTTGACTTCCTTCCTGGGCAGCCATGGACCTTGTGGTGACACAGATCCACTAAGGTAACCCTAACATCTCCACATGAGCCTGCGCTCCACTTCCTTCCAGGTAGTGTGCTCCAGGTAACTACCTAACAAACAGTCCACAGGCTTGGCAAAGTTCACTGCAGCTTTCAGAACAAATGAACACCCCCACTCACTCAAAAGGAACCAGGACCACAGGATAGTGACCCTCTTTGTTGTCAGCCACCACAACCTGGTGGAATGCATTAGGAATTACCTGCTCTGGGGAAACCAGCTGACTCCTTACCATAGTCACACTGACTCTTGTATCCCTCAGAGCCTCCAAGCTTGGCCATTGATGGTGACCCATTGCCTATGCTTTGTATTATTTGAAGGCACATGGATCTTAGGAACCATCTCACTGTCACCCAGGGGTACTAGGTTAACCCCTGTAAACTCCCCCCATTAACTGAGGCAAACTCCTCCCCCAGTACTATGCTAGCCGCCCCTGGAATCTTTCCTCCAGGGAGAGGGGGTGCTCTTTTTGGGCACTCGGGATCTCCCTTGCAGTTTCAATACTTGTAACACTCATAGCTCTTGATGGGCTTGGGCTACTGACCTTTGTTTTATCTCCCACCTCCTTCTTCTGTTGGGAAACCTGACCATCCTTTTGGGAGTCCCTCCAGATATCTTTTTGGATACTCTGGTGCTGACCCAGAGGTCCGCCTCCTCAGCAAGCTTCCTGGAGTTAGTAAGACTGCTATCAACCAGGTGTTGGTGCAGCTCTGGAAAACAATTATCAAGAATGTGCTCCTTCAAAACCAAGTTGTACAACCCTTCATAATCATTAACTTTGCTGCCCTTCACTCAGCCCTTCAGTGCTTTACCAGCATAGTCCAGAAAATCCAACAATGTCTGTGTAGAGAGTTTGTGAGTGGCCCTGAACCATTGCCTGTACTTCTCAGGTGTCAACCCAAACTTACTGACTAACATGGTCTTCATGGCAGTGTAGTTGGTCTGGTCCCCCACCTCTAGTGTAAGGAGTGTGTCCCTTCTTATCATGGGCATATACCGCCAAAGGCTACCACCCCTGAACTCCTCTGAGACCCTGTGCATCAAAGCCACTTCATAGGCTGCCAACCATTTATCAATGTCATCCTCCACTATATTGTTTTGCACCATATCGTTTGGGATAGGAAATCTGGACTCATGAGCAGACACTGCAGATATGCTGCCACCAATATTGCTGTTGCTGGACTCTGCCTGGAGGGCTCTCATATCCAGCTCTCTGAGACTAACCTCATGGGCCATCTTCCTTTCCTCCATGGCCAGCCTCTTCTCTTCTTGAGCTTGCTCCTTTTCTAGTTTAGCCAGGGCTTGCTTGCTCCCTGTCAATATTGGCAAGCTCTAGTTTGGGTTTCCTCTCCTCCCTCCTGTCTGTCAGCTCCTCTGTGGACAGGATCATTGAGGATACACTGCTGCCTAGTCTCAAGTGGACAGCCAACCCTGAGAAAAAATTGCTTCCTCCCTCTGTAGGCTGCATGACAAGACCCTCTGTCAGGTCCTGCTTTGATCCTTCCTCAGACACAGATCCCTCCTCCTCATTCATTTCTCATTCTGGGTGGGCTGCTGTCCATGCTCTTAAGGATTTCTAAAGCTTTGCCTTCTTCGCACTTCCCTTATGGAACACCCTTCTCTCCTGGCAGAACCCTATGAGCTGGGCCACTGTATGCCTCCAGATTGGTCATCTCAAATTCCATATTGCCAGGCAGGACCACAGCCTTTGCAGAGAAAATGGGACTTGGGCAAAAGGACTTTGGAAAAACCAAAAGATGTCCGAACAGGGAGAATTAAAAAAGTCTCGAACTGGTCTAAGTATAGAGTTGCAGTGAACACTGAGTTACTATATGGTATTGCACAAACACAGGTCCTATCCTCAATGCTGATCACCAATGTTAGAAATGGGATTCCTGGTTGGCTCAGGTATGCACCCAGGCCAGGCAAGAACCACCACTCTAGTCATTGTAAGCTATATACACATTAAAAGATAACCTGTGCTCACTCTTTGGTAACTTGGCACAGAGCAGTCGGGCTTATCTAAAGAGGCAATCTGTAAAGTATTTTTGCAGCACACACACACACACAGTAACAATAAATACACCACAAAGAGACTCCACACATGTTTAGAAAAATAAAGAATATTTATCTAAGCAAAATGAGACCAAAATTACAAAAATTCAATCAGCATAATTTGAGATATACATTTTTAAAGATTAAATGCAAAAATAGTGCTTAGCAGACACTAGCGATCAAAAGGTTACTTGAAGTCACGAGGGACCGGAGCAAATTAGCAAATTCAAAGTTCAGGCCAACCGCAATGGAGGTCAGGCCAGCTGCAGGACCCACGCAGGGCCCACTGAGATACTACCTTGGATGGTGCAAAGCGTCAACGCTGAGGGCTCGATGTCTCACTCTTTTCCATGCAGTCGGGTCACTGTGTTGTTGTTGAGAATCGCTGAAGTGACTTCAATGCGTCATCGCAGAGCCACACAGAGTGTTGCCATTGTGCCACGCAGGCTTGAGAACCGCTATCGTCAAACAGCCTCTGCATCAGCGCCAAAGGGCGATGCCTCAGTTCTGATTGGCGCAGTGGTGACGATAAAATAGGCTTTGAGGAAAACAGCTGCAGAACCAACGTCTGAGGCCCAGAACTTGGAGATGGCACCACAGGCAAGGGTAGGACTCACAGAAGGCAGAATGCAGCAGCACCATCTGAATTGCAGGAAGTCTTTTGTGTCCCTGAGATTTCAGAATACAGGAGTCTAGCCAGCAAGCCCTTGCAGATCACTTGGAGGGAAGGCAGGGTCCAGCTCTCCTTCAGCAGATTCAGGGAGCAGCAGAGCAGCAAGCAGAAAAGCAGTCCTTCCAGAAAAGCAGTTCAGTTGAGTCCTTTAAGCAGCACAGCAGTCCACTGACAGAGGTTCAATCCAAGATCCAGAAGTGTCTGAGTTCAGGGGGTTAGAGACCTAGTACTTATACCCAAAAGTGCCTTTGATGTAGGAAGTGACTTCAAAGCAACTCTCAGAAATGCACAAGGATCCCTTTCAACCCAGTCCTGTCTGCCAGGCTACCTTTGGTGGGTAAATCAGTGCTTTGTGTGTGGACAGGATACCACATATTGAAGTGTAAGTGTCAGCCCCTGCCATTCCTTCCTGCACAGGAAGACCCATCACAATGCAGATGAATGCAGATGAGTGCTCACCTTCCTGTGTTTGTGGTTGTCTAGAGGGAATGCACAAAGTGTGGCTTTAACCCAACCCAGACATGTATTGGAGACAGGCTGTCAGGCACATAGAGCAGTAAGTACAGTGAAATGTCCACTTTCTAAAGTGGCATTTCTAAAACAGTAATGTTAAATCCGACTTCACCGGTAAGGAAGATTTATCATTATCTATAGCAAGTGCCACCCTTGGTCTATCATTGTTCCATATTAAATCAATAAGTAATTAGTCTAGTTCCTGAAATTTTGTTCTAAACACTACAACTAGTAGTGTGCTAAAAAAATATAGGAGCTTGTGCAGTTCCACCATTTTGACAACTGCCACTCTTGCAGCTACTTACTGACAACAGGAGAGTCTTCTAGGTTATCGTCGCTCATAGGGAAGTTACAGCTTCACAAATGTTGCCATCTACAGTAATGGTTACTGTTATATACATGTGGATTCTGAAGTATTTGATAATTAATTCTTCCCATGCCACTCCCTATGGGGGGTTGTATCCAGGGACCGTCGAATTAAGAACATGCTGGTTTACTGGTAGTTAACTCTCAGGCCTGACAGAGTCTCAAATTTATCGAGGACGTTGTATTCCTTTCCTGGGGTCCGAACGTTTAACTTTTAGAAAGAGTAACATATCATCTGCATATAGTGCAGTCTACGGTGGCTGTCACAACCTCATAACTAGAGCCCATCTGTGCTGTACACGCCAACCGCTCCATCGCGATTGCAAGTGACAACGGTCATCCCTGCTGAGTGCTCCTCACTACTTAATAGGTACTAGAGATCGCTCCCCCAGTTTTTACTCTTGCCGTTGGGTTAGGATATAATAGCTGTGTCCATTTAATAAACCCCAGACCTACTTCCATTTTCTCCATCACAACCAGCCGCGGGCCGTGCAGGTAACAGCGGTGGGGAGGTGGGGCCATGTAAGGGGGGATTTCGAGGGACGATGCCGAGGGAAAATTAATTATTTATTTAATTTTCCCTCTGCATCGTCCCTCGAAATCCCCCTTTACCGGGCCCCTCCGCTGTTACCTGCACGGACCACGGCTGATCACAACATAGAAGCAATTCCAATTCAGGTTCTTAAATCCCTACTCAATATCAACAGACATGATTAGGGCATCTGTGGCAATATTTGGGGCATCTAGTTATCAGTCCCTGTATGTTTAAAATGGTATTTCTGCCAGGTACAAAACACCCCTGATTTACTTGTGTGAGCTGCAGCATATAGGGCACCATGAAGTTCGCTAATACTAGAGGTGGGTGGAAAAATTCACGCCGCTTGCTGAGTTTGCGGAATTCGGGAGCAGAGTTTCCACTAAATCTGCCATCCGGTGCCTGGCGGAATTTTTTTTCCGTTGGTGCGCTCAAGACTTGTTTTGGCGCACGTTAGCAAGCGCCACAAGACTTGCAGGGCACTAGCGAGGGTGCAAGATTTGTTCCCCACTGGTGCAACTTCCAGCCGCGACAGCGCCTTTTTCATGATGCTGGCGAGCGCAAGCGACTGTGGCTGGACCTCGAGTAGTTTTTCTACTCGAGAAGCAGCTTAATCTCCTCAAAAAGACATTTTCGAGTTCAAGTTCAAGTTGTTTTTTCAGTGCGAGAAGACTTTTTTTATTTTACTTTTTTATTTCCAAAAAGAAGGAAGTGTCCCAGAAACTCCAACTTCCTGTTCATATCCAGCAGGCTCCTCCCAGTACTTTGCCTATTTCCTGGTCACTTTTTATTTGGATTTGGAGTTGTAAGGATCACTTTCTTTGTCTGCTGCATATATACCATTGGATTTAAGGACTTGGATTTTGTGATATCACTGGTAAATTCAAAAACTATTGTATAGGGGTTGTCTATAGTAGGCATGCACCAGCATTTATTTGTACTTTTATGCGACTTTTAAAATGTAATGTGGTGGGTGGCCTACACTTTTAGTACAGGCCTAATTATTTTTGGGGCATTTAATTTTAAATCTTTTGTAAAGAAAAATGTTGCACAGTTCAGTACATTTTCTCCATGTTTGTTAATAAATTTGCAATATATTCATTTATTTTACTATGTGGCCTAGTCTGCCAACGGGCCATCCACCCAGTAGGCTCAGAACTAGTCATGGGTGCATGAAACAATTCTTTCTTGGTTAAATGTTGTTTTAAAACATAATTTAGGGCAGGTATGGCATTAGAAGAAATTAAAAATTTGGTTATTTTGGGGTAACACATTTGTTTTCTGCAAAAAGTGTATAGGCGGGGTAATACTTGATTCCTTGGGAGAATGTTTGTTGTTGTAAAATTTTTATTGATCAGGTCATTTGCATTTTTGTCATTGCTGAATTAATGGTAGTGTTTTCTTCAGTGTTTCCATGCCTCCTTTGTCTGGCCAGTGAGTGTGTTTTCGGCCTGGGTGAAGTTCGCGGAATTCCGCTATGCCGAACTCCACAAAGTGACCAAAAATATCTGCATTAGGTCACACTGTTAGCACTGATTTTTAGCGCTGGGTGTTTGTCCCACGCTGGAAAATCAACGCAAATGGCACTATGTGCAGTGCAAGAGGGCGCTGCTTCTTTCTGCCGCTCGAGTAGATGTTCTACTTGAGTGGCATCTTCCTCAACGAAAACAGATGTTTTCTCACTGCAAGCGGTCACTATCATCCGCGACTGCTCGCGTTGAGAAATCTCGCTGGGAGGTGGTCTAGCATTGGATTTTTCTCGCTCGTGCTTGCCAACTTATCGCTGGAGAGCGAGGAAAAAGCTATGCTCCACAAATGGAATTCTGTGTGCTCCATGGAGTGCGGAGTGCAGGTAACTCAGCAAACTCCGTGAACAGAGCGGAGTTCACCACCCAGTCCTAGTGTGTTTGCCATAGAGCACCATTTGTCTTGTTCTCCAAGCCATGTGGCCAGGGACCATTTTGTTTAGCCGGTGTCCATAGACCTGCATGTAGTCTTTGTTTTCCAGGCCTTGTTGCTTGTTGTTTTACCATGTGGCTACAGACTATTTTGTGTAGCCAGCCAGCGCCTTTTCGCCATAGGCCTGCATGTGTTCTTTGTTGGCCATGACTCCTTGCTCAGTGTTGTTGTTTGACCATGTGGCTGGTGCCCATTTTGTGTAGCCAGCCAGTGGAGCTTTTGCCATAGGCCTGCATGTGTTCATTGTTGTGGCCATGCCTCCTTGCTGGTTGTGGTTGTTTGACCATGTGGCTGGTGGCGATTTTGTGTAGCCAGCCAGTGTGCTTTTGCCATATGCCTGCATGTATTTTTTGTTGTGGCCATGCATCCTTGCTGGCTGTTGTTGGTTGACCATGTGGCCGGCGTCCATTTTGTGCAGCCACCCTTAGTTTACTTTTTTCCAGTTTTTATTCAAAGCCATTTCTAGGGAATTGTTTTTGTCCAATTTTTTTTACTTTTTACTTTTCTCTGCTATCAGTTCAACGTTTGATTATCATTGTATTATAGGTACACTATGATTATGAACAGTGTTTTATATTGTATGCATTTTGTTTGCATTTTTTACTTACACCTTCTTGCCTCCCAATGGGTATCTCATAGTCCCCTAGTAAACCAGCAATAATTCTTTTTGGTTTTTATTATTAGTATTTTAATTTTTTAATTCTTTTTAGAAAGTTTATTTAATTTTTTAATAGATTTTTCATTTAAAAAAAGAGTTAAATGCTTTATTTTTTGTACATTTTTAAAACAGTTTTTCACATTTTTCCACCATCCATCCACCCACTGCCTGCCGTAGGTGCACACACACCAGCATTCATTTTTTAAGCATTATTCCATTTTCACCTGGACCCCCTGCCTGCCATAGGTGCACACCAACATTCATTTATTCAGGATTATTCCATTTTCCCCTGTACATCCCTGACTGCCACAGGTGTCTCCCTGGCTTAGATGCACATAAAGCAAACATTTACATATGCATGTTCTTATGCTGATTGGAAATAAAATATTTATGTTATGTTGCTGTTGTTTGACTTTGGAATGGATGCACTATTCATGATTATTTAGGATAATAACCTAAATAACCACACTAAATTATATTGTCTTTATCTGAACTGGATTCAAAGTGCAATAATGCCACTTTTCACTAAATGTTTTTCTTGCTTGTTTGCTTTTAGGTGCACAAGAGACATCACCCAGTGTACAGTCAGACACATGGCCTGTACAAAGTGAAGTGCCCACACAACATGTGATGTGAGTAATCCAATCTCTTCCGCTTGTGCAGCTAACTGCCACTGTTAACTGACAGCTTCAAGATGGCTCCAAAGAAAGATGCTGAAAAGAGAGTGGCCAGTGAGAAGAAGCAGCTTTCCACCACTGGTGTGCCGACCAAAACCCTTTTCCACAAGCTTGTGTATGCCGCACCGGCCTCTGGGGCGCAAGCTGGAAGCAGCACTCCTGCATCAACGGCACCACCCCCAACATAACCCCAAGCCCATGTCTGTCAGTGAGGCAGCCACTGCAATCATGGCAATGGCGACGAGCAGTGACATTGAATTGGATTTGTCTCTTTCACAAAGTATTAGCCAATCGTTGAGTGAAACTGAGCACAGTGGACAACAGCCACAGCCAGTAATAGTAGATCTTCCAGAAGAAGGAGCAGAACAGGATGTTGAGCTTCCTGCTGAGCAAGAACCTGCTCTTTTAGAACCATTGGCTACCAGATCTCCAGCAAGAAAAAGGAAGGGTACTCCACTATCTTTTCCAAGCCCCCCTTCTGATGAGCTGAACATGAATTGAACCCTGGCTGAGTCCGAGACATGCCACGAGAAGCTCAGGAAAAGGAAAGTTCCTGAAAGTCTTACAATTATGGAAGGGAATGAGGATGGCAAGGCAGTTATTGTCAAGGAAGCTGGCCCAGAGGAGACCAACATTACCCCTCCTATATAACCTGCTCTGAGGGATGTGGCACCACCGCCAGTGCCAGCGCCAGCTCCCATATTTGTAAGGCTGCTGAAGAGACCTGTATCCACCACTAGCTCAGTAGAAGTACGCATTCCAGACAGCCAATCGTCGACATACCCGCCTACCTCCAGTTCTTCGGGCATTTGCAGTGGCACGAGTGGCCCACTAAAAAAGTTCACCTTCCCAATTTGGGACTTTTCTACAATTAGCAGGCAGGAGGATAGCATTGCAATATGGTCCATTTGCCACTCAACTTTTTATTGAGGGAAGCCTGGTTCACACTATGGTGCTGGAGGCTAAACGACCGATATGAAAAAACAATACGCAATCCGGCGGGAGGTGCACCTTTAAAAAATTGCTTTAGGTGGAGGTGGTGATGAGAGAGGGGTATATCAGCTCTGATCATGATGGGAGGTAAAGGTGATGAGAAAGAAGAGGGTGAAATGCTCTTTATGCAAAGCTGTCCTGTCCCCAGCATTGTGCCAGTATCATTCGCCTCAGCAACCTCGCAATGTCACAATAGTCCGATGGAGACACCACAGCATATAGTGACTGCCCCAAGACGCACATTGATTCTACCACCTCCTGGTTCTCTCTGGAAGTCACCTGCATCAGTAGCACCACAAAAGAAAAAAAACCAGGCTACTATTACTGGCATGTTAAGGCAGGAGGGGCCCTGTGAACGCAACCACCCAACGCCACATTTGTGCTACAGGAAGCTGGCGAAAATGTAAGCGCTGGACCTCCTCCATTTTTTTTTGTGGAAGGAGTGGGTTTTTTAGAATTTGTGGCGGCCATCTGCCCGAAATGAAAGGCCCCCAGTTGGGCCTATTTTTCCTGAGTTGCTGTTTCAGCACTCTATCACGATGTGCTGCAATTGGTTGGATAAGCTTTGCAGCAGAGTGTTGTTCACACTATCCACCTGATGACAGACATGTGGACCAGTTGTTAAGCGACTGATTACATGTGTATCACTGCACACTGGACCTCTTTTCTGGGAGTTAAGCACCATGTATCTATAGGTCTTGATGCTGAATAAAGCTTTAAGGGCGTTCAGCCGCATGCAACAGAAGCCATGTTCACCATGGAGAAATCCCATTCTGCTGCAAACATCTTGGAAGACTTTAACAGCATGGTGTTTGAAAGGCTGCATTCCAGATGTCTCTGAATTGGATTTGTTGCCACGAATAATGGTAGTAATATAGTTAAGGCCATGGCAGATGGTAAATATTTCAGTGCCCTGTGTTTGGCACATTGCATCAACCTCATTATGCAGGATTTGCTAAAAAACAAGACATAGTCAGCAACTTACTGACCACCTGATGAAGAATCTGCACTCATTTCAGCCATTCTTTTAAAGCCCTGAAGCAGTTGAGGATCATTCAGCTTGCTAATAGAGTACCAGTTAAAGCCCTCCTACAGGAGGTGCCAACATGTTGGAACTTGACCTATTACATGTTGCAACATCTATTTGAGCAATACAAATCGATCAATGCGTATGTCATTTGAAGAGGAGGGGATGCAACTGTGAAAAACATGTCGATGGTGATAGACAAATGGGGCCTAGTCAAATGCTTAATAGAGATTCTACTTTGTTTTTAGGTTTTCACACAGGAAGTCAGCAAGGAGGCCAGTATGATGGGCCAAGCTTCCCCGTAGTTGCATCTGCTAAAGGTTCAGTTAAAAATGGTGGCTGAAAGCATCGTAGGTGTAAACGAAGATTTGTATAATTTATTTCAGAGCTTCATCCTTCTCTTGGCTGATAATACAAGGCTGCAAAGAGACATTGTGTCGACCAAAGAGTACATCTGTGCCACAATGCTTGATCCATGGTACAAAAAAATGCTGCCCACTTTCATTCCATTTTCAACAGGGGATGTATCATTCTACAAGACGTGGATTGTTCAGCGAGCCATAAACCTGGAAGAAGAATGGCTGGAAATAAGAGCCCCACCCCTGGGTACAAGCTCTGGGGTGCCGCCTTCAACTTCCAGAGAGGGCTGTCCTGTTGTCTCACAGCAGCTAACACCAGTAACAATACCAACTGCGGCAACAACAACAGGAACACAACAATGTGCCAGAACCTCTGCATTGGGTTGGTTTCAATTTGCAGGTCTTAAGTCCAGTGCAGAGACAACGACAAAGGAGTTTGAGCAAGTAGCAGCAGCAATGACCATTCAGAGGATGTTCCAGGACTATCTGGGTGACCCAATGATATCTGGTCTCTATGTGAATCAAAATCCATTCGTTTATTGGAATGGGAAGATGTTCCAATGGCAAGAGCTCAGCAGGCTGGCAATAAAGTAGCTTGTTATGTGCCTGGGTTAAGCCCATGTAGCAACATTGCACACTTCCTTACATTGTCCTCCTTCTGCACCATAACATTTCAGTGTGACCTTTTGCACACATTTGTGTGCGTGACAATGTTGGATTTGTTTCTCTGAAACGGCTCTGCTTTTTCATCTGGCTTTGCGCAACATTATCATGATGCCTCAACCACCAAGTACAAGGCCTTTACGCACAATGTACAAATGTAGTTACTTCTTCATCCAAGGGGCGACAGGCTATCTACATATACATAACAATGCTAATCTACATGTACATCGCATGGATGATATTTATTATAAATACATAAGCATTTCTGGGAGTTAGCAGAAAAGAAGCAGCTGGTCCAAGGGTCCCTGCATGCTGAGGTATCAGCAAACTGCCTAACATCTCTGTGAGGGGTGTCAAGTTTGTGACTGAGACGGGGTCCTACATTCTCCCCCGCCAGGTAATGGGGTTGGATCATCCTGTGGGGGGATTCTTGGCTATACACCCAGATACACTTGAGACATACATAGAGTAGGGATTGCATAATATGAGTACGTCTGATTACCACTTTTATATGCCTGAATATATACACTGTTTTAGCATCATGATGGAACTATATCTGCTATTTATTTTTTATTAATTAATTATTGTATAGCCCAAAGCTACCTGTAAGGTTTCCCAGCACTGGAGGACATTAGTTAGTAACCTACTTGAGTTGCCTAGAATAGCCAAGTTTTTAACTGTTTGCAGAACAAGGTCAGGGAGTTGCAACCTCTGATTGACTCAGGAAGTGTGTTCTACAGTTTGGGACCAATAAAAGAGAATGATCGGCCACCTATACATGAGCGTCTGAATTTAGGCACTGAAAAAACCTCTTTTGGTGCTTGTAATCACTTTCATTAGCTTCTGTCTACTGATTATCGCAGCATATGCATTCTATACAAGAATAACGTTGATTCAATAAATATATTGAAAATGTCCCATTGTGTACTCTCTGTATACCTCTCTGAGAACAAGAGTGCATGATTGACTGAGCGAGAGGGTCCTACATCTGTTACCTTGATCCCTGAGGGGACAAGGGTTGCCATGTTCAGTCGTTGCCAGAAACCATTCGCTCCCTGTTTGGGTTACAGGGGCTTATGGTGGCACTGTGAGCTAGCTGGTCTCTCAGCTAACATATACTATGGGGGTGCCTAGAATCAGTCTAAGCACCTCACCCAAAGTTTATGTTGTCCACAAACGTGCAGGTCCTACAGTTTAGTGGAAACTACACGACAATGTGTCTGCTGAGTGTGTGTTTAGTGCAATTGGTGCAGTAGTCACAGCGAGAAGGATCAGGCTCTCACCACAAAAAATGGAGAGATTGACCATGATCAAAATGAACCAACATTTCTGACCACACAATTGCACCGTTTCTGAAATACCACAGGAAGAGGATGAGGGTGATCAGTCAGACTCAAGTATGTTAGATCATGATGACCAACTTCTGGGCAAGCCACCCGGGTTTGAGGATGCCAAAAAAGATATAGCTAGTGGAACATTATGTTTGTGTCTGACTTCTGCAGCCACACCATTTTTAGGCACATGTATGGCCAGATTGGAGTTGGACCAGTGTGCAGTGAAGAATCTCCACTTTTCCTTTTAGGACATTGGAGACAATGCTTACCTCCCTATCATGCCTATCCTTCTTTTTTCATCCCTAGCAGGGCTGCCCAAGTAAAGATCATTTGATTTAGCAGACTGCCAAATTGCAATGTTTTGTTTGCATCAAAGAGGAGATACAATTGTGTACCTACGTCCATGCTTGGATTAGAAGCCGTACCTAGCTATTGCACCAATGAGTAATATATTACCGAGTGATTGTGAGTGATGATTGATGATTCATGTGGTGGCAGACAGCGAGGGAGGGTGTTCAACTAATAATTTGTAAACTTGAGTTCGAGGATTTGCAATGTTTGGGGCCTGATGGGTGATCAGTTTTCCTGAAGGTGATTGGCCCTTTCACACTTAGCGAGATTTACTTGCAGGGTCCACTCCTTTTTCTGGTTCTTCAGAGACCAGAACCATCACTTTAGTTAACAAACACAAATCTACACAAAATACTCAAATTCTGTCTCTCTTCTTGTTCTTCAACAGCAGTGCACTACAGGTCTTGGGATGGAGTTGGATTGATTCGCTACTCAGAGTCAGGAGTAGGATGGAAGGGCTCAGGGTGGTAGTACCTCAACAGCCAGAAGAAGGAAGGTATTGAGTCTATCTACTTCAGAGGGAAACCACCATGATGATGACTCTGAGGCCTACTTATCTCAGTGGACTGGAGAGAGGTGGTTTGATTTGGGAAATGCTGCTGAGTGTGTGTGTTGGCTCAAATGTGTAACTCCTCTTATGTGGTTATGGTCAGGGGTGCTGTTGCTTGTAACTGGAGACAGACTTGTGATGCCACATCATCATCACATGAGGCACTCACTTGGCTAAATGTTATGATGACAGTTGTGGATTGATCACCCTCGTACATATAGCTACTTGTTTGTGATTGGTTGTAAATTGCTCTCACTTCTCAGTAAATTGATCTGCCATGACTGATAAAAATGAATTATTACAGCAGCCTATGCTCTTGCTCTGCCTCTGTGTATTGGTAGTCGGTACACTCCTCATGAAGCTTACCTTTTGCTTTCTCCTCGACTCTACAATATCCTTTCTGTTTTACAATCCGCAAGCCTATTCTTCTCCTGCACGAAAGGCGAAAGCTCCATAACAGTCCTGCTTACCTTATCGGACCGGTTCAGCCAGGTACCAAAAATTGACATTTCAAGAAGAATGCAGATGCACTGCCCAATTTGGCAATACAGTATCATTTTTATTTTTGACACACTTAGATAAACTTTATTTCAGTGATGAGACACAGCCATAAAAACATATTTAAAAGATAACATACATTGTTAAAAAACACATCTCATGATCACCTTAAGCACAGAAATCTTATAGAAACGAATAGAATAAATATAATCAATAATAACACAATCAAAGCCCCCCGCAAAAAAAGTTAAAAGAAAAATCTGCCATGGGGCAGTGAGCCCCACAGTCATCGAATAAACAGATCAAGCTGCAGGATGAAACTATTAAAACAACATCTGTTTTCTCCTGGCAATAGCACCTTTTAAGAAGGAACAAATAGAGACACAAAGTGTGAGAGAATTTAACCCTTGCACATCTTCTGATGCCACAAGCTCGAATTAAAGGTATCAAAAACCTTTTGGAAAGTACCAGATAGAATCGACAAAAGAAAGTATAATGAAGCAAACTCTGTGGCGAAGACTTGTCACAAGGACAGTTATAATTTTTAGAGCTATGTTTGTTCACTTATTACAGAGGGAGCGAGACTGCATCGAATTTGGTCAGGGTTGTACAGTAAAGCTTAGCAGGGACTTTTTGACCCCCCCTCACTGTGGGACCAGGATCCCCATACCTCTGTGCCTCTGACTCCTTTTTTGACTTCTCAGTACTCCCATCTCATTGTGCCTCAAATGTTCCCTCCTGGTGCCCCAACTTCGGTAGTTCACCAAGCCTTTGAGTAACCATAAACACACACCCTTCCTATATGCCCTTGATTTGCATTCTCTCAGTAACCCAGGTGCTTCTGTTGCTGCTCATTCTCTTGCAGTCGGTTGGATGCACATTGCTTGGGTATCCAGGCACTTATCACGCTGTAAAGTACCTCTCAGCACACCCAGACTACACTTCTTTTCACTCCTCCATAATTTGTATTATTCAAATCTAGATGACAGAATATTTAGATATATACTAACTTGAGTCTCTGTGGTTGAAGGGAAGTTTACAATGGATTTAACTAAACTGTGTAATACGAATTTCTTCCTATTCTTCCCCAACAGATTGATGTTGATGTACTGCTCATCATCGATCTGATAAATATTGTTGTTGCGTAGTGTTTGTCTTTGTTACACCCATTTCCAAATCTCCTTTCCCATCCATTCATACATTCATCAAACTGATAACCCTCTTTCCCCGGGCAATATGATTTATTGAAGTGACTTAATTTACACCATAAATGGATCACACACTTGGTGGGGAGGATGTGGTGAAAGTGACACCTACTCACTGTGGGATCTTCTATTACTTGACCAATAGCCCACACCAGCCCCACTTATCCAACCATGCATAAAAGGGAGTTTAGATATAGAACAGCATTCATCAACATAATCATTTAGGCCTTGTGTTGCATAAACAAGTAACCTTTCTGACTCCACTCCTGACTCTGAGTCCACTTCTTCTGACTTGAGGATTTCGTAGCTTTAGTTTTAGTTAAATAGCTCCCCATAACTCAGAAGAAGTCACTATTGCTAGTTTTTGTTATAATTTCAGGTATTATTTTCTGTGTTGTGTCTTGGTGGTGGTAGTCTGGTCTCAGTCTTTGTAAAGCTATGATAGAAATAGATAGCCCACTAACTCTGTGTTTTTCTTTCAATTTAGTTGCCTGTGATGGATAATCCTTTTGAATAATTCTACAGTTGGAGCTTACCTAGGTGGGAGTGGGACCTCACTTGTTGTGATGCCTTCCCTTTTAGCTTACTAGCCTGCTACTAATACCACCACCATTAAGAAGGTACCTTGGGAAACCCTGCAAAGTGTTTTGGAAGATAGAGAGAGGTAGCAGCCATTGCTTCATCTATTAAGGTAAGAGAACTGTGGAGTGAAGTGAACTTGTTTAGTTTGTAAAAAAATTACTTCTACTGCAGATTTGACTTTCCTTCCTTGTTTATCTAGGATGCTATAGGCAATACTGGCAATGGTCGCATACCCTATCCCCCCTACTGGTCAATAATATTCTTACAGAGGGTGGTATGTCATGGGTATAACTAACTATAACTATTGGTGTGCATAAACTTTGATATGCAAGCAGATTAAAAATCAGGCTGTGTGAAAACGCAGCAGTACAAAGTAAAATTAGAACACAAAATAACTAAAATAATGTAGAATAATGTTTCCCTTTACCTGTTTTAACATTAAAAAAGCCATCCTCTCCACCCACAATAGGCCTACCCCTCTCAGCAAACAAATTACCCTGTTACCAACCAATGTCCAAATCAAAAATGTCCAAAGTAACTTCCAGCTCTCTTCACAATTGCTGCCTTCTGCAACACAGCAAACGTTCCTCCCAACAAAACAAAAAATAAAAAATGTCTAGAAGAGGGTGTTCTCGAACGTGGGTCCAGAGCTCCTCAAGGTTTCCCTCCATGCATGCCATCCTGTGGTCCAGATGCTGCAGAAAGTGTTGCTGAAAACGGCAGTCTGAGCGGGAGGGGGGCACCAGTGGTGGTTGAACTGGTAGCTGTCACGATATTCTGCCTCCTCTTATCTAAACTTTTCCTTAACCCTATCCAATACCCCCTGTTGCATCCAAGATAGTCACAAGGCTGTCCCACATGTAAAAAACCCACCCCTTTCCCGTGCACCAGCACTGCCTGCCAAGTATGTATAGAACGTTATGTATATATGTTTTATTGATATTGTGTGATGCAGGGTACTATTGTATTGCAGTTCCGTACTGGGGGAAACGTTTCTGTTATTTGGATCATGAAGAGGTTAATTGCGGGAAAGGAGCGGTTCGTAAATCAAAGCATTTATTTATTAATCAGACCTGAAAACGAGCGATGTTTGTTGAGCAGACTTGAAGACCACTGTGCCGATTCCTGTGCAGTCGGCCGGTCCTGGTACATATGCACAGACAGATTGATGTCAGAGCGTCAAAGCCATCGTCCACACGCAACAGCGGCCATCTTGGGTGTGGTATGACTATTTAGTGCCACACCTGTGTTCTGGAAGGTGCTTAGCCTTCCGGGATGCTAAGAGTGCACACGTAGAACGCTTACCTGCTTACCTGTTGCTCCGGGCATCATCTCCACGGCAACGGGAACACAATCGTCTGTTTTCCTGCTTCTTGTCGTTCACGAGGTATGCTGTAACAAAAGAAGGATTCATTAGCATCGGTACCCAACGCAAGTAAGAGTTGCTTTTGAACTAATATTTAATTTTTGGACACACTTTTTAAAGAAAAGTAAAACTAGTTATTGGAACTCATCACATCCAGATCTCTACTAATATGTCAACCAAGTATTTATGGACATAATCATTGGACGGAAAGAAGTTGACAAAGAGACATTATACTATTGATTCTCTGGGACTTGGTTTTGTAAGTATATTTAAAAAATCTGTATACATGTTTTGACCAACTAAGCACAATCTATGTATGTATCTGAGGTAATTTGTATGCTATTTTTGTGTTTATTCGTAGAAAACATCTAGAGTAAACAGAATCACAAATCATTGGTCTTCACCACTACAGATGCTAGGATATCATTAGTTGATCGCAGGTAACACTTCAAATAGTTTAAGAAATTAACATTAAGGTGTACAATACTTGTAACACGACAACAGAGATATAAAACTAAAAGGTGTTCTTTGGTTGCTGCACAGGTTGACAACTAGGAACCACAAAGCATCCAAGCCCCAGGCCTTCCTCCTTGAACCTGACTGTGACATCCTAGTGATTACTGAATACACAGGTTAACTGGTAGGGTATTGGGAAGTTGGTACATAACGTCTCTGCGAATCTCAACACTGCAGACTTTAAGGTAAGAACGCATTGTTCTGTCTGACAGTAGCTGCCATCTGCTGGCATCACTGGGGATGTTATTGCCAGGAGACTGGCGGTACTGGTGACTGGCTGGAGGAACTGGGGCCTTGGGCAGTGGCAAATGCCTCAGCCGCCTCCTCCTCCAGAGCCACCAGCCATTGATATTCTACCTGGATGGCCACCAACCTCTGCCGCCTCAGCAGTGCTGCTATCTCCTGGCATGTAGGTGGACCAGCAGAAGTAGCTATAACAAAAAAAGAAAAAAAGACAAGTTGTAAATAATGCTCTGTGCAAACACGTGTTTAGAATTATAGTGGCATGGTATCAGTACTTTGCTGGTCCCCTAGGGCCATTGGAATTTGACATGATTACGACTCACAGGCCATTTGTTTACCCACACATGCCACACATAAAACACTGACCGCCTGAAAGAAATTAGGGCAGAATAACAGCACACCAGATTTAAAGAACTGTTCTTTTTTTCTTTTAAATGATTTCCTAGTAAAAACTAAACAGACACTGTGTGGAGAAATAAACATAAATTACCTCTCATTAATAAGTAGGGTATTATGCACTATGGAGTACAAGTATTCTTGTTGTGCTAAATTGTTAGAGGCATGCTAGCTAGCACCTGGGTACTTTGCTACTCTCTGCAGTCTGCAGCCGGAGCAGCTGTAATGGAAACTTACTTTACTTTAATTCCCATTGCCATGCTCTTCTCCAAACGCCTTTCAATTCTACCCTCACTCCAAAGAGACAGATGAATAATAATGATAGTACGTCACACACGTCACATATAAAATCATGTGGATATCCTGTCTGCTGTAAGTAGATGGTGGGAAAAATGATGCACTGCAATACAGGGAATGGGACAGGATATATAGATTGCATTTGGCATGTTCGTCACAGAGTATCCTACCCGCAAAACTTGAAATCAATCACTTAGTCCCACTTTACTCCCTGGCCTCGCCTTCCACCATCAATTGTTTCCAACAAATACATTTGCTTGGCAGTAAGGAAAGGAAACGTAACTTACTCTACTGCAGGGTAAGTTAGAGGGATTAGTCTGGGTAGGTAGAGGTTTTGCTATAGATAGTGCGGTGTCACTGATCATCATCATGTGCCTAAGCATTGGCTTAGTCATTCACTTTAGCTCACGCAGGTCGAAATGGAAAAATTGGAACAGGCCCCCCCCCCCAGTGCCAGGACGTGGTGCTCGTGCCCGCCCACATAGCCACATACACATCCAAGCGGGAAGGAGGAAAGAGGTAGAAGAAAGAGGAAGGAGAGAAGGGGGGCCATGAAACAACAAAACCCTACCGGGAGGCTTACCCTGTCAGATGATTGACCCCCGCTATGGGCCTAGGCCTGGGTTCATTGCACCTCCCGAGAGCTGTTTCCTCAGCGAACCGTGGCAATGCTTTGCCTGGTCCGGCTCCTGCACGCTCCTGCCTGCCATCACGGTGCTTGGCTCATTGTGAGTGCGGGTGCACGGCAGGGCAGTAGAGAGTGGAGGAGTGGAGGAGAGGCGAGGAGAGATATGGATTGAGCGGAGGAGTTGCTTGTATTGAGGGGGAGAGGGAGTGGGTGCACCGCACTGTGATAAGCCTCCCTACGTTCTGAGGATGAGCTGCTGCTGAGCCACAGAGTCCCTGAGAAAGTTCATATCAGATCTGTATATACCGCCTCATTGTTGTGTTTCCTGCATTAGTGCACCATCGGTCCATTAGACCTTCTGATCACAGGACCAGCAACTAACCAACCAATATTTCTTTTTGTGAGGGCAGTGGCAGCGGTAGGACCCAGAAACCTGGGGGAGGAGGCAGTAGCGGCCCGTGGTGGGAGTGCTGCCGGGCGGTGATGCAGGGTGGGGGAGGGGCAGGGTGGGGGGTAGTAAACTTTGGATTTTGGCCGCACTGAGGTAAGTAAACAAAAAATAAATAAAACGAATTTCGTTGCGTGCGCTGCATCGCATTTGGCGATGCAGCGTGCGCAACGAAATTCGTTTTATTTATTTTTTCGTTTACTTACCTCAGTGCGGCCGAAATCCGTAGTTTACTACCCCCCACCCTGCCCCTCCCCCGCCCTGCGTCCGCCCGGCAGCACTCCCACCACAGGCCACTACTGGGAGGAGTTAAGTGGCAATAACCCTGACAGCCTGAGTTGAACAAGGTTAGTTTGCACTTAAACAAATAATATGGGCAGGAGGAAGGCTACCGCAACTGGCGCCCCAACATCGGCCCCTGAAGTACATCCACATACCACCCTTGACAACTTTCGGACTCGGGCAGTGAATCTCGTCTCTAATGAGATTAAAATAGGAGAGAGCAACCTTTCCTTTACAATTGAAGGCCCTGCCCCTCACCCCTTGACTCCCCAACTCATTCTTTACTTAACTGACATGTTGAGCCACAAGTCTCTTTGGCTCACACTTCAGCACCAGTTGTCCTGACTGCACTATAAAGGGGCTTGGCTAGTGGTCATGTACGCCCTGATTTGTAAGAGGCTGGGGCAGAGGTAAATGGTGGTAGGGGGTCCATAGCCTGTGCCCCGAGTCCTGATCCTGTTCCATCAGCCAAACGCAGGAAAAAGGCCCAAAAACCAAAGACGATAGATCCCACAACAAGGGCACGCAGGTCGAATAGCCAAAGGAATGACCCCACTGAGACTGCAGACCCCTGGAATAGTCTGTCCACTCAGCTAGGTGAATTGTTGGAAATTAAATTGCACTCAGTTTTTGATCGGCTTGCGGCTATCGAGACCATTCTACGCAACTTTCCCAAGACCAGGGAGCAAGACATTGCCCACACCCAGGAGAAGCAACCTGTTTCAGGGGATGGTATTAATTCAACAGTTATCTCTGCAACCACAGCTATGCACTATTCGGCCACCAACGAAAATGTGAGGGGCAGTTGTAACGATGGACCACAGTCTCAGCCTATACATGCAGGACTAGCTCCATCGACTTCCCAGCAGGGAGCTGCGCTTTGAACTGTGTATGGTGCAGCCATCCAACCGGCCACCCAACCGGGCATAAAGAGCCATTTAAAATCAGACCCCCTTCCTGTGATTGACCTTCCCCCAGCCTCATGCCCTTATGTAATTGTTTTAGCCAATGTCCCCAATATGTCAGCTGCCTCAGTATAATCAGAAGAGAATTTAGAGAACAAAGTGGTTCATTGGCTGTCTAGCAATGTGAGGGCCCCACAGGACCTGCACAAAGAGATCTTTTTTGTACGGCGGGTGGGGGGTATTTGATGCATGCGAAAGCAATTCCTTGGGGATGTGATAATGATTAATGTGCGTAATCCCTTGGTTGCAGGTGAAATGAAATCTTGGTGAAGGCCAGAGCGGGGGTGTTCAAACCAAGTCAGATTAAGATCTTGCCAGTGGGTTTTTTCCAGAGGCATTTGGCCCAAGTCATCCCCCGGCTAAGAAGATCCAGGGCTTTTCCTCAATTGCCCAGTAGGCTGGATCTGCCACCTTTTCACCCAAATAGATTTCAAGTTCTGGCGGGTCTAGAAGATAATGATTGACACACAGGTTGGAAGGGAGTTTGTGCCCCCGTTGTTGTAGCTCACAGGAAGCTGACCGGCGTGCCTTACTACCCCACCGGCTATGTGTCAGTCTCCTCACTGATGGCAACTCCAAACCCACGCTGTGCGGGATCTGCTACTGATCCTTTTATGTTGTCCCATACTGACCCAGAGGTTGTAGCGCAGGGTGCTGGCATGAGCTTGAGCACTTCCAACATTAAACTACTCAGTTGGAATGTTGCTGGCCTGGCTACCAAAATTAATCTTGACGGATGGCAGTCCTTTGTTAAAGGCTATGATATTGTGCTCATGCAGGAAACATGGGCCACAACAGAGTTTGTGTGTGATAAATTCTCATGATATTAATATCCCACCACTCCTTCTCCCATGGGTCGGGCTAAAGGGGGTTTAGCAGCCTGGTTTAGGATTGAAATCAGCAGAAAGATTCATCCCATAGTAACTGAAACAGATATGCTATAGGCCTTTGATTTAAATTGGGCAAATAAGCTTACGATTTATGCAGTGAACTTTTACAATAATGTCTTCTCACAAAGCTGTAAATTGCTTTTTGAGGGTCTGTTCTCATTGGTTGGCTCTTTATCTGACAGGGAGTCCCAGGGCGGTAGACCTCCTAACCTAATACTGGCAGGCGATTTTAATATCAAACTGGGCTTACTGCTGTCTTTTTCATTCGCAATGATTGATCCCCTCTCTTGGAAGCAGATCTTGACACCATGGACTCTAGGGGTTACCTATTGTACCCGTATCTGGCAGCCCATGACCTAGAGAATGTAGTTTCCTCCAGTGCTACTATAACCATATCTACTTATATCAGGAGGGGACCTGGGTCTACAAATGACTATGTTTTTACCTTACAGAATTAATCTTCAGTCACTATTAGGAGAGAGGTCTGCGCATCTGCATTTAGTGACCATAATCTTATAGCATTTCAGCTTGTGGTCCCCCCAAAGCGCCAGCATCCAGCGGTTGGAAGTAGTCAGACACTAACCATTAAAGATGCAGGTCGGAGACTGTTTTGGCGCCTTGTGGACATTAAGCTAGTTATTAACCACACTGTGGGTAGTAGTATGGCTTTAGTGACCATCTGCCGATTAAATGCGCAACGCTCAGACGTTGTCCTAAAAAGCTTTGGGGAGCTTATGTCCTGTGTCAAAAGCTTCCTTTCCCGGTCTAAGGGTAGAGCTCCCTGCCAGGCTAAGTCGTGGTTTGACAATGAATGCAGAGTGGCGAGTGATAATTTGTACAAGGCCATAAAGCAAATCCCTAGAAATCAGATTTCAATCACAGCCCGTAGGAAAGATTATGCCCTGGAATAAAAGAAAATTGTTAATCAAGCATGAGAGGTGGGAGGCGATACCGGTAGCCTGTCAAAATACAGATTCCCAGGCATTCTGGAAGCTGTGCAGGAATGCATGTCACCGGCTCAGCCTCAAGGCAAAGTTACGGTCCATATTACTCTTGAGGTGTGATTCGACCACTTCTCAATTGTGTATTCTTCTGAAACAGTGCCCATAGATGAGGGTCTGCCTAAAGTGTCCCCTTGTGGCAACTTGTCTTTTAGGGAGGAGGAAGTTCTTAAAGCTATCTATGACAGCCCGAGCAAAATGCGCCGGGCCCAGATGGGGTGCCCATGGACTTATTTAAGGAGGGCACAGGATTTTGGTCACCGGCATTCACTTCTGTCTTTAATAAGGTTTGCAGTGAGAGGATATTATTCTCTTCTAGCCTTTCAATTGTTGTACCCATCTTTAAAAAGGGCAATGCCAATGACACTAGGTGCTACAGACCAATATCCCTGCTTGACTCCACCACTAAAATAATTGGTAGAGTGGTTTTAGATCGACTTTTACTGTGGACAAGGGAGAATAACATCATATCGCGGGTTCAATATGGTTTCCGGAAGGGCCTAGGAACTATTGAGCAGTGTTTAAACTTACATCTTATTGTGGCCAAATATAAATATGCAAGGGGCATCCCAATCCATCTTGCATTTATGGACCTATAGAGCGCCTTTGATTGCGTAAATAGGTCGAAAATGTGGGCAATCCTTGAACTCATGGGTCTGGAGGCAGTCCTGATGTCCTTTCTTAGACCTACACCGGGATCTCATAGCCTCAGTAAGATTTGGCAAGGCCGGAGAGTGTACTCCAAAACTTTTGTTATGGTGTACGGTCCTAAGAACACCAAAACTAGTACCCAATTAGGTTGTATATATGCACTTTGTACTTTTATGGTCTGACGACCGAAATACAGTTTATTGACTGATAGTACCCAATCGATTGAAAGGAAAAAATTCGACAGTGTATCCTCTTTTCCGTATCTTGGCTTGGATTTCGATGATGCTTGCACATGGCCCGCTTGACTTAGAAGTAGATTAACTCAATTTTCTTGTGCGGTCAGCACCATTTTCTCTCTTGCTGCTTGCATTTGTAGAAAGCCACTGGCCCCATTAATAGAAATTTATAAAAGGAAATGCCTTCCAACCTTGACGTATGGCATGGGGGTGTGGGGTTATAGGGATGATGCTGCCATCCAAGTCGGGGAAAATAGATTTTGCTGCGGCCTGTTGGGGGTATCTTCCTCGACACCCCACTTCCCCCTACACCAAGAATTAGGCCTTGAGTATGTTCAGGACTTATTGGTGCCACCCCTGTAGCCCTTTGGTGTTCCATTTGGTCTAATAAGGAAGCTGAGCTCAACCCCGCAGTTGTTAGAGATTGTCTCGCTTGCAACCATGGATTGTACATTCCATGGCTAAAGTATAAAAGAGATAGCACTTCAGCTCTGGGCTGTGCACAGTTGTTTGAGAACCCGGAAAGTATCACCAAGAAAGAAAAAACTGGACCCAGGAATGTTTTTCTTCACCCAGACAAGCCTCTAGGGCAGCTGTGGAAGTGGTGAAGCCTTCTCTAAGAGAGTATTGTTTGATTAAGAATGCAGCCGGGATCGCCCCATTCCTATTTTCTGTGCAGAACATGTACGAACGCAACTTACTGACTCGTTTTGGGTTAGGAACGATACGCGGGATGCTGTGTTTCCCCTTAGGGCAATACTCTCCAAATGATATTTGTATTTGCCTGTGTGAAGAGCAATCAAAACTGACCTTATTGCACTTTGTTTTCTTTTGTAATTTCTACCTTCCTTGTAATAGGAAATTTCTATTGCCTCTGTTGTGCAGGCACAAATTTACTAAGTGCAAAGCTGCTTTGCTCTTAAAGCAGCTAAATGACCAAGATACCTGTTGTTTGGTTGGCCGTTTTTTGACGGGCATTTTATGTGTGAGAAAGGCCATGTAATTCTAAACAATGAATGCTCAATTCTACTTATATCTTATGTCCTGGCTTCTGTGATTTGTATTGTATTACATTATTTCACATTTTTAGACCAGCTCTTTTTATGGCTTTTGTGCCTGGTATGTATTCTATTTTCATTGCAGCATCTTAAAATTCTTAAATATTTGATTGTTTTTATATTAATCTATGTGTGTTTTAAATCACGTACGTCTTTTATGATCATCTGGGAAATGATCGAATAAAGATTATTTGATTGATTGATTGAACAGGCGCAAATCCGTTATGGAAGTCATGAAATATATGAATCACTTGGCCAGAAAAATGTAACACATGTCAAGAATGTATTTTAAAAAAATTTCAGTAGGCTGGGACAGAACTTAGGAAAGAATAAAGGAGTGACATGCTAGGAGGTGACTGAGTGGGCATTGGGAGAGAAGAGAAACACACCTTGTTTTCGGTTTCCAATGCATTGAAATCTTTGTAAGTGCTGCATTAACTGAAGTAGATGTACATTTCACAGCCAACACTGTAGTGCTAAATCAAACCATGCTGCAGTTAGGTCATGGGTGGCAAAATGCCATGGGCAGGGAGGTGATGAATGATGATGGGTGGGAGGATACATATCTGCCTTGCTTAACAAATACAGTAAGTTATATGGAGTAGACAAAAAAATTAAAATACCCTCCACTTTGAACTAAAGCGTTGATAAAACCAAGGATGCGCAGTAGGTGAATAAGTCCCTCTCTAGAAGAGCTCCCTTGTTTCTTCATCCAAGCAATTATCCATTCATCATTTGATACCCACCATTTAAGCTTTACATTATTTCATCCAGTCTTTCACCATTCCAGCCCATCCATCCATCCATCCATCCATCCATCCACCTATCCACCCTATCAACCATCCTTTAATCCATCCATCCATTTACCCACCCACACATTATTTCACCCATCCACCCTTTCACCCATCCTTTAATCCACAAGCATTCTTTCACCCATCCATCCTTTTACACACCCAGGCATCTTCTCACCCACCTACACATCCTTTCACCACCCACACATCCTTTAACTCATATACCATTTCACCCAAACCTTTCTTTTAACCTTCCATCCTTCTTTCCCTTTTCCATCAACCCATAATTTTTAGCATTCATTATGGGCTTTTGTCTGCTGAGATACAGATAGAAGAGGCCATTAAGAACTTAACCCCTGCTGTAGCTGCTAAAGCCGAGGGTTCAGGATGCCCTTGAAGTAAGCATAATAGTAACTGTCAATAATCAAGCACTGTGGTTTACCACCGCTGGGACTTTCTCTCCAACCGCCGCTGCATCTGCTGCCTTTTCCGACATTAATCGCGGAGAGAAGCAGGCTTGTTTCCCAGATCACGAAACATACCGGACTGGCATTAAATCGACTCCAACCGACGGGTGGAAGTCATATACAGTTTCTTCTGAGGCTCCAAACCGGCTGGTGGAGATCCTTGGGAATTAAGTTTCTACCTATACCTGACTAAGAATTCATTCATTAACAGGCCACCCAGGAATCTACTTTTGGGCTGCCGTTCCTCCCCCTCCTGCCTTGAGGAAGACCCGCCTGGACGCACTTCCACTTTTGCGCGATATACAGGGTCGAAACGTCGGCGTATTGTATATGTCCACGCAACGCTGATGATCACAGTCCCATTAGTCATTGGATCATTTAAGCATATGTGCTAATAACAAGGACATTCATGAAATCTTTTTCCCTCTCCCTCCTCATTTTTTGCACAATTGTTTTTGTATATAGTAGATTGTATTTATCACTATTCACCACATGTCACTGTTGCACTACAGTCACGTATTGCAATTGAAATTATAAATTGCGACAGACTTTATTATTTGATTTTCTCCTAATATAATTTTGATTCAAAAAATCTTTGGTGTGTGTTATATCTGTATTTATTTCATTTTGTGCAGAAATTATTCAATTGAGTTATAAGTAAGTTGTTACTACTTGTTCTAATTAAGTGATACCCCGACAGAACCTTTTCTCTTTAGTATACGTATACCCAGGTTCTGAGGGACACTGGGTTGCCCCATTACGTTTAACACTAACACGCATCTGCTGCACTGGCGCTGCCCCCAGACTGGTGATCTGTGCAGCTAGAAAAAGCATTTCACATTTTAGATGCCAGATACGCCTCCCCTTAATACAAAATACAACTGCAATACATCACTACAGTTCTATCTTCTATGCAAAACGTCACTTTGGGCATTTTGTTGGTTGACAATGTTAGAAAAGCCAGGTACTCAGGACAACCAAAAACGTTTTGTGATGGTGGGGCAATGAAGGGGTGGAATAATTGGTCGAGGAAGGACATATGGTCTTAGTTGACAAATGCAATGGGACCGTCCTCATATTACTTTCCAGCCATACTGCACTGTCACCGAAACTGCTGGTATGGTACACTACTGTATGCATCAATAATAATACATACAACATAACATTGGGTGTCCACCATGACCATGGCCACTCTCTCATTTTACTGTTTTGAGAAAGAGCAAGAAAAAGAAAGCCTTCTTAACAAACATGCATAGAATAGCTTACTTGGGCATGCAATCATCACAATATGGTACGTGACCTAAAATCTGTTCTCTTAGTCTTACAGAACCAGTCCACAAGATATATAAGGGGAGAGGGAAAGCTTGCTAACAAAGCAGAAGACAGCTACAGACTGGTACAGACAGGAGGATTTCATCTACAGAAGCATGAAACTAGAAAAAAACTGGGATAAGGCAGGGATATCAAGAGTTTAACAAACCTTAGATAGAGCGATGAGGAGTAGGGAAAAAAGGAGACAGGCACAGTAAAAAAAGGAAAACTTATTCTAAATGGGGAGAGGTAAAAGTTTGGGAAAAAATAATAATATTAACAGAAGGACTTACTGAGGCCAGCAGATTCGTCAGCTGCTGCACTGGTGGTAGCACCCCCGGCTCCCTGACCCGCGTCAAAGCCCTCTTCTTGTCCTTGGGTGCTGAGGGAAGAAATAAAGAAGACAAAAAATAATTGATTAGTGGTACAGTTAATGTCACTGAAAATATTTTGACAGGCAAAGGTAAACACAGCAACACTGTAATTTTCTAAATCAGATCTCCTATAGTACTAGTATCGGGTTGACCTATTCCTAATTTCCTAAACATAAGCTGCTGGGTGCGTTGGACCCCAGTGTGCCAGTGCACACACCAGCACACCCTCCCCCACAGCAGCTGATGCACCCTCACAGCATACCCGCTCCCAGGCCTGTCACCTGCTGCCAGCATGAAAGGGAGGAGGCGCTGCACGTAAAAGACAAGTGCAGCCCCTTGGTGGCGCTGGCAAGGTGTGTGGCTAGCATCCACACTGGCCCCGCCGCACCCTGTCTCACCCTGCTCTGAGATGGCGCTGGGTGGGGAAAAAAGCTGGAAAATGAGAAAATGAAGGAATTAATAGAAGAAGAAAGGAAGAACTAAGAAAGTAAATGGAAAACCAAAAAAAGTGTAAAAAAGTCACAGAAAACAAAAAAAGTTAGTAAAACACACATACACAAAGACACACCAATAAAATAAAGATAAATGAGGGGTGGATGAGTGGAATGGAAGAGCATTGTAAAGATTTAAGTAGGATAGAAAAATCAGGCCCACCACAGGCACAGAACAGGAAAGCAGGTAAAACAAAATGGCCACGCCCATGCCGAATGCATGGTGCAGTTCGTACTGATTTGGCAGTGCGAAAGTGTGTATCATGCTACTGGTATGTAAAAGAGCAGCACAAATGGGTGGACGGGTGAGCACTTCCGCTCACTCGCAGAGTTCCGCAGAATCTCGCTAAGTTTTTTTTGCCACTCCGAGAAATTCCGCGGAGCAGAACTTCAAGAGTTCCGCCCACGCCTAGCTAATACTCTACTCAATATCTTGTAATTGATATTTAACATTGGTAGTGGGCTCTATGCCTTAACATCATGGTGGTCTTAACCATGCTTAAGTAAGAGAATTATCAACTCCTCTCCAGTCGTTCCAGGTAAGGTGCAGCTTTGTTTTGCCACGCTATAAACCTCATCCAGTCACAGAGCTAAGTGCTCAATGTATGCAGCATAGAACTCCACCAGGAGTCCGTCAATTCCTGGTACTTTCCCCCTGGCCATTCCCTTTGCTGCCACCATGATTTCCTGTGGTGTTATGTCACTACTTACTACCCATTTCCTTTCTTTCCTCAAGAGCAAGTGTTGACAAGGGCAATTGGTGTAAAATGGCTTGAATATTAGGCAGGTTATCTGGACAGTTTCCAGCATGCAATTCAGTGTAATGATGCTGAAAAAATCATTGATGTCATCTTGCCTGTAGATTCTGATCCCTCAGCATTTTCCATTTCCAGTATTTGCAACCCTTTTTTATTGGGGTTATCTTACCATGCCAATCAGTGGCCCAGATTTTCATCTCTCAGTATGAGTTTTCACCATATACTCTTTATAATCAGCACTGGAGGTGCTCAGTCTGTTCTGCCAGTTTCTCTTTCTTCTCTAATAGGTTGTTCTATTGGTTTGATTTCCAGGCCTATAATTCTCTACTTCTATTAGTATTGATTCTTGGGAATTAATCGTGTTTACCAGTGTGTGGCAAACTCCTACTAAAGTCACAATGTGCTGCCCTCTGATCACTGTTTTAAAGGCATCCCATTTGGACAGTGTTGACGTGGCTGTACCTGCATTGTCTGTAAAGTAATTCTGGACTCCTTCCGCTATAGTGTGGCAAATAACGTGGTCCTCTTGATTTTCAACTCTCAACCTCCAAATAGGAATGATTGTGCATGCTTTAACTCAGGCCAGTGTGATAGCTATAGGATTGCAATCCAATATTGCTCAAACTAAGGACACAGCAGTAGCAATCACTGCATGCATATTATGTGTCCAGAGGAAGGCATGAAGTCTAGCATGTAGCTCATACAGCGCTGAGAAGAAAGAATAATCATGGGTTTGCAGTAATTCTCCATGTGTCCACAACTCTCCAGTGCCACTGCCAATCTCTAAACTTCTTTACCAGTCACTCTGTAAGAGAACTGGGAAGAGGAGGGTGTGAGCGATTCAACTGGGGATCTGCAGCTCCATTAAGGTCCTGCCCAATGAGATCTACATGCATATTTGGGGCAATCACCTGTGAAAGTCCATCTAGTAACTGGGCCTGGTTGTTTTTGGAGCACATATGTTAACTAATTTAATGTTCATACCCCACACACAACCTTTAAAAAGAACATAGCGCCCTACAGTGTCTATTGTCTGGTGTGTGTCATGGAAAGGAACCCAGGGCACACCCAAATAAGTACTCCTCTTGCAAATGTCGAGTATACTACATAATATGTTTGACCCCACCATCAGCTATGGAGAGCCAACCCTTCAGCAGCAGTCAGATGTGTCTCCTAAATCAGTGCTATATGGACCCCCACGGCTTTAGATAAGCCTGCACCTTAAATCATTTAGTCATATTGTTTAGACCTTGAGCATTCCAGTTCATAATCTTATACTGTGTGTGTTCCCCTGCCATTGTGGTGTAGCAACAGTTCCATTTTCCATACCATTGGCAGCAAACCTATCCTATTGCGTACCTCTCAGCTCATTCTCAGTTGTATTCAGAAGTTGTACACCATACTGAACCCCCGACACAATTAAACCCAACTCCCCCACCACAGCACAATAAGGCAGCACCCCTCCATTGAAACTAATAACAAGAAACTTAATTGAACATCTGTGTCAATTGTGCACACAGCCAATGTTAGTGGAGTGATGTGCACCACAGGAAGCGGTCCTTTCAGCTCTGCGATCCACCATACAGTTGAAGTAATAGATTCAGTCAAGGGTATACGTTTTCCTTGTTGCACAGCGTCTGGCAAACAGTATAAGAGCAGGCCCCTCTGGCCAGGGCACAGTATCCCCATTGAAATAATGTAGGTCTATCAGAATCAGCAAGTGTCAGCTGGTATCATATGATGTCATAATCAGACCCCGGGGTGAAGGGGAAGGTCATGTTCCAGCCCAGAGTCTGCTGTTTAGTCTGTTTCAGGGCCTGTGGCTGTGTTGCGCTCCAGGTCGTGATCCATGCCACAATGCCGTTCGTTCCCAGAGGGGTTGATAGTTGCTGCATGCGGCCGCCCCTCGTTGTCTGTCCTGTTACTGCTGGGCTTTGGTGAGAAAGCACCGAGCAGCTGACCTCTGTGCTTTTGGTTGCAGTGAACGCTTTATTTCCTGTTAACCTGTTGAGGATTTGGTTCTCTGAGGATGCATATCGATCAAGTCCAACGCTCCCTGTAGGGTCTGTGAAGAATTTGGTGCCAGCACTTGTTACGAGTCTGAGTTCTGCAGGGAACAACAATACACATTTAAACTTCATCTGGTAGAGTCTTATTTTAACCTCCAGGAATGGCACCCACAGTTTTCTGGGAATTGAAGCACCCTTCTGTTTTCAATGGTTAGTTCTCCTTTTTTCACATCCCTGCCCTAGGATGTATTCTCGATTGCGGTAATGCAATAGCTTGGCCAGCACTGGTCTAGGGGGCACCCCTGGTGTTGCGGCCAAGCCGGGACCCTATGTTCTCATGCCAAGGCAAAGAATGGGAACAGTCCGTCTGGTGCCATTGTGTCTCTTATCCAACTTTCTAGAAATACAATCATGTCTGTCCTCTCAATTCGCTCTGGTAGGCCTATTATTCATATGTTATTCCTGCTGACCCTACCTTTGGCATTTTGGGCCTGTATTCCAATGTTCTGAGTCTCTCCTCTAGCTCCAGTACCTGACTTTGTGATGCCTCTGTAGTTGTTACCAGCTCTGAGATAGCTTTTTAATTGGTGGAGATATTTTCAGCCATTTTGCGTTGATCATTGCGTGGAATACCAATATCCACTACCACAGTATCCATTTTGAGTTCTAGGGCTTCTGTAGTATCCTTGGTAGCCAGAAGGATAGAATTTATTGTGGCCGCGGGAGTGTCCCTGGTGGTCAGGGACGAACCAGCAGCGTTATCCTCCATGGTACCAGTCGTGGTGGCAGTAGACTGTTGATTGCTATATAGGTCCTTCCATTTGGAATGTGGGCCCATGGTTCTCTGGGAAGTGGTGCACGGCAGGAGGGTGTGTTTCTCTATTAGGCCCCAGGCACAGTAATAGCTGCTTCGTAGTGGGTTTCAGCTCTTGTCCCAGGTATTGAGCCAATAAAAACCCACGGAGGACGGGGGAGTCATAAATTGTCCCCTCTATCTCATACTCTTCCCCTCCAACAAGGCCCTCGATTCGATATATTAAGGCTGCAGCAGTGTCACACCATGTTGTCTCCATGATCACTCCGTGCTGAGTCTTCCTGGATCATGCACCTCAGACTGCCAATGCCTCCATGATGTCTGTTGATGATTTCATTTTCAGAGCTCTGCAGTTTATGTATGAGGAAGTATGCGGTGGATGGCCCACTGTAATGGCCCAGGGCATGCCAGGTCTCCCTGGGCAGACCGCGCTGTGATCCTGGTCCTCCTTTTATGCCGTTCTCCAGCCCAACAGGCCATACCTTGCCATTTGTGCCCTGGAAGGGAGCCACTGCTACCTCAGGCCAACCCCCATGGCCCAGCAGTAAAACCCCCCGGTGCACCACTTACAGAGGGCTCACCTCTGCTCCGCAGCCTCCAGTCACTCCTGGATCATCCCACAGTGTCTGATTAGGCCGGTGTCTCTCGTTCAAGCAGTTCTACCCATATGTCACCACTTTTCCTCTGCTTTTGGAAGGCCTGCTCACCACTATGCAGGTCCAAGTGGGATGGGTACTCCATCCTGCAGAGCAGGTGTGTGTGGATCTTTACCTACCCGGCCTCCATCTGAGAGCCCCCTGCTGCCGGTGGCCATCTTCTTAGATCTCCCTTGCGGCTGCTGCCTATAATTAAACAATGCAGGCTCCAAAAAAGTTAAGTGCCCTACTGCTCCTTCTCTTTTTCAGTTCAGCTGGGCACAGTTTTTGTTTGCCACCTTAGGAACGATGATGGCAGGAGAATCGACAGGATGGTGACGTATGGTGGTGCTCGGCCCGGAGCTCCGGGAGTTGCCGCTTACTCCATTGACTTCAGACCACACTCCCCCCAAGGTTCCAACAAATCTTGTTTGTGTGGAAGGTCAGGACATCTTGAAATAGTTTGTAAGCTTTGAGGTTGCTTTCAAGGCACCAGCCGGGACACCAGCATTACCACAGGAGCAGTGGGGAACTCCTAGCCCCAGGAAACCTTGCTCTCTGTTCGGAGGAGGAGCTGCCCGTCGCACTAAAAAGCACCAATGTCTTCCCACGGCGCGGGACGCACGCGGGCCGTGCCCGGGCCAAGGCCATGCCCGTCCTTGCCCGTCATTGCCAGGAAGAGGCAGGGCAGGGCCAATCCTCTTGGTTTATGATCCTGGCATCTTTGGAACTAACTGATCCTACTTCATCAAACCTGTGAGTTGCTGCAAGCTCTTTCTTGTATTTTGTGTACATTGTGTGGCTGTGTTGCCCGCCTAGACTGTTCGCGCTTGCCCACCCAGTGATTCCTGAGGAAGTCAAGTTCTGCGCCTCTCCGACTGGCTGCTGCTATCAATTGACACTGTTTTAATTGTTTGCATTCTTACTGTGGTACCAGTACAATCGCTAGCGTTTTGGCCCTTGGTGGTGGCGGGTGGGGTTTGTGGCCCACAGGGACCCTAGGGCTTTAGTGACTGATTGGCTGGAAGTGCGGTCACTGATAGCCACGGTGAGCCGGTCCACAACAATTTTAACATTCTAATTTTCTACTTTGCATCCCTTCCGCATTCATGGGCAAAAGGAAGTCGGCTGACAGTGCAGGCGAGGAGGTTTGGCCCAAAAAGATGAACGCTAAACAGGTCCGCAAGACAGCAGGAAGCAATTGCGTCCTGGACCGGATTGATGACCCTTTAGTCGAATGCGAAGATATACTCGCCCCTAGTATCTCACTGGATTTGGCCGAAACTGACTCTAACTCAAAAAACCCAAAATTGAGCTTGCAAAAAATCATTCCCCAAATGTTTAATAAATCTATCACACGCGGAATAAATGAGACTCCCATTGGCCATACACCAGTGTTGCCCAATGTAGATGCAATCGACTCTGACCTGCTCGCAACTTCATCTACCATTTCTGTCCCAGACTCCCTAGACACAGATCTTATTTTAACAAACCGATTTTCATCACTTGAGAATCTAGACTCTACTCAATCAGGGGATTCGGGGCTGCAGGAGGGTGTAGTTGCCCTGGGCATCGGGGAAGACAAGGAGGTAAGGGTTGGTGCCAGTGCTGGCTGGATTCCTTCTGAACGATTAGCTAGCATTGATGTTGCTACATCTAGAATTATAGCGGACCTAATGATTGAAGTCAAATTGCTGAAATCGGCTGTTAAGGTCCTTACCAAACAGGACACTTCTCTTCTAACTAAGGGTGACCTAGAAGTTTATCTTCCGAAGCAGATCCCTACCCCGCACCCACAGCCAACCCCGCTTATCCATACTCCACACCCCTCTGTCGCAGATTCACATCGACAATCATGTCAATATCCTCCAAGGGCTTCAACCATATGTACTCCAGGGATATCAGATTCCCATGTGGTCCGAAATCAGATACACAACACACGGACTCAAGCCACTCATGGTGAACCACCCCAACAGGGCTTTGCTTTATCCACTGACCACTTCCCGCTAACCCATAGAATTGACCGAGTTACAACAAACTCCATAAACCTGCGCGATCAGACTCGTTGCCCCCTAAATATGTCTATCTGACCGGTGTACCAAAAATTCCTCCCCATGTCAAATACGAAGGCGAAGATTCATTAGCCAATAAATCAATACACTGGATCCGCCTTGTAAGGGGTTGACGCTCAGTAACACGGGAAGATATACTGCGAGCAAAAAGGCTAATCCACTCCAACATCCACACAGACTGTATTGAACTACTCTTGGCTGATGGAAATGTGGCCCAGAACCTGATAGCCCTAGAAGCCAGAGTGAGTTCCCTGAATCCAACTGCCATCCAGCTCAAGTATCGACCCCTTCAACCCTCTTTGCCGTCCACTTCACACCCTACACACGCCCCCCCCCAGGCTCTGACTCCATTTTAGCTATATATGATTGACTGGCTCAGCACGATACTCCTACTTGCACCAAGTCACATACGGCAAGTTCCCATTGTACAGTAACAGCAACAATGTTTCTGAAAATGTAAACCACCTGTTGCTTGTTAAGGAAAGGCCTGGGGAAGGGATTCCGCTTTCACCACTTACTCGGGCAAAGGCACAACAAGGAGTGGGATCCACTAGCATGCATTCTATCACCACAAAAGAGATCGCGAATCCTAGTAGTCTCAATTTGGTTTCTTGGAATGTGGTAGGGGTGAGGCTGAAAATCTCACTTATGCATTGGATCTAATTCATCGAAATGTTCGATGTTTGTATCCTGCAAGAAACCTGGAGTACCACCCCTGTATACATCCCTGGTACCTAACGTTTTATCGCCCTGCACGCCACAACAATCTAGGCCGTCCATCTGGGGGGCTGCTGACTTGGGTGAAAATCGCGCTCCAATGCACAGTACAAGAGCTTACGTCTAACAGTCCCGATATTTTAGCTATTCAAATCAGGGGATCGAATGGTACTGCGATTGATCTTTTTAATGTTTATGCACGAGGAACCAGAGCAGGTAGAAGGTCAACCACCTCCAAGAGTTGGAGGAACTACTGGATAATAGGGCCCCTCAGCCACTACTAGTTGTAGCTGGCGACTTCAATGCCACCTTTGAACCCCTAGAGAAGGAGGATATATGTGGGGGCAGAGAGGAAGAGGAGACATGGCTAATTCCCCGCTTGATTTACCTCCCATTCAAAAAAATGGTCACAAGTAGCGCTCCAGCCTAATGCTCTCACCCTCGAATTCGGCCTTAGGGCAGCAAATGGCCGTACAAAATCAGATAAAAAAGGGGCTAATACATTTAATCGAACTACTAATTTAAGTCATATAGACTACTTACTTCTGGACCTGAGAATGTGGCCAACTGTGGTCGACATGACTGTGGGCTACAACACAGACAGCGACCACAATCCCCTGGAATTGCACTTGGTTTCCCTATGGGACAACCCCAGAATCCCTCAAATTTATCCTTGTGTCTAGGGAGGTCCACCCAACGAACGACAACAGGCGGCTAATATGGTCGCAGGTTGTCATGGATGAAGACAAACTTAAAACTATGAAGTCTAATCTCTTGGAAAGCACTGTGGACTTACATAGATTCTCCATCCATCAGGGAGGGCTGGACAAGATCCCGGCCTGTCATGACCTTTTATTTAAAATACGTCCACTTGCTTTGTAGAACCAAGGTGTCACCAGCAGAAAAGCAAGAAGCCCAGGCTGCTGTTTTCCTGGTTCAATAAAGAGTGCAGGAGCCTTCGAAAACAACCATCCCACGCTATTAGAACCAACAATGTGATGCTGACCCGGGAAGTGAGGAAAGCTTACAAGCTTTCTCAGTCTAGAGCAAAAAGGGAATGAGACCAGAATAGGTGGGACCAAATTAGCGAGGCCTGCTCCAAAAAAGATTCTAAGCACTTTTGGCTCCTAGTAACCAGGGGGGATGCTTGTAGACCCCTGCCTTCAACCAACAATATCTCAACATCAGGATGGGTCGACCATTTCTCGTCACTCTGTGTCGCAGACAAGGATGACCCTAACAATGGGAGAGTCCATCTTACTGCCACTGACTTCTTTGCAAGAGATGAAATCATGTCCAGGGTTAACTCCATTGTAAGGGCCAAAGCCCCTGGCCCGTATGGTATTCCGGGTGATGTTTTTGTTAATGACCCAGAGAATTGGGCATTCTACATCTTGGCCTTAGCTAACGGGATTGCAGCAGGGGCCCAAGTTCCATCTTCGTGGAAAGGAGCAGAGGTAATGCCCGTATACAAGAAGGGAGATAGAGCTGTACCCTCCAACTACAAGTCCATCAGCCTCATCGATTGTATTTAGTATGGTCTTCGCACTTGCACTCCTTCTGAAAATACAGGCCTGGATTATCGACCAGAATATTCTGTCTATATATCAAGCTGGGTTCAGACAAAAACCAGTACCATCGACCAGGCATTTTGATTCCTTTTATTGACCTGGAAAACGGTGAGCATTGGACAAGGAAGTCTCTATGTAGCTTTTATTGATTTAAGGTCCGCTTTCAACCTTGTCCCAAGAGACAAGCTTTGTACGATTCTCAAAGAGATGGGCCCTCCTCCCATGATTTTAGCCCTTGTCATCCGCCTTCATGATTCCAACTACGTAAGGATTTGCTGGGGCAATCAAGGGCAACTTACTGATCAAATTAAAGTTAACAGGGGGGTCCGGCAAGGTTGTGTCCTGGCACCTACACTCTTTTCATTATTCATAAACGGAGTAGTCCACTACCTTTCTGAGGTCCCCGCAGATGCCCCAACTCTAGGTGGCGATAAAGTGGTCACTCTGCTGTTCGCTGACAATACCTTGCCAGTCCCTAAGACCCCCAGTGGACTACAATTGCTTTTAGATTGATTTAAGGCCTTCTGTGACTCTCAGGGCCTAGAGGTCAACACTTCCAAGACAAAGCTCCTAATGCTGAACCCACACAAGTCATATAAAGGGAAGTTAACATTGGGTGGGGTCTCGCTGGAGAGAGTGAGTAACATTGATTATCTGGGGATCACTCTCTCTGATGACATGTCCTGGAAGCCCCAGATAGCGAAGCGCACCCTGCAACTCAGACAGATAGCGGGGGCTCTGACTAACAAGCATAGGTCCTCTCATAGCAAACCGGTAGCAGCACCTCTCCACATATATGACTGCAAGGCAATAAGTTCAGTATTGTATGGAGCGGAATTGTGGGGATTTGAGAAGTTGGATGGTATGATGACAACAGAGAATATGTTTTTGAGGGCCCTAGTTTGGCTCCCGCAGAGTACCCCTCTTCACCCATTAAGGTTGGATATGGGACGGGCTACTATTGCCGAGAAGGCCATGCTACGCCCCCTGCTATTCTGGCTCCGCTTAAAATCAACGCCCGAGTTGTCTCCATGCGCTGCTGCCCTTTATGAAGTGCAGGCCCTTGATCGTTCTAAAAAGAACCCCTGGCTTCAGGAAGTGAAATCTTTGCTCACCGCAATCGGCTTAGAGGGCTTGTGGGATTCTATGGATTGCGATCGGCTGGCCACCAAGGAATTCCTAAAAAAACACTATTGGCATTGGGTGGCCCAGTCCTCCTTCTCATTCTCGTCCTGGGGCTGCTTAACCGCAGAGTTTATGGAGTTCAAACATATTGCCTCATACGAATCTTACTTGGATGTTATCACGATCCCCCTGGATAGGAAGCTGTTCATGCAATTTCGATTTGGTTCACTTCCAGTAAACGCTCTCACAGCCTCCTGGTGCTCACCACCCACTGACTCACAATATTGCCCAGGCTGTCCCTTTGCTGTGGAATTGATTGGTCATATTCTTTTTGCCTGCCCTCTGTACCAACGGCCGAGAGCCAAATGGCTAGCCCCCGTTTGTAAACGCTTTGGCATCCGGTGCCATTTAGAGGTGCTGCACATTTTAAAATCTGACGCTAGTCCACTAGTAGTCTGCGCAGTTGCAAAGTTTCTTGGCATTAAGTGGGCAATTCGAAGGTCTGTCCTGAAACTGCAAAATGAATACTCTGGACAACGTAAAAAAAAAAAAAAATTCAATGTATCTTAAATGGACCTCTTAAACTTTTATATATCCATTCGTTGTCAAATTGTGACAGTCGTGTTTTAATTGGTTTATTTTTTAGCACTATGCCTACAACTAATCTCTTAGGGTGGGCCGTGTTATTCACTACTCTCTCGAGATCGGACTCCGTTGCATTTAATGCTTCACTGTCTTGTTACTTGTACTTTTTTAGGGGAAAATTTTAAGTAATTGTGTATCAATTTTAACTGATCATCGATGTATTTTTTGCATGTATTTCATATTTTTTTTAATTATGAATTGTTTGTACTTGCACTTTTATGGTCGCAGACAGAAATAAAGTTTATGAATACTGAATAATAATGCATTCAATGCTCAGGCCTTGAACGAGGTGTCTAAGGCAGATGCATTAATGCGACGCATGCCATTGGAAGGGACCGCTGTCATTGGATGGATTCCTGTGGTAGACCAGATGTTCTGTGAATGGATTAAGGAAGCTCCAATTACGAGATACCTGTAAGATCAAACAGTGAGGGGTCCAGGGAAGCTTGAAGTGTTGACTGGCAAGAGGTTAGCTACCAGGGTCAACAAGGGGCTAGAACAGCACAGTTTTTAGGCAAAAGAGGAGAAGAGCTCTTCCCAGTCTTATGCCAAACCTGAGGGTTAGGACTGGCATAATTCCTTTGTGACCCATGGAATGTCCAGGAAAAAAGGATAATGGTAATGGTGTGTACAATAAGGAGCATCATGACAAAGGAGGACAGGGAAGATCATCCAAGTGAGGGTAGTCGAAGGTGGTGATTTGCTACCATTGCCCCCAGGTGAGGTCAGGTGAAAGGCCCTGTATCAGTTTCACCTGAGAAGGCAAGAATTCTTCCTGTGGGTGAGGAGACCTGAAAGGGTCTGGTTGCACTTAGCCTATGCACATACGGGAGAGGGACCCAGATGCTCTGAGGCTCATTCATCCTAACACAATGGGGTTTATGCAGGAAGTTAGTATCAATGCAAGGAAAGTGCCTGCTGTGAAACAAGCCTGAGGATATTGCTCTCGTACCAAGGAAAGAGGTACCTAGTAGATAGGGCAGAGAGTACCTGCTTGTCAGGGTTGAGATTGAGATCAGCGGTGAGGCAGCCATGATTAATGTCAGGGAAAAGCAAGGATTTGTTTGCCTCTTGGGCAATTGCCAATGCTTGGTGCCAGAACCAGAAGCCTTTATGGCTACATTGATCAGAGCACAGGTTGATGGCGGTCTCTGGAAGAGACAGAAATCATTCTCGAATTGTAGGGACCAGGAGAATGTAGTTTGCAGGAAAGGGCAGACTCTGGGAAGGCACTGGCGGTGGAGATTATCGCTTCTGCTCCAGCGGAGGAGGAAGATGAGGCTCCTGAATTGGACCGGTGCTGGAGTCTGGGTCACTTCCAGAGCTGCAAGGTTTGCTAGTTGCTGGGGGCTCTACCTAGGATGATTTACACAAGGCACAGGAAGATTGCCCTATGCTTGTGGGGCTTCAGAAGGAAGCCCAGGAACAGGTCAGCAAAGCAGTGGTTGGAAAGCACTATGTTGGCTGGGATGAGAGCCTACTGTACAGTGAGCCAGTGAATCCTGAGCTAGGTGCTAGCAAGATGTTTTTTTGTAAACTTTTTATTAAACAAAGCTCATCATACAATGCGGTATAGAAAAAGATACTGAATCTAAATAATCTGGTACAGTACTGAGGCTGGCACATAGTACAGGTACCAAAGAATGGACATTGAACAGTGAATCTTCCTCTGGTGCTTTTAGGGCCTTGCAGTATATCAGGTCTTGCCACCTCCATAATCTATCAGTCACCTAACCTGGCTCCATTGGTTCAATGTGCCACCATGTCAATGCCCCGGTATTCTTTGCCAGGTTCCCCACACTTTTCCCACATTCTGGGGTATCCCCTGCCTCAGTAGACCACCTCCTCTGCCCTCTGACACTAATCTAGATCTGCTTCCCACTCTGCAACACTTGGAGGGAGACTCGCTCCCAATTGTCTTGTGACATTTAGTTTCGCCACTCCGGCTGCCATTGTCAGCCAAATCTCTGTGCTCCAAGGTCAAGCCTCCTCCCCCTGCACCAAAAATAAAAGCCACTTGGTGTTCAGGGGCACTTACACTGACACAACCCAGGACATCACGTCCACCACCTCTGCCAAAGGTGCCCTCTTGGGTGCAACCCCTGATGCACTGCGACGTGTCAGTCATCCTAATCCTATGTAAAAGAGTGCATGAGTAGTACGGCCTGTGAAGAATTTTGCGTTGTACTAGTCTAAACCTGGCTCGATAGCTATTTCTTTTGGACCCTGAAGAGCTTCAGCCCAGTCCTCGTCATCTATTTCCCTTAAGTTGTCTGTTAAAGTATTTCTCAACGATCTTATCAGGTCAGCAGAGTTATTTATCGATTTCCAGTAAATCACGGAGACCCTTCTATCAGGGATGGGTTCAATGAGCAATCCGTCCTGTAGGGACAATGCTTCAGGCAGGTCCATACCCTCCCGTATGCAGGATCTAGCAAGATGCTAAGGGGGATATTCTCAAGAACGCGTGTTAATCATCGCAAAATTAGCTTAACGCAACTTCTCACATCGCAGTCCATCGCGGGAAAATAACACAGTGTTAACGTGGTATTCTCAACCCGGCGGCACCATGCGATAGTCTCACGATAACGCGACAAATGACCGCGTTACACCAACGCTAAAAAAGTGGCGATGTCCCAAATCGCGATATAAAAAGCAGCGATAACCAGCAACAGCCCTGGAACCCCCACGTGTCATGCGGGAAAATGCACCAGAAAAGCAGAGAAAAAAACGTGAGATGACAATGTACGAGTACAACCTCACATCCGTGATGTAGCACAAATGTCCACTGTCCCGCATCAAATAGGCAGCTCCCCCCAAACAGTCACAATGTACACTGTCATGCAGTCTGAATGTAAACATGTACAATGCGTCAACATACATGTGAACACAATGTTAAACTGCATCTCCCCTTCACATTGCAGGGGGAAATCCAACACCTCCAGCAGAGCAGGACGAACCTCTCTCCTCTGATGACGAAGAGGACCACCACACCTTCGACTCTGACGCCCTCCAACAGCTCATGGAGAGCCTCTGCAGCCCACTTCCAGGAGCAGGGCAGCCCAGCTGCTACGAGGAGAACCCAGCCCCTGCACAGAACACAGCAGGCAGCACCCACCACCACGGCTGCCTCCCAGGACCCCCATGACGAACACATGGCCTTCCAACGCCGTGTGTTGGGGTGCCAGGAGAAGCTGGCTGAACAGGTGCAGGTGGGGTTCGACCGCATGGCAGCCAAACTAGACGCCATACGTGGGTGTCTAAGTCCCATCAGGGACCACTCACAGTCCCTAACGGACACCCACAGTCCGCTCCATGCTCTCCAACGAACCATGGCTGACATCGCTAGAGTCCTGACTCTGCGACAAGAACGACTGTCTAGTCCTTGTGCCTCCAGCGATCTCGCCCGGGAGTTGGGACACATGCGGAGGATCATGGAAAACATGCAGCGGACGCAGGCGGAAAGAGCAGCTGCCACGGCTGCACACCAGTGAGAGGTAGCTGGGTCCCTCAATGCCCTAAATACCCTCCTCATGGCATTGCTGCCACAAGGCCTAGCGCTGATGCATGCTGCTGCTACCACCCCATCCACATCTCCGGGCCCTGATGTGTCAGTGCCACACAGTGCTGGAGACAGAACACCACCACCCACATGTGAGGCACATGCAACAGCAGAGGACGAAGATGCGGATGAATCTGCCTTCGTGGTCAGAAGGACGCAGTAGCATTCATCTCCGCCATGTGGCCTGTTTCTGCTTGGTTCTGCCCTCTGCATCATCACCTTCCACTGTCCCCTGATGCACTCTGCGACACTCACCTTGGACCTCGACATGGACTGCCATATTCTGTTTGGTCACCAATGACACAGCTATCAGACTGCGGACTGAACTCCTCCTCTGCTGATGTACTTGTCATTCCCTGAAGGACTTTGGCTGGCCCTCCACGGGCCAACAATGTAAAGTGGGGTTTGCATGGCCCTGTACTGCTCCAGCTGCAACACTCCACTGAATGTGCAATAAACATTCATATTCACACAGATGTGTCATGTCTATGATCTTTCAAGTGTGGAAGTATGGATGAATGTAGGGTCAGTGATTCCCCCTTATGTCCACGTTGCTCATGTTGTGGGATTTGGGTCACAGGGTGGCACATTGCCGATTGCGGTCCGGGTGGCTCCGACACTACAACAGGTTATTATCAAAGGACAAAGGCTCCTGTGGACACTTAATGAAGTAATCTCAATGTATATGAGCACAATGGCAATATATTGGGTTATAGAGATATTGGAGAGAGAAGGAAGCAAATACACCTCTGATTTGTTTTTGAATCAAAAATATTTATATAATCCTTGAAATGAAATACTGTTACACAATAGTGCATTTGGACATATGGTTCTGAGTGAAAGGTGTCCCAGTGAAAAACCGAACCTAGAACATTAGTGACATATATGTGAAATATATACAAGGTTTCAATGCTTAATATAAACGACCATTTACATATATATGTACAGTATACAGCGCTAGATACAGTGATCAGTGCTGGTGGACAATGGTTCGTTTATGCAACTTGTCGACAGGCGTTTCGACCCTGTGTGCAGTGTAGGGTCTCTTCAGGACCTATGATCGTAGGGACACCTATGAGAAGATGAGGGATAATGTCAGTATGTGGCTCATTTTAAGCAACTGGTATTATGTGGTGGAACTAAGGTTTCGTTTGTATAGTACCTGAAGGGTAATGGACCGGCTCGTGTGGAGGGTGTGGCACCGTGCAAAGGATAAAAAAGGGATACTCACATGGGTCCCAGCCGGGAGCTACACACGTGAGAGAAACGAGTAATTAGCATTCAAAAAGTGGGGGTTGGAGGCATGACATAGTATTGCAACTTGGAACAGACCTGGAACTTACCCCAAGTGTGAGGTGGGTGGTGAGCTGGCTATTACGTGAATGCGCACAATGTGAGGATCCACGTGTGTGGAAGATGGCACGATCAAAGCGCTGTCAAGACGGGTCTGTAGAGAGGGGGAGGGAGCATGTGCATTGGTAAAAGTACGGGGACACTTGTAATGGGGTGCACATATATTTAATAAAGGCTCAGCGCTTACCGAGTTCCGATTCTGAGCGCATGCATGGAAGCAGGCTACTTCATTCTGTCGTCAATCACGACGAGGCCATACTTTTTTCATATGTTTTCATATGGAGGGTGAGAATATTCTCACTTTGGTGTCTAAAAGAAGAGGTCAATGCATTAAAAAATGTGCGCTCGGGGAAAACGTGATGTAGCACCGCGCTGACAGCATTCAAGCACAGGGCGTGTGCCCGCTTACCTCTTATGGAGAATGAATCAACTGCAGTTGTGGCAATCCTTCCAAGTAGCAGGACAGCGTGTGTCTGTCTGCTCAGGTACGATGACAAGGGATCAATGCTTGCTCTGGATTTATAAAGGCCTGCCTTCCCGCCAAAAGTCTATGTTCAGACCCGACTGTGGAGTGTGATCAGCGGATGAGATCTGTATTTCTGTTATCCATAATGAAAACAAAAACAGACTGGCTTGCCTTCCCGCCAAAAGTCTATGTTCAGACCCGACTGTGGAGTGTGATCAGCGGATGAGATCTGTATTTCTGTTATCAGTAATGAAAACAAAAACAGACTGCTGCCTGACGCGTGTATAAGGCCCATCCAAGTTCGAGGGGCATGTATTATGCGTGGATATTATTTATAGATTGCGGAAATTTATACTGTAATGAATAATTCTGTTGAGTGTGGGGACTGGCCGGGTGTCCTAGTTTTAATGCGCGCTTACTTGTGTCCGACACTACAACAGGGACACATCCATTAGTTACTTCCTTGTCCAGCCCAGGGCGGAATCATGCCCAGAGCCCCGGGGTCATTGTACACACCATCACGCTGGACTGGCATACGCCAGGACAGCCCACTATGCTTACGCTCACGGGGAGGGGGACAACGCTACATGTCCCAGGTCTTCCCTGTAGGGATCTGCTGCTCACAGGTCTAGTTGTCAGCATGCCACAGCCACTCCCTCATGGCTGGTTTACACCCACACCACACCCATCTGGCACAGGCATCACAGGACATGTGACCCTGCCAATAAAAAGGGCCTGGCGCACGTGCTGGACGCCATTTCCACTCTCTGACTGGGTGTCTCCGTGTGGTTATCATTTATGCATGAGGGCCTAGGGCCCTGCCACCTCACATTGCCCAGTGCCGGGGGTGACATGATGGCATCCGCAACACGGGACTCAGTCATAAAGGGTCCATGGCTATCGTTGCACAAACTTGGTGGCACCGGATACACTGCGGCAGGCACAGGCACCCCGCCACGGGACGGTGTCTTGCGGTGCACTGAGGTAGGGGCACCTAAAGTGCTGAGCGGGTGTGCAGCCTGCGATGATGCCGTGTGCACTGATATGGTCTCTGCCATTGCGAAATCAAGACCCAGAATCAAGTGTGTGACCTGGTGGCCCGCGGTGCGGGGCTGCATGATGTGGAGGGTGCCATGGTCGCGGGCCCCTGGCTTGGAGCTCCCACCGGCACGTGGTGGGCCCTCTTGGAGACACGCCGGTGGCGGAAGGTGAGCAGTGAGGCCTGGTTGCGCAGGGGCGGGCAATCACCGCTGGGTGGCAGGAGGGGCTGGGGTGCAGCAGCCTATGTGCGCAGGGGCGGGCAAGCAATGATGGCGTGTGAAACTGTATGGACTCTGCAATTCATGTCTCTGGAAACTGTTTCAGATAAGGGACCTGGGGACTGCAGTGTATACCGGCACGTGGTTGGAGACACACCGGTGGCAGCAGGTGAGCAGTGAGGCCTGGGTCCGCAGTGTCGGCACTCTCTCTCCCTCTCTTTCTCTCTCTCTCCCTCTCTCTCTCTCCCTCTCTTTCTCTCTCTCTCTCTTTCTCTCTCTCCCTCTCTTTCTCTCTCCCTCACTTTCTCTCTCTCTCTCTCTCCCTCTCTTTCTCTCTCACTCTCTCTTTCTCTCACTCTCTCTCTCTCACTCTCTTTCTCTCCTTATCTCTCTCTCTCTGTACTTTGATGAGCGCATGACACACCTTCTTATCTAGATTTCTGTCTTGCAGGCTGTGACTTACAGAATGTCCTGAGAAGACCCGCCATGACTCTTCAGAATTGTTGTTTTGGGTTTATTCTGTAATAAACGTATTATTTGGATATTATGAGATGAATGTATGATTTCCCTTTTTCTGACCACACCTGTATGTTAGATGGTGTGATTGTGCGACTTCAGGCGAATTGTTTGGTTCATGATTTCGTGGAGTTGATGTGCAATATCTTTGTCCAAAGGGGGTGGGGGTGCATGGGGTGGGCCCCCGGGGGTCCTGGGGGTGGTGGCGGTGGGTGTTATTGCCCTATTGGGGCTCCGTGCTGCATGATCAGTTGCTCTAGGGCATCTGTTGTTCTTCATGTGTGGCTATGGGCTGTGCTCCCTTGTCTGGTGCCAGTTGTCGTCCGACTTTACACCAGGTAAGAGCAGGTGTTAAAATCCTGCTGCTAACGCGCCTTATTGCATGTTTTGTGATCTTATCGCCGATCTGGCTGGTCGTTGAGAATGTTGTGGAGTGGTGTTGTTGCGGCTTTTTTCACGGGAACGCCTACTCTGCATCTCATTAGCGTTAGTTGCCGGGGTCGTCTGTGGCGATGTTTTTTGCGACTGCTATCGCGCGTAAACTGGTGATGTGGGCTGTTAGCACCAGCTTGTGAATGGGGCGATAAATTTATCGCGACTTTGTCTGCGATAAAGTGCCGATAACTCGGCGATAGGTCCTTGAGAATATGCCCCTAAGAGTTTCGTTGGTGCATACGAACTTCCTGTTGTCACTGGCTCATAAACTGCTCTTGGCAGGTCACTTGGATATTAGAAAACCCAAGATAGGTTAGAATCTCTGTTCCATTGGCCAGAGATTCACAGAGACACAGAGTGATTTTGTATAACCTGTCTGCTTGCCAGGTAAGTGGTATGTCAAGAGTCAAGAAAAAGGCTCGGTTAGCGCCCCTACCAGTTGTAGGTGTTCCATTTGAACAGGTGGTAATAGACATAGTTTGTTCATTTGACCCCCCTCCCCTGCACAGTTGGACAAGTAGAACATTTTAGTTGTGGTGGATCATGCCACCCGGTACCCTGAGGTGGTCCCTGAGGCGGTTTCCCTGAGGAGCATGATTGCATGGGTGGTAGCAAAAGCTCTCCTCTGGATTTCTACTATGTTGGGTTTCCGAGGACAGTAGTCTCAGACCGGGAAACCAATTTAATCTCATCCTACATGAGAGAGATGTGGAAGCAAGCTGGTGGGACTTACCACTTCTCCACAGCATACCACACACAAACTGATGGTTTGCTGGAGCGCTTTAACAAAACACTGAAGATCATGATGGGACCTCTGCCAGAGAACCTTCGGAGGAAGTGGGATTTCTCCTGCCATGTTTCTTGCTTACTTATTGAGAGATTCTGCAGAACGGTGTAGGGTTCAGTCCCTTTGAACTCCTATATGAACACCAGGTTCAGGGTCCACTCTCCTGAGTAAGAGAAGGGTGGGAAAGAACCTCAGAGTCTCCACAGAAGGATGTGGTGGACTATCTGATTAGCATCAGGACGTTGATGTCACAATACATGAGTCAAACAAAAGAAAACCTTCAGGCTAGCCGATCACTGATGAAGGAGTGGTACGACCAGAAGCTATGCTAACTGGGTATCAGGAAGGTCAAGAGGTGTTGGTGTTAAAACCTATTTGCCCCAGGGCTTTGGAACACAAATAGAGTGGGCCATGCAAGGTAGTTCAGAAGCTGTCTGCGGTAAACTACTTGGTGGACATGGGTGCCACGAGGGAACCCAAGAGGGTGTACCATGTGATCAGGCTGAAGACTTACCTCCTGATAGATCACACAGTGAATGTCATGGCTATGGCAGAGGAGGCTTAGGAAGACAGCGAGCCTCTTCCTGACTTGCTACATGGTGACATTAGGGATGGCACTATGGAATAGGGGCAGTTAGCCCCCAGGCGAACCCCTGAGCAGCATAGAGAGTGTAGAGAGGTGTTGGGATGGCTTCCAACCTAGTCTTGCTGGCCCCCCTAGGTTCACACCTGTCTGTGTTTATGACATTTACACAGGGAACAGTCTGCCAGTGAAAGGCCGAATGTACAGAATGTCTGACTGGGTTTAAGGATGCATTAAGATGAGGTTGCCAAGATGTTGACCCTGGGGGTAATTGAGCAATCTTGTAGTCCATGGCCTAGTCCTGTGGTGCTAGTGCCAAAGCAAGGATCTACTGACTTGTGGTTTTGTGTGGACTACCGAGCCCTAACAGAGGTGACAAAGACAGACACCCATCCAATTCTCAGAGCAGATCAGTTAGTGGATCAGTGAGGTGCTGCAAAGTACTCGAGTACCTTTGGTCTGACCAGTGGCTAAAGACAGATTGCCTTAGAATCTAGTGCCAAGGAGAAGACTCCAAAGCAACTGCATCAGTTTAAGTCATGCCCTTTGGGTTGAAGAAAGCTCCTCTCACTTTTCAGTGCCTTCTGAACGATGTTCTCACAGAGCTGGAGGAGTTCTGTGTGACCAACCTGGATGACAGTGCTGTGTTTAACAATTCATGGCAGGACCACCTAAGACCATCAAGGCAACTAAGTGTCAGGTGGCAGTCCTCTGTAGTCTACCTTGGGCATGAGGTTGGAAATGGGAAGATCAGCCCATTAGATACCAATCTTCAGTCTGTGATGGAATAGGAAGTGCCTACTACCCAGACGGAAGGGAGGGTCTTTCTAGGGCTCACTGAGTATTACAGGAACTTTGTGGCAAACTATGTGAGTCTAGTTGCCTCATTGACTGCTTTGACTTCCAAGAAGCAGCCCTGAAAAGTGATCTGGACTGAGGGGTGTCAAAAGCTGAAGAAGACACTATGCAATGCTCATGTACTGAAAGCACCTGATTACAGTCAGTCTTTCATTGTACAGACATATTCTTCTTGGAAAGCAGTTAGAGTGATGTTAACTCAACTGGATGACAAAGGTAGAGAGCACCTGGTAGCCTTTATTAGTAGGAGTTTACTACCCAGAGAACAGAACTGGGCAGCTGTTGAGAAGAAGTGTTTTGCCAGTGTGGGCATTACATATGTTTTTCCCATGCCTGTTTGGCACTAGGATTGTAGTGCAAAGAAATCATAAGCCATTGAAGTGGTTGATAGCTATGAAGGGAGAGAATCCCAAATTAGTGAGATGGCCTATCTCTTTGGAAGAGTTATTTTTTTTAGTGGAACATAGAATCGGATCAAATCACAGGAATGCTGATGGACTTTCCCGCTGCTTTTACCAATGTGACCATCAAACCTCTCCAGGTAAGGAATTGGTTTTGGGTAGTCTGACCCCAGAGGGGCATCTGTTGCATGAATAAAAAATTCCCTTGCATAGTGACAGATGTGTAGCCCTGTCCTGAGCCCCCCAGCTGTGGTGATATCTGGATCCTTGGTAATTATTTTTGGCATTGAGTGAACACAGTTGATACATGTGTGCTATGACCTAGCCCTGTCTCATGGACTGTGGTCTGCTTATACCGGGATGGACACCCAAAGAGTTACCCTCTGGAGGTATAAGGCTGCTGCCTTCACATGATGTTTAGTATCACTAGACGATGGTGGCAGCATACAGTGAATTTAGTGATCAATAGAGTGAACAGGTCCATTTTCCTGTGTCACAAGATTGGTGCCTCCTGCCCTACTCTAGTAAAGTTCCGCTTCTGTGTTTTCTACTTAACCCTTTGCCTGCATTGGGTTATGTGCAGTGCAAGGATGTTTGTGTGCCTGAAAGATGATACAGTGCAGGAGAAATAGCATGAGCGATTGCGTGGGAGCTCAAGGATGTACGTTTGCTTGAGAGATGGTACAGTGCAGGAGCAATAGCATAAGCAACTGCGTATTGAGGCAAAGATGTACGTGTGCCTGAGAGATGGAACAGTGCAGGAGAAATAGCACAAGAGATTACTTGTGGACGTGAGGATGTATATGTGCCTGAGAGATTGTGCAGTTTGGATGAGTAATGTGAGCAATTGGGTGTGTTTGCTAGGTTGTGTGTGTGTCAGAAGTTTTCACCCCGGACAGATTTGTGGATTGTTGCTTTCTGAGAGCTAGGTTGGACACACATGGGTGGAAGGGAGAGCCAGGATCTTCGATGCACTTCAATAGGAGCTCTTTGATTCTGAAAAGAGGTCACTAGTCAAAGGGGCCTAGGCACATCTGAGGAAGGAGATGGGGCTGATAAGAGAATCATAAAGAACAGAGCTGGGGCCCTTGTGCAACCTTTTGAAGCACATATCACGGTGGCTGACATCCAGGTGTAAACCTCTAGTCACCCTTCTCCTGTGTTTGGGGCTATCAATATTGGAGACTGTCCTGCTGTGACAGACTGCTCTCTGGAGGTAGAGCACAACAAAGGAGTGGGCACTTCAAGGTGAGCAATCCAAGGAACATTAATGTCAAATACAGAGACACTAAATTACAAATTTGTCTGGAAATGGATTATAAAAAGGGAAGCTTGAGACTCCCAACTCAAGTTGCACATCAGTGTGGAGAAGCTCTGCACAAGTTCTGCCGGTCGTGACCAGGAATGGGGACTACAGGTCTGCCAGTTCTCCCATGCAGCAGGAGGGGACATCACCCAGGAGGATCAAGAACACTTGCCTGGATCCTGTAGCACCAGCTTCTGCCTGACCCAAGATCAGTGGGACCTGTAAGGTGAAGGAGATCGCTTAGAGGGAGTAAGGTCCAGTGAGGATCCTACTGGGGATCCCGGGAGAGGAGTGTAAGATTTTGGCCCTTTGGGACCGCCACACTATTTGTGCTGCTGGCCTGTGTGACGAAGTCTATGACCCCTTTGCCAGGGGGGGCTGCTGTGAAGAATAAGGGTTACCAGCCTTGGTGCTGCAGTGTGAGAGATGGAGGGCTGTTGGTTGATACAGAGCCATTACCCGAAGGGGGCTGTCAACTTATTCATGCTGCCAGCGACTCCTGAATGCCAGGTGGGGGCAAACACTGAAGAGGAGGGACTGTTGTGTGTTGCCCTTTATGTGCTGCAGAAAACCTATCTGTGTGTCTGGAGGAAGGGTCCTGAAGGAGGAAGAGGGCAGTTGCCCTGCCTCCATGTGTAATGGAGAAGACACCATGGGCCTTGATTCGTGGAGAGTGAGAGCAACAACTTCAATTCCACTGTCTGGGTGCATTGAAATATCTGACCCCGGATCCCAAGAGAGATTTACTGTATTGAAAGAGGGTCAAGGATGGGGGGCGCCATGACCGCAGTTTCCCACCATCTGGACACCACAGTGTGATCGAGGGGTTCCTGGGAACTCTGAACCACCACTCTGTTAGAGCGGGCAAAACTGACAAGAAGGACATCAGGCCCTTCGGGGGCTTTGTCTGAATTAATACACACCAGCACGGGAAATTGGGAATCTTGCCAAAGAACCCCCTTAGAGATTCTGAGACTTGAATGCAATAGCAGGGCCTATCTTGGAAGTCGCCACAAGTAACTGGGGAAAAAGCCATCAGAAGTAGGGCTGGAAAGCTTACCAAGGTAACACCAGCCGCTTGCCTCAAGAAGGCTGTGTATATTGTTTGCAGTGTATTGTATTGTACTTTGTGCTTGTAGATAAATTCTCCTTTTTACATAAAAGCAAGGATTTGACTGGACAAATATTTATTCTATATGCTGGATGTGTATTGAGTTGTGAGTCTATGCGAACCTTACACCTCCTTCCTCCCCGAAAAGTCTTTAACTACTCGCAACCAGCACTATAATCAATCAATCAATCAATCAATCAAGGGCTTGTATAGCATGGCTACTCGCCCGTGAGGGTCTTAAGGCACTGGGGGCGGGGGGCTGCTGGTCCCTGTACTTGCACTACCACTGAGAGTTAGGTGCTGAAGGGGTACTTGGCCATCACATAGTAGGCCATGCCGTGAGACAGCATGAGTAAAACGCCTCAACCACCATGGTTGGAGCCCAGTAAGTCCTGCCTGCTCAGTGGCCCCTGAACACAGGATGAATTTTGTGTAACTTTTCTGTAATTTCCCATACTTACATGAAACAAATTCAGACCTATCAACTCACACAGTGCTACAGTGTGTGACACAATATCGGCTCCAATCACACAGTCACCCAGTGAGGTGCCAATATCACACACTGGGCACACAATTAGCTGGAAACCGATCCAGAATGCAGGTTTCCAGCTAATTCTTTGGAGGTTCTCCTCAGCCGGTGTCCCTTATGAGAAGTGAAACCTCCCCAGGAAATCAGCGGCAGCCTCAAAAGCTTTGTTTTTGGTGTTGGCAGGGTGTAGGGGGATTGTTGGTGGGGAGGGTGGGGTTAGAGGCAGTGAATTTAAAAGGGCCACAGGCTGTGCTCTGTACAAAGCCCCGCCCCTTACAAGTCCCCACTGCCCTCCTTACATGGGAAAAAGGTTTCATAAGTTGGCAGGTGTGCTAATTATACAAATTTCTCACACCGAATTATGAGTTGTTGACAGTACAGTCAGTCATAGCTCTGTGTTTTCTAGTATTTGCTGCAGACAGTGCACTTTGCAGAGAAGTAGGTGCATGGATCCTTTTTGTGCCGCGCACCCAGATAGGATGCATTCATCATCCCTACTGCTTCCATGACAAAATGAACCTTGACATTTATGATGTTAAAAAACAGGCATGACACTTGGCCACAAAACCTGTACAAATCCCTCTCAATGCATTTATCATATTGAGCTATGTTTGTTCCTATAACCCAGGATGGAAAATGCACTAGAACAGTAAACACTGCGCAGAACACAAAGGTAACTCTTATTCATACCCAGCAGGGGCACAGCCCCTGCACTGCTTTCAAATAAGCAAAGGCCCACTTGGTTGATAAAAGTCGTTGCTTAGCAATTCTCCAGTCAGATTTCAAATAAACACTAAATGCCATAGGCATGGTCCAGCACTATAAAATAAGCTTCTTTCGCAGTGTGGATTGCATAAGCAAACGACCCAAGATGTCCTATAGGGCATGCAGTTTACTACTTCAGCTCTTTTGTCCTAGAGCAGTGCAGTTTGCTGTCACTAACGGTTCCACAATATGGATATTAATTCCTTTGCAGACTTCTCCCTTTAGACTAGGTAGACTAGGGAGAGCAGAACAAACTAGTACCATACAGTAATGATATGTTTAGTAGCCCAAATCTGTCCTAGTATTTTGAGATGAACAAGGCATTGTGACACTGGCATTCAATGTAAGAGCAAAGAGTAACCAGCAATGCAAATCTCTTTAAGTGAAAATCTTCATTCAGCCGATCTTTGCCATCTGTCTGAAGACTAGAGATGCACAAAGGTAAGGTACATGCTCTCCTACACAATAAAACACATGAGAGGGTCCCTGAGAAAAGACAATTCAAGGGGGAAACAACCAGGGAAAACACAGTAATAATCAACTTAAACAACTTCCCCCACTAAATATTTTTTAAATTGGGTAATATATCCAGACAAATATATATGCCCCACACGACTTTTAGTTTTCGATCATTTATTATCAAAAATATACATATCATTCTTTTTTGTTTTTAATTTGTTTTATCAAAGTTTGTTCTAAAAAACACATATTTATACATTATACATATGGTGAACAATCAACAGCATTTTACCTAAGTAGAAGAGCCCTAAACATATGCTAAAAGACCATACAATGGCTGTACATGTCTCCAAAATAACAAACACACAAAAATCATGTGAAAAAAAGGGGAAAAATACAATAATATACACAACTACATTAAACATATACACAACATTACATACAATGTGTAAAGAAAACACAAAAGAGTTCACAAAAGAAATGCGCCGACGTGCGTTTCGGAAGTACCATGTACTTAAAACTCCTTCATCAGAGCGCAGGATTCACAATTTAAGCAGTGGTCAGAAAGGCCATCTGTTACTATTGCACTTTATCCATATATTGTAGTGCAACAGGGCTCTGTACAATGTAAAGCACAAGTCTGTGGGGGCAAACAAACAATAAATATTCATATACTTTTTTACATTTCAAGATACCTATTTATATGGAGCAAGATCACTAACCGAGATACCAATACCCGAAAATGGTGCATTATAGAGGAAAAGACCATCACCTGTGATTTGAGTATTCGTGATCCAAAAAAACCTAATGGTGTAAAGTATATAGAAAAATCTATAGAAAGATAAAACAGAAAAAATAACCAAAAAGGAAATAGAATCAACAAAGAACCAGGGGGCATATTATCAAGAACGGCGTTAAAATTATCGCCGGTTTAGCGGCAGAAAACTGCCGCTAAAGCGGCGATAATGGGCTTGACAATATGCCCTGGAGAATTCCAATAGAAGCCCATGTTCACACCAGAACATGGACTTCTATTGGAATTCTCAAGGGCATATTATCAAGCCCATTATCGCCGCTTTAGCGGCAGTTTTCTGCCGCTAAACCGGCGATAATTTATAACGCCGTTCTTGATAATATGCCCCTCAGAATAAAGAAAAAGATAAAAAATATACTAAATTCTACATACTGTCCAGCAGTTCCGATTCAAGGAAGCAAAGGTTCTAAAGATGATAGTGGGTCCCCACATGCAGGAACCATCCCACTGATAATATTAAAAAGATCCAAAGGTATCTAGAGACCAATGTTCAGGTAGTCCTAGATCCTGAATAATAATAGATGGATGACATTACATCTCTATCAGGGATCCTATAGTTAAATAGATCGTAATAAGTCACAAGGATGTCATACATACATAAGGATGATGTACCTGGAGATCCTCAAAGGAGGGGAGCTAACATGCACCCAGTCTTGAAGGAAGTATGATAAATGATTCGGTAATAATAATAAAATCTAATGAATACGGCAACACAGGCAGTACTGAAAGGAAATGGATGGAATAAATATAAGTTAACCCTCGCACATACTGCGCAAATGACCGATAGGTCAATAATTCAAACTGACTTACTTTTTTAAAAGAATGTAAGTCTGTAGGCTGTACTGCTGTCCTTGGTGCTATAATTTGCCAGCCCAAACTGGAAAAGCCCATACTTCAAGGTGATGTCACGATCTACAGATAGTGAGAATATATCAGATAAACATGTAAGCTATAATATCTACTGTGTTGCGGGGAAAAGCCTTCACACCCCCTTTCACATCCCGGGGTGACAGAATACTTACAAAGCTATTCTAGGTTGCTAAGTTCCAACAATCATAATGGGCGGGGCCCATACTCAAAAATAGTATCACGAATCTGCAGATAACAAAGTATAGGGAAAAAAGAGTATATATATAATTGGCCTGTTAAATAGAGAGTTTTCCCTTCCCTTGTTTAGTCCCAGGGCTAAGAGTACTCACAAAGATTCCAAGATGCGTGGTCCGAGTCCCTACTCCTCCGCGATCATACCTAATTCGAAAGTGTAGAAAGCCGGTCCTTTTATGCGGTCACAAATCAGGATTAGATGGTAGAACGATGCACACGTGTGGAGAAATAGACTAGTGCGACAATAAGTTGGCGTTATGGGCTGAATCGGCGGCCACATTGGAATAAAGCGGAAATCGTACTTTGAATGAATCTATGGGGAATTAGACTAGTACGGGGATAGATATGCGTAATGAGCTTAATCGGCGGCCATATTGAAATAAAGCGGAAATGAGTCTTACGAAGCCCGGAGGCATAATATCATGTTAGCTGTGTCATGCATTGCCTCACAATTCACCTAAACACGTGCCACTGCTCGTAGCCTGGTACATAGCTAATATATGACACTCAGGAGAAAACCTGTGTATTCTAAGATGGAAAAAGAAGCCAGACAAAGATAATACAAATGTCTAAATGAGGGCCATAGCAAGGTCAGGCAACCAGGCAACCAAGCAACCAGCCGGTAGCTTAGTCTTGACACCGAGCCCAGTTACTACGCTGTCTGGGGTCGCTATATGAGGGAAGAGACTTGCTGTATAGTCAGGTAACCCAAACAATGGGTCCCCCTCTTCCTAAGCAAAGAAGTATATATATATATAGCCTAATAACTAGAGCTGAAAAAAATAGCACTGCAGGGATATGCCGAAAAGGAAGACCAATATACTAGAAAATATTATTTTAATTGGGGGTTCCCCAAACAAATGATCACTTAAAAATGTCTAACTGGGGAACTAGGTACATCTCACAGTAATGGGGATTCTAAAATACTGTAGTGCCCTGATTAAAAAAATGCTCACGTTATGGCATTCTCCCAAGGAAGGGATTCATTAAGGCCCGTATTGGCCGTTTGTAAGGTGTAAATCCAAAATACTTCTCTTTTAAGACTCAATGCGTCAACATTACCAACCTTGGGAAATGAATTTGTTCCAAAATCAACCATTTAAGATCCTGTACTGAATGTTGCTGTTCATGCCAATGTGTGACCAAGGAAGCACTTGCCTGTTTATTACGGATGGCAGATTTATGCTCACTGAACCTCACTCTAAGTTCCCTGCTTGTTTCGCCAACATAGCCCTTTTTACACGGATAAAGAATGAGGTATATCACGTTGGCAGTTCTGCAATTAGTCATTTCCTTGAATAGGAATATTTTCTTTCCCCACTCAAGTTCCGATGAGACCATGGCGGAGTTACAGGCATGGCAATTGCCACATCTGTGAGTACCGCAAATGGGAATGGACCCTACAATGGATCTCTGGCTCAATGCTCTACCCCTAGGAACGACAGATTTGACCAAAGAATTTTTCAGGTTTTTATTCCGTCAGAATGCAAAAAGTGGTCTGGGTAAAGCATGCGCTGACTTACCTGAATTCAAAATATGCCATTGAGAACTGATAATCTGGCGAAGCTTTTGATTAAAGTTGGAGTGTCTGGTGACACATACCAACTTAGTATCATCCTTGTTGTTTCTTTTCTGAAAAAGTGCCTCTCTGTTGTAGTATTTAGCCCTCTTATAAGACTCCCTGATCAGTCTATGGGGATAGCCTCTATTCAAGAGTTTAGTTTTCAATTGTTCTGCATGGAAGTCAAAGTTCTGGATAGTTGTACAATTTCTGCGGAGCCGCAGGAATTGGCTGAACGGTATACTGTCCTTGTGGCACTGTGGATTATAGCTCTCAGATCGTGACATCACCTTGAAGTATGGGCTTTTCCAGTTTGGGCTGGCAAATTATAGCACCATAGGACAGCAGTACAGCCTACAGACTTACATTCTTTTAAAAAAATAAGTCAGTTTGAATTATTGACCTATCGGTCATTTGCGCAGTATGTGGGAGGGTTAACTTATATTTAATCCATCCATTTCCTTTCAGTACTGCCTGCGTTTCCGTGATCATTAGATTTTATTATTATTACCGAATCATTTATCGTACTTCCTTCAAGACTGGGTCCATGTTAGCTCCCCTCCTTTGAGGATCTCCAGGTACATTATCCTTTTGTATGTATGACATCCTTGTGACTTATTATGATCTATTAAACTACAGGATCCCCGATAGAGATGTAATGTCATCCATCTATTATTTTTCAGGATCTAGGACTACCTGAACATTAGTCTCTAGATACCTTTGGATCTTTTTAATATTATCAGTGGGATGATTCCTGCATGTGGGGACCCACTATCATCTTTAGAACCTTTGCTTCCTTGAATCGGAACCGCTGGACAGTATGTAGAATGTAGTATATTTTTTATCTTTTTCTTTATTCTTGGTTCTTTGTTGATTCTATTTCCTTTTTGGTTATTTTTTCTGTTTTATCTTTCTATAGATTTTTCTATATACTTTACACCATTAGGTTTTTTTTGGATCACGAATACTCAAATCACAGGTGATGGTCTTTTTCTCTATACTGCACCATTTTCGGGTATTGGTATCTCGGTTAGTGATCTTGCTCCATATAAATAGGTATCTTGAAATGTAAAAAAGTATATGAATATTTATTGTTTGTTTGCCCCCACAGACTTGTGCTTTACATTGTACAGAGACCTGTTGCACTACAATATATGGATAAAGTACAATAGTAACAGATGGCCTTTCTGACCACTGCTTAAATTGTGAATCCTGCGCCCTGATGAAGGAGTTTTAAGTACATGGTACTTCCGAAACGCACGTCGGCGCATTTCATTTGTGAACTCTTTTGTGTTTTCTTTACACATTGTATGTAATGTTGTGTATATGTTTAATGTAGTTGTGTATTTTATTGTATTGTTCCCCTTTTTTTCACATGATTTTTGTGTGTTTGTTATTTTGGAGACATGTACAGCCATTGTATGGTCTTTTAGCATATGTTTAGGGCTCTTCTATTTAGGTAAAATGCTGTTGATTGTTCACCATATGTATAATGTATAAATATGTGTTTTTTAGAACAAACTTTGATAAAACAAATTAAAAACAAAAAAGAATGATATGTATATTTTTTGATAATAAATGATTGAAAACTAAAAGTCGTGTGGGGCATTTATATTTGTCTGGATATATTACCCAATTTAAAAATATTTAGTGGGGGAAGTTGTTTAAGTTGATTATTACATGCTCTCCTACAACCTGCATCCTTTAGATGTTAAGGAGGTGCAAACATATCTCCATCCATGCATATCCTTATTGTGCGGTGGAAATGGATTATCAAGCCAAGCTGAATGTCAAGTAATGAGACAGGCGGGTGAGGGGATGAAGCAAATAACAAAAGGTTATTTGAAAGAGCAAATTCAATGAAGGGGAACAAAATATGAGCAAGAAAGAAGGAAGAATTCATAGTAGGAATAAATGAAGGAAAGTTGGGAATAAAAGTAAAATTCTTTATACGCACTGGGAAAATAGTAATACCATCCCTGAAGTAAGCTTCGATAGCCACCGAATTGTAAAATGTTTGAAAGCACTGAAAAACAGTGAAAACACCCACGAGAATTTACAAAGAATGGAAACTGAAAACATGAAAGCTTACATATATTCTTCATGTGTTAGGAAGGCCCCATGCTTCATAATTTCAGTTTAAAGGTTACAGAGCTGAGTTGTGCAAGGTGGTGAAAACAGTGCTGAGTAAGTTTTAAATAACAATGGCCTGCTGCAGCTCACTGTCCAGTACTGTTGCTCACTTACCCTGCACTAGAGAACAAAAAGACCACAGACTTCCTAACACCATGCAAAACCGTTGCACAATGGGGCAGAGGGGATTTTGCTATTTACCATAGAATATGTGCTAGAAGCATTCCCTTCATGTACCAAATACTGTGCATAGGCACATTTTTAAAGGTTCGACACATTGAATGTGTGTTGTATGGTGTATGTCACATACAAGGTATGCAATGTTTGAAACAAAAACGTTTCTTTGTTAGCTTCTGCTTCAAGGAGGCATTATTGTTGGGCACAAAAGCCAGTTTGGTCTATCTTAGTAGATGGGGCTCAGCGTCAAAAAGTATGAGAGCTTGCACTGATCCACCGACGTTACACACAAGGAACACCCACCCCATTGACACAAAGGGATCCAAAGCAATGCAAACCACTATTTGCAGTGAGAAAAGAGCACCTTTTCAGTGAAAAATATATTTTGTGCTGGAAAGTAAATACCCTTGCAAGAGTTTTTGCCACTTTGCATCACTTTGCCCTGTGTAAACCCTTAGTACACCTGATGCTGATTTGGTGGATGGTAAAGCGAAAGGGATGGTGCGTCCACTGTGCCAGCAAGTTGGCGGCCCACCCATCAAAACTTCCTTAAGCTAATCCGAGCCACAGGCGCGCTGGGAGAAATCACATCGCATGAGATTGCATACATTGAGTTCATCGCCCCTGGGCACGGCAAGAATAACGAAACAACAAAGGCAACTTGGCGAACCACGGAGTTAGCCACGAAAATCATGGAACACGCAGACATTTTCAAACAGTGGGGGATTGCCATCACCCCCGCTAAGGAACCAGGTTATCCACACATCCTTGAAAGTCCGTTGGACTGGGTTAGCTCAACAGCTCAGCCAAGATGGGTTTACTCTGTCCTCAGAGGCTCTCTAAGTAAAACTTCAGCAATCCTACCAGAGCAGACAAATCAAACTGTTGGCCCCAAAGGAGCGGAAACCTGGACATGGCTGTCAGGGACTTTGAACTCAACCCAACTGCTAAGGTGAGAACCCGGCCTCCAAACTGCACCTTTGGAACGACCACTCAAGATATGCTCATGGAACATCAATGGATTGGTTAACAAACTGGGCGACCGGGACACCGCCTCTTATCAACACTCCTTTGAAATCATTTTACTACTAGAGACTTGGTCACAGATGGCATAACAACTGGAAGGATACACAAATCACTATATCCCAGCAATCAAACAATGGAATTTTGGCCACAGAAGCAGAGGCCTTTCAATTTATATCTCTGCTAACAGTGCTATTCATTCTTGGGAACAAGGCAGCGATACCACAGGGCTGCAAGTAGTAGGCACGTCGCACAAAACTGCTAATGGCCAGCCAAAGAGATTAACTCTGATAAATGTATACATTCGTCCCAATCCACTCAGGTACGCCCCGGGTGGCATAAAGAGGACCCGAGAGGACGGGCCCTCCAAGGAAACCTGGAACATCTTGGTCTGAGAGCCCTCAATTGTCGATTCCTCCTAGATAAGCCACCTGGCCTCTCATATCTAATGAGCACAGGGGCCTCCCTAAACGACTATACATTTGCCAGCCTTTCCTTATTGAACGAAGTCACTTCATTCGGTTTTGATGAAATAATGGATAGTGACCATCGCCCTCAAGAGCTCACTCTTAACATCAGGCTTGATAAGTATGATGCTGTAGCTGACCAAGGCTTTGAAAGCTATATAATTAATCTCAAACGCATCAAGTGCTCTGTCAACTCTCTCCCAACTTTGGTCGCAGAAGCCAATCTACTACTACCTAACACCCATAATTTAGAGGGAGATCCAGTCACTAGCTGGGCAATGTTCACTAAAAAGCTGGTAGACCGGCATGCAAAGCCGGTACCGGGAAAGACAAAGCCACATGCCACACAAGGAGTAGGACCCTGTCATATAATAAGGACTGCAAAAAAAAGGATCAATCAGCTGTGGGGAAGCCTTAAAAGGTCACCAATGGACCCAAAAATAATAAGCAACCTGAGGGATGCTTGAAGACACTGAAGGCGGAGAAAAGGGAACACCAAAGGAAAATATGGAACTTATTCTGGACAAAACTACTGTATGACACCAGGACAAACAACTCAGCAAACGTCTGGTGTACTATAAACGGATTGGGCGGTACTCTCCCAAAAGCAGCCTCTTCCAACATTTCGGAGCCAGCTTGGTACCACTTTCTACATGAACACTTCAATAAGCAATCACTACGTGATCAAACTCATACGCAGAGAGAAGGTTCAGCGGCCAGCAGTGACCCAGAAGATACAACAGGGAGCCGTGTTTAAGGCTATTTCTGGGTGCCCGATCACTGAGGACCTAGTCTGGAAAGAAATTGCTAAAGGACGCAGAGAGGGGGGCACCAGGACCAAGCTGCATCCCACCGGCTCGCTACAAGGAAGACCCAATATTCTGGGGTACCCAACTAGCCCCGCTTTACACATCTATACAGGAGAAGAATTGCATCCCCCCTCATGGCATGGTTCGATACTTGCTCCCATCTTCAAAGGGGGTGATAAAAAGATCCCCGGGAACTATCGTATGATAGCTCTAATCGACAACGAAGTAAAGTATTTTGCTGGCGTGCTGCCTGACTCATTACAAACATGGGCCGAGACAAACAAAATCATACCCCCAAATCAAACTGGATTCACAAAGCACACAGGGACAACTGTGAATCTTATTGCACTCTACCTACTGATTGACCAGGCAGAATCCATCAATCGTCCTATCTATATGGGCTTCATCAATTACAAATCTGCCTTTGACCACGCGATGGGGGCAGACTGACGCCGTTTTCGAATGAAGACTGGTTTATACTGAAATCCAGCTTACTGACCGAACATGATAAATTGGACCCCTTAACATAGGAACGGTGAATCAAAGAATGTATTAATTTAGGATTTGAAACAGGTGGTAGCATTGGGAGGGATTAAAACTCCGTCTACATGACATAGAGGAACGTCACGAATGCTTTTTTGACATTTTTTGCCCTGAAGAAGTCCTTAGGGACGAAACGCGTTGGCTACGGTCGTGTGTTTTAATGAAGAATATGAATAAAGAAAATTTATACAAGATCTACTGAATGGATTCGAATATTTTTCTCTCTTTTTTATAGTTCTGTTTTACTATTGAGTGGAGTGCTGGATTACTGTGTTTTTATCTTAATTGTGGGATTATCCCAAGGAGGCTTAGGGGTATTGAGCCTCAGGTCCTTTTGCACCCTGAATATATAATAAATACTTACTATTACCCGATAGTTGATAAGTGCAGTGATTATTGCCCCATACCCCTTCCTTTTTCTTTATATATAAATATATACCTATTTAAACAAATACACAAACATATATATGTATGTGTATGTTTATATGCACATATCTAACGTTAAACTATTTATGATAACAATTTAAATTTATATCAGATTATTCTAATTTAATAATATAACTATATATTATCTACTGGCGGTCGCCAGTAGATAGTTATAGTTAGGACCTATTTTCCATAGGAAATCCGCAACATTCTATTTGAAATAACTCTTGCGTCGGTTGACGAATCTTCGCGAAATTTTCAAACTTTGTGGCCCGCTCCAGTCCGCTCCTATCCTGAAAGTCTCGGGTGATTCATCAAGCAGGGGCCGAGAAAAAGAGGGTCCCAAAACGTGTTTTCCCCATTCATTTTCCCATAGGAAACTTTAGCCACGGCTACAGCCTGAACTGCTGAACGGAATTACACCAAATTTGGCAAAGAGGTAGTTCTTGGTTCAGAAAGAACCCTTTTTGTTAAATGGTGTAAATCCGTTCAGTAGTTCTTGAGAAAATCAAAAGAAAAATCACATATATATCTATGGCCGCGTCGGATTCGCGCACCCTGAGCCACCCTGCACACACTGTCCCGATCACGAGCTGCATGCTAATTGGCTGTCAACACTCCAAATCAGGAAGTGTTGGCAGCCATTTTATGCCTTGGTAGAACCGAGGCACAGAAACAAGTGCGCAAACGCACAAAGGGGGCAGGTTAGAAACACCCTGACTCCCTAGGTCTGCTCAGGGGTCCCACAAGGACCCCTGGGCAGAAAAGCATTTATTTTTTTAAACGGCGGGATGCGCTTAGGTGCGCGGATGCCGCCGATTAAAAAAAAACACAAGAAACAAGTGCGCAAAACGCACAAAGGGGGCAGGGTAGAAACACCCTGACCCTCTAGGTCTGCTCAGGGGTCCCACAAGGACCCCTGGGCAGAAAAAGCATTTAAAAAAAAAAAATTGAAAAAACCGATCGTGCCGCAGGCCCCGCCCTCTTCCTTTACCACTCTGCAAACGCGCCCTGGCGCTGCTTGCAGAGGGGAACGAATCCCCTTGAATACTGGGGGTCTCTGAGGCCAACTAGCCCACCAGGAACCTCCAGTATGCGCTAGGGGCTGCGTTGCAGAGAGGTGTACAGAGGCCATGCCCCTTTTACACCTCTCTGCAACGCAGCTCTGTGGCGCTTTTTGGAGGCACATAGTGGGCTAGTTGGACTCCAGGGACCCTCAGGATTCAAGGGGACTTAATTCCTCAACTTAAAACGCGCCACTGGGCGCGCTTGCACAGTGGTGAAGGGAGGGGCGGGGCTTCAGGTGACATGTGTGCAAACAGGCCCTGTTGCGCGTTTTAAGATGGGGAATTAAATCCCTTCAATCCTGAGGGTCCCTGGGGCCAACTAGCCCACCAGGTACGTCCAGAAGCGCCACAGAGCTGCGTTGCAGAGAGGTGCAAAAGGGCGTGGCCTCTGAACACCTCTCTGCAACACAGCTCTCTGGCGCATACTGGAGGTATCTGGTGGGCTACTTGGCCCCTAGGGACCCTCGGGATTGAGGAGGATTTAATTCCCCATCTTAAAACGCGCCGCGGGGCCTGTTTGCAGACATGTCACCTGAAGCCCCGCCCTCCCTTCACCACTGTGCAAATATTCCTCTAAAATCAGCCGAACTACGAATTCCGATTTACTCACCTGTTATCAGGAGAGACCTCAGTGCTGCATCTTTAAGCCCAGTACTGATCCTGAAAAGTAATTTTAACCGTACTTACCAGTAACTTGAATTTCCTTCCATAGGCTAACATTGACTGGTTTCACTTGGAAATTCTTCTAAGTGTGGAGTTTTGGAACTTTATAATATTCCTCTAAAATCATCCGAACTACGAATTCCGATTTACTCACCTGTTATCAGGAGAGAACCTAGTGCTGCATCTTTCAGCCCAGTACTGACCCTGAAAAGTAATTCTAACCGTATTTACCAGTAACTTGTATTTCCTTCCATAGGAATCCATTGTCTGGTTTTCAGCAGAAAAGTTTAAAAGTGTCGATTTTCACAAACTACAAATATTCCTTAAAAATCGCCTGTATGACTTAAACGCATTCTTTCAACTGTTTACAGGAGATGCACCAGTGCTGGATCCAGGATCCACCACTGAGTAAGAAAAAGTAACAATAACACTACTTACCTGCTAAGTGAATTTCCTCCCGTAGGATAACATTGGTGATTCTATGTGAAAAGTTTCTACGTGTCAACGTTTAAAATACAATAATATTCCTTAAAAATCACTACTGTAACCAAAACGCTTTTACTCAACTGTTTACAGGAGATGTCGCAGGACTGAATCTAGGATCCAGTCCTGTGGTTAGAAAAGTAATCCATAAAGTAACTAATTGCATTTAACTAGAAATTCACATTGAGCTCAATGTTGCATTGTGTTTGAAATTGTGTTGCCCATTGCAACAACTGTAACTACTGTACTTAAAAGTCTATTGCCTATTTGCAAAGTATTTAAACTAAAGTAATTCATTCTGAGAAAGTATATTTTGTAATGTAATGTATAATGTAATTACAATGTAATTTAAAAAATAAAATATCTAAAAATAAATAGTTTAAAAAATGTAGTAAATCAGTATCAAAAAATAAATATAACAATTAATACATTTAAAAATTGTCATTTACAAAACCTTTGAAATTCACTGAAAAAAACCATAGGTTTCAGACATGTTATAGTTAGGAATTAGCATTTAAAAACCTTTGAAATTCACTGAAAAACCATAGGTTTCAGGCACGTTATAGTTAGAAATTAGCATTTAAAAACCTTACAAATTCACTGAAAAAAACATAGGTTTTAGGGACAGTTATAGTTAGTTGGACATTGCACTCGTACAAAACCCGTGAAATTCCCCGTTATAGTTAGTTCAGGTAACTATAACTCGCGCCCGCAATGCACTGCTGATGACGTCACATATTACATCACTCATGACATGGTCAGTGACATCACTGATGACATCACTGATGACATCTCAAATGACATCACTGATGACATCACTGATGCCATCATCCATGTGATAATTTGATGCATCTTCTCACACCCTAATATAACTTTTGATACACCCTCTGTAAATTACAGACTGCCATTGTCAAAACCATAGACACTCCAACACCAATTACTATATACACACTCACTGATTCTTAGGTCTACACACACACATCTACTCACTCACCCGTACAGTCACTCATACTTATAGTCACTCAGTACAGGACTATTATATGCACTCATACACCTATATAAACACTCACACACCGCCACTCATCCATAGAGGTACTCACACACCTAGTCAGTCATGCAAAAATTAAGCACACACTCATTTACTCACCTATACAGTTATACACACACCAGCTCACTTACTCATACAAATACTAGCACATTCTTACGCTCTTATACAATCTCTGATACAAGCACACACTCATCCATACAGTCACTCACAATCACACACTCCGCTATAGCTATTTATATACTCCAACACACATATATACTGCCTTTCACATATGTAGTTACTCACACATGTACCACTGGGACATACATTCACTCACTAACACACTCTTACACACACTTACCCACCCATACAGTCTATCACAGATGCACTTTGAAACCATCCACCCAGTGAATCACCCACTCACACATCTATGCACAGAGTCGCACACACCCCACCCACACAAACACTCAGGCACCCATACAGATACTCAGACAACCAATCAATAACTCATATAGACACTCATGTAGCTATTCACAAACCCATGCAGCCACTTACACAGCAACAGACAGATGGATACAGACATTCACCCAGTTTAGTCACTAACCCATGCATTCAGTAAGATACGTTTAATCACTCACTTATAGAGTTAGTCACGCACCTACTAAATCATCCTTGCAGACACTTATACACCCACTCATTCTTCAATACGCCTTTCCCTATATATATTAAACATATTTAAACTTTACAGAAACACACAGTCACTGGATGATGTCATCAGTGATGTCATTTGAGATATCATCAGTGATGTCATCAGTGATGTCACTGACCATGTCATGAGTGATGTAATATGTGACGCCATCAGCAGTGCATTGCGGGCGCGAGTTATAGTTACCTGAACTAACTATAACGGGGAATTTCACGGGTTTTGTACGAGTGCAATGTTCAACTAACTATAACTGTCCCTAAAACCTATGGTTTTTTCAGTGATACATATATATATATATACACATATATATATGTATATATATTCACTGAAAAAACCATAGGTTTCAGGGACGTTATAGTTAGTTGGACATTTTACAAAACCAGAGAAATTCGGCCGTTATAGTTAGTTGAGCTAACTATAACTCGTGCCCCCGCAATGCACTGCTGATGACGTCACATATTACATCATTCATGACATGGTCAGTGACATCACTGATGACATCTCAAATGACATCGCTGATGACATCATCCAGTGACTGTGTGTTTCTGTAAAGTTTAAATATGTTTTATATATATATATGCCAAGGTGTATTGAAGAATGAGTGGGTGTATGAGTGTCTATATATATGATTTAGTAGGTGCATGACTGACTGTATAAGTGAGTGATTAAACGTGTCTTACTGAATGCATGGGTCAGTGACTAAACTGTGTAAAGGTCTGTATCAGTCTGTCAGTTGGTCTGTAAGCGGTTGCATAGGTTGGTGAGTAGCTAAATGAGTGTGTATATGGGTTATTGATTGATTGTCTGAGTATCTGCATGGGTGCCTGAGTGTCTGTGTGGGTAGGTGGGTGGTGTGTGACTCTGTGCATAGATGTGTGAGTGGGTGATTCACTTGGTGTATGGGTTCAAGAGTGCATCTGTGATGGACTGTATGGGTGGGTAAGTGTGTGTATGGGCGTCTTGGTGAGTGAATCGATGTCTCAGTGCACATGTCCAACTAAGTACATATATAAAAGGCAGTGTATGTGAGAGTTGGTGTATAGAAATGACTATACGTGAGAGTCAGTGATTGTGAGAGTGGCTGTATGTATGAGTGTATACTTGTATTAGTGATTATATAAGAGACTAAGTATGCGTTACTATCTGTATGAATAAATGAGGTGGTGTGTGTATAACTGTGTAGGTGAGTAAATGGAACTGTGATTGATTCTTTGCATGAGTGACTAGGATGAATACATAACTGACTAGGATGAGTGCTGGTGTGTCAATGTCTATATAGGTGTATGAGTGCATTTGATAGTGTTCTATTGATCAGTCACTGCATGTATGACTGATTGTATGGGTGAATGGGTAGATGTGTGTCTAAACTTAAGGAATCACTGAGTGGGTATGTAGTAACTGGTATTAGTGTGTCAATGGTATTGAAAATGGTAGTCTGTATTTTACAGTGAGTGTATCAAAGGTTATATTAGTGTGTGATGAGGTACATCAGATTGTCACATGGATGATGTCATTTGAGATGTCATCAGTGATATCACTGACCATGTCATGAATGATGTAATATGTGACGTCATCGGCAGTGCATTGCGGGGGCGCGAGTTATAGTTAGCTGAACTAACTATAACGGTGGAATTTCTATGGTTTTGTATGAGTGAAATGTCCAACTAACTATAACGTCCCTGAAACCTATGGTTTTTTCAGTGAATTTCTAAGGTTTTTGAAATGCTAATTTCTAACTATAACGTGCCTGAAACCTATGGTTATTTCAGTGAATTTCAAAGGTTTTTTAAATGCCAATTTCTAACTATAACGTGCCTGAAACCTATGTTTTTTCAGTGAATTTCAACGGTTTTTAAATACTAATTTCTATCTATAACGTCCCTGAAACGTATGGTTTTTTCAGTGAATTTCAATGTTTTTTTAATGCTAACTTCTAATTCTAATGTTTATTTAACCTATAGTTTTTCCGACACCCAAGAAGGACACAACACCCACTGCCACAACCCTCAGGACCTCCCCCGTACCACCCCTCTCCCTACTGTAATTTTTTTTATTTGTTATTTAAACTATATCATGTCTTCTTGTTTTTTAAATATTAAACAACTACATACAGTATGAAAGGGAGCCCAGCCCAGAGCCACATCTGAAGACCAACACATGTCATAGACCTACTGATCAAGCAGCTCCGACACCCAAGAACGCCACAACACCCACCACCACCCCCAGGGCCCCCCCTACCACTGAGACAGCGCAGAACAAGACAGCAAACTTTCCGAAAATGGCATGGCCCCTCAGCCACACAATAGCTGAATATTGGGACAGGTGTGAACAAACTATGTGTGAAGGAAGCAATTCACCCATGTTTAACAATGCACACAATGCAAAGTGTAGCGGTGATGTGCTGGACACATCTCAGTATGCAGAACACACACCTCTCCATGTGCACAAATACTATTGGTGCTTGTAGTGTTGTGGACAGTGGACCCAACCGTGTTACGTCAAACACTAGGGAAGATCTCAGTCATGTAGCTGTGTCCCCCCCCTGTAAGCATAAGCGTAACCGGAGTGTGCTGGTCTGACGTACGCCACTTCAGCGTAGGAGTGTGAATAAATAGGCCGGAGATCTGGGCGTGGTTCACTTGTGGGAAGGCCAAAGCGTCTGCCAGGGCGGCGCCCCTCACCCTGCCACGAGGCCGCCAACATGACCGCCAGCCTCCTCAGCCAATCGCTGGCTTCCGCCACACAGGCCCCCAGCGGCACAGCACCGCGGACTTATGTCTGTATAAACTACTGCCTTCGATATACACTGCGGACAGCAAGGCTCACAATTCAGATCGAGTCGCGATTGCAGATGACGCAGTCCCGTAGGCAAGAGACATTGCTGAAGTCAACAACACATGGCTGTGGGCCCTTCCTGACCGCTGCCTCCGGCCTACACTGCGGTCAGTAGGGCTCACAATTCAGATGGAGTCGAGATTGCAGATGACGCAGTCCAGTAGGCAAGAGACATTGCTCAAGTCAACAACACGTGCCTGTGGGCCCTTCCTCACCTCTGCCTCCTGCCTCCACTGCGGTGAGTAGGGTTCACAATTCAGAGCGACTCACGATTGCAGATGACGCAGTCCAGTAGGCAACAGACATTGCTACCAGTGCGGCCAGCCCGGACCATGCATCATCGCTGACTGCGCACACGCTAAGTGCTTCAAGTACCACTAACTCTGTGCAGCTCAAGTCAACGCCACGTGGCTGTGGGCCCTTGATGACCGCTGCCTCCGGCCTACAATGCGGTTAGCAGGGCTAACAATTAGGCCTGGGTATCCAATTCCGCTCCGCTCGCGGAATTTGCGGAATTTAGGCAATT
>CAWUFW010019148.1:0-196327 GCA_963921515.1 Calotriton arnoldi | reverse complement strand
ATGGAAGGCATCAATAATGGACTTGTTATTTTAATTTGTGTCAGAAAAATAGAAATCAGACTTTTCTTCCACTTTAGAAGATTTTTTCTTTTCTACTCCTATTCCAAGATATTCCAAATGATGGCAATCTCTATCTCAGGGAAAATCGAACCTGTTGGCAAAACGGGCAATAAGACCAATTCCACATGAAGATCGAGGACAGGGTTGTTATTTACTCCCTTATGTTTCTCGTCCAGACACCCACTAGAGACTTATGTCCAGTTCTGGAACTAAAAGAGGTGAACAACCATGTCCCATAAATTAGGCTAAAAATGGTGTACATCCAGTTGATTATTCCTCTAGTTATTCCAGGAATGTATCTAGCCTCTTTGGACTTATTAGATGCCCATCCCCACATTTCTATGTATCAAGATTCTCAAAGATTCATAAGATTTGCAGTTGCTGGAGATCACTATCAGTTCTGCATTCTGCCCTTTCTCATCCCCAAGAACCTTCACACAGACCTTCACTCCTCTGGTGGTTAATCTACATGCCTTTGGCATTTTGGTTTCCCCCTACTCAGATAATTGATTAATCTGTGGTCCTTCTTTCTCTAGGGTTTTGGAAGCAGTCTGTCAGGTATGCATGATGTTGAAAGACCATGGATTCCTTCTCAACATGAAAAAATTCCACCTTTATCCATCTCAAAATCTACAGTTCATCGGGGTCCTTGAGGCAGTGGTTTCTCCCTCCACGAGGCAACTGAAACTGATCACCCATATCCAATACCTGTTTCAGAGGTGTTTGGCAACAGCAAGGGCCTGGTTAACTGTGCAGGGGGATATATTATAGCAACCCTTCACCTGGTCCTTTGGGCTCATCTTCATCTTTATCAGCTAGTCAACCACCTTCTTGCCCATTGGAACCCTTCCTCAAAAAACTAAGACACAGAGATTCCTGTGATGCAGAACATTGTTCAAAAACTACAGTAGTGGTTGGTGCCTGACTATTTGATCAAGGGCATTTCTCTCTCTCCTCCTCCTCTGTTGGCTTTGATCTCAGATGTCAGCAGTCATTGGTGGGGAGCCACCCTGGCCAAACTCTCTGTTCAGAGGAGTTGATCAGAAACAGAGCTGCTAATTCTCTCCAACTGGAAAGCATTGTCAGCAATTTTCAGAGGTCTCTAACCTCTTGTCCCTTATGTTCAGAATCTTCCTGTTCAGATTTGTACAGACAGCCAGGTAACCAATGCCTATATCAAACACCTGGGGATCTCCAAGCTCCTTTCCTTGAATCTGTTGGCGGAGGAGTTAAGGAAAATGGAAGAGATCAATCTCCCGTCTCTCTCTGCAGTTTATTATCCGGGGAGGGAGAATGGGCCTGCCTGCTGTCTGTTTCAGATCTTTTTATCCTCAATTGAGATGTCCCTATTTTTCCAAGCTTTTAATTCACTGCAGGTGACCCTGGGCACCGATGGTTAGACATCTTTGCCTACCGGGAGAATACTCTCCCTCAGTATTACTTCTCTCTCTTCCCCTGTTGCCGGGAGTATGGGCAGTGGATGTGATAAGCATTCCCTGGAAGAAGGACCTTTTTGTTCTTTTCCCACGATCATCATGCTCAGCAGAATTCTGCTGAAAATCAGATCAGGTGAAAGTGACTGTGGGGCTCCAAATTGGTTTTGCCAATCTTGGTATACTCTCTTTCTTCAGTTGTCAGTCCTAGTTCCTCTAATCTTTCCAACCTTTCACATGGTTGGGGCCTGGATCTGGTACCACATAACTACGAGATAGAGTTTTGAACTCCCCCAATGGACTGTCTTGTTCCCACTCCTTACAATCATCTAAAGCCCCAGGGCTTATGGGAAGGAATGCAGGAACTGCTGGCAAAGGAGGCTTAGTTGCTGTTCCCCAGCATGCACAAAAGAGGCAAGGGTTGCTATTCCCTCATGTTTTTAGTCCAGAAATCATCAGGGTAATTTTTCCCAGTTCTGGAACCGAAGGATGTCTATCATTTTGTGCCTTATGTGGAATTCCAAAATGGTGAGCATTAAAGATAACCTCCCTTTGGTGGCCCCAGAGATGTCCCTTACCTCTATTGATCTACTGGATGCATACTTGCATATTCTCATTAAAAACTCTTCTGAGAGATTTTTAAGATTCTTTGCTCTTGGTCATCATTATCAGTTTTGTGTTCTACCATTTGGTCTGGCTTCAGCTCCAAGGGGTTTCACTAAAACCCTTGCACCCTTAATAGCAACCTTCACTCCCAGGGGCTGGTGGTCCTCCCATACTTTGGTAACTGGTTAATCTGCACCTCTTCTTTTTCCAAAGGCTCAGGAAGTGTCTAGATTGTTTGCAACCCTCTCACAGAGTATGGCTGGCTTCTCAATTTAGCACATATCATCTTGCCTCCCCAAGAGCTTCAATTAATAGAAACCCTCTTCAAGACCAATTTGAGGAAAGTCTTTCTTCCACCCTCCCAAAAGGGGAAGCTGAGAACTCAATTGAGAAATCTATTAAGTATAGATCAGGCTCCAGTATGGGGACTGGTTAACAGTGCACGGGGGCATGGCAGATGATTTACTCTTGGCACCCTGTGCACATTTCTACCTGTATCATCTTGTGTATCATCTTCAATTTTGGGATCCGAAATACCTGTGTCTGGTTACAGTCCTTGCTGGAAGAGGTCATCAAATTCCAGTGGTGGCTGGAACTCACCAATCAGGGGAAATGGGTTCTCCTTTCTACTCCCCTGCCAATGACTGCTACAACAGATGCCAGCAATCTACAGTGGGGGGCGACTTTGAAGGATCTTTCATTCCATGGGTTGTGGACATGCGAGGAATCCCAAAATTTGTTGAATTTGAGTGAATTGAAAGCGGTGTTCAGAGTTTCCTTACTTTGGCCCTTCGGGTTGTGGGATGAGCTATAATAGTGCGCACAAACAATCAGTTGGTATGAGAATATCTGAGCTTTTAGGGGTACCAGGGCCTTTCTTGCCAAGAGAATTGGGATTTGGGAGGAGGCCAATCTGATTTCTCTCTCTCTCTCGCTCTCTATCTACCATCTATCTGTTGGAGAAGGAGTGGGCATGCAGGTCCTTTGAGCCACACATTCGCCTCTTGATCACAATGTCTCTCCATCCTCTACTTTTCCAGGAGATAGTTAAGAAATATGGGGAGACATTTCTAGATTTCTTTGCATCGCCTCACAATGCCCAGATTCCATGGTTCTGCTCGCTTCTACCATCTCAGAATGCTTGGAGGATGGATGCAATGAGTTTTTGACCTGGCCAGGGTTGTGCTGTTTTCTTTCCCTCCACTGCCTCTGATAAGTAAGGTTCTTTCCAAGATCAAAGAGGAGAAGGCAGAAGTTCTATTACAGGTGCGGACATGGTTCCTTTGTACTTGGTTTCTCCTCCTCAAGCAGGTATCATTCTGTCCTGCTTGGATGTTCCCTCTGTCTCCTTCCCCTCTCAGGTTCCCATCTCTTCCAGAGAAGACTCTCCACTGTTTGTCCCTGTGGTTTTGGAGTTTAAGGCTAGAGGGTTTCAGTATTGCTACTGATATTGCTCTGGAAGTTTGGAACTACTGAATGGGAGCACAGTGAAACTTTTGAAAGGCACTGGAAAAACTTTTTAAGATGGTGTGCCAATATTTCCTTGCACATACTCCATTGTAAAGGAAATTCTATAGGATTTGAGAGATGGTTTCCTTCTGGGCGTGGCAGTTCCTACACTTCACAGCCAATTGGTGGCAATCAGGGCTATTAGGAGGAAATCCTTGGCCACTTTTGATTCTTTGAATTCCTGTCTGATAAAGAGGTTTTTTTTTGGAGACCAGTAGTTCACTCTTCTGTGACTTCATGGGACCTTCCTCTCATGCTCCACATGCTGACAGAGACCACTTTTGAACCCTTTCACTCTATTTTGGTATGTTTGTTGACTTTGAAGATTTTCTTTCAGTCTCTGTGACATCTGACAGAAGGTTGGGTTAGATTGGTGCCCTCATGTGTCATGAACCTTTTATTTGTTTCTTCTCAGACAAGGTGGTCCTGCACCCTGACCCTGCTTTTATCAAAATATTGCTTCTTCCTTTCATGTTACTCAATGTCTTGTTTGCCTCTCTTTCTTTGCTTCTCCCTCTTCTGTTGAAGAGGAGCTTTTCCACACTCTTGACCTTCACAGAGATCTGTCTATCTATCCAGATCAAATAGCTCCATTCAGGCTCCACCAGAGAACTAACTTCTTCTTGGGCGGCTTTCAAGACTTGTTCTTGAAAAATATTTGTATGGCTGCTACATGGGCTACCCTCCACAGTTTTATTTCTCATTATAAATGAAGGATGGGGGATGGTTTTTTCTGCTTCTTCTGGTCCATCAGTACTAACAGCAGTTCATTGATTTGTGAAAAGAGGCTTTCTGAAATAAACACGCTGGATGTTGCATTTCTCATTGGTGTATTGCCTTTATTATGAAGGTCAACATTAACTTTTTCTGTTTTACATGGCTTGGGAATTCGCTTCATGTGTGAGCACTGGGACAATAAAATAGACGAGCCAGGTAATGACACTGTTACATACTAGTAATCTTCATTACACCAAGTCATAGTCTTCCTCGCCTTAGTCCTGGATTCGCTAACAACCCCCAACCCTCCCCCAGGGTTTAAGATTTACTGCAGCAAAAACATATGTATTTTCTATTTTACATATTGGTGTCTTTCAACAATTGATTTTAATATTGGTGTAAACTCAGCATGTTTCAGGAAGTTCTAGTGTAGGCCCCTCCTATTTGTTGCATTTCAAGTAAGGGAGATGTTGGGAGGGGCACTATACAGGAGTCTTTTTAGGCGAAGTGAACTCTGTGTGGTAGACAGACATCGTTCCATGTTTGAGGACTGGGACGAGGAAGACTATGACGGCATAATGAATATTACCAATATGTAACTGGGTCATTACTCAGTATTGTGGGATACATTTGGGAGGTCACTTCTAGTAATCTTGCAAGGTATGGTCATTATTGTGATTATATCTGATGTGGTCACTACAGCAACAATTACCAAAACCATTAGAACCTCTGGACTAATTTCATCGATCAGAAGTGGCTCTCCTTATACAAAGATAGGAAACCACTGCTCAAGGCAGTTGCCAGATCAAGCGTAGGACAAGTGACAGCTTCACTTCAAAATGGGAAAAGGTGTTGTACAGGCGGTGCAAGGGGCTTGTAAATAATCCTCAAAGTTTCCTTTGAATATTCTGGCAAGTTGCCACCAGCACGATGAAGAAATAACAAGGCACTGAACAGAAAGGGTGACAACATTCTGTGCAATATTATATAGCCTCGCACAACTGCATGGGAGGGTCATGCATTCAACACCCGAGAATGCAGAACAGCAAACATGTGGCAGCTCTTTACATAAAAAAGACAGCACATTGTAGAAATGATGGAAAACAGTTTTCAGTCTGTGCATAGCAGTCATGTCCTGATTTTAAAATACAGTCACCATACGGATCATGCCAATGTACAAGTTTTAAGTCAAACTCCTCTATGCACTATGCCTCATATGTAATGCCAAAGACACACAGATGATGGACGAAATGTAGAGTAAATCAAACATTCACCCCCAGTCAATAGATCTGGGTTAAATCCATTGTTTTTGCTCACCATGCCACCCCAGTTTGGACCCAGCCATATGCAAAGGCTGGGTTTAAACTGGAATGGCATGGGGAGCAAAAAACGATAGATTTAGGCCCAGATCTCTGTACTGGGGTGAATGTATGGCATTGTCCTGCATTCTGTTCATCTAATTTGTTTTATCATATGTAATGCCAGCATTATGATGTTCTAAACCCTTTGGGTTCTTTTATCACAACAAGGGGGCTATCACCCTGTCGCACTGGTTGGGTAGCCCAGGAGCTTAAGGCACACTATACAGAGAAACCCCTGTGCCAAGAGGATTTCGCGCTTGGGAATCTTTGCAGGCTGACTCAGTTTTTCAGCCTTTTGTAGTCGATGCCACGTCAGCAATGCACATGGGAAACAGGGACATTTGTTATGTGAGGCAGTACTTCTAGCGTCATCTGTTGCAGTGTATGCTGTGTAAAAACACTTGTGTCATTATTTCATTTGAGTGGTTTCTTCACTTGACCACGGGCACAATGAGGAGAGAAGTACAGCGATTACATGGATGTACCACGTGCCAGGAAATCCTTTAACACAACTTGACATAAATAGAGGTGTGTGTAATAAATATGGTAATAATAATAATGTATTACATAGTATAGTTCCCAAGAGTTCTACCAATTAATCCACTTTATACTTTCTTCAATTTTCAGTTTGTAAAGGCACCCCAAAAGAAAATGGTGTAATAGTCTTTAATGACCTTATTCAGGATAAAGCCTGTTAACTACCTTCCCCTCTATTATGCATCCTACTCTTCAGTGACTAACTACATTTGAAAGGAAAGAGAGTTAGAACAGGCTAGTTCCATAGACAGGGGTGGGGTTACCATTGGTGTAGCAGATGAAGTGACACAGGGTCCCAGGGGTTCCACCTCACCTGCCACCTTTTTGCCCTTACTGACAGCAGTCTGCTGCGCTGAGGGAGATCCTTCACGAATTCCCGGGGCCAAGCCTGAGTCACAGGGCCACGCTGAGCAGCGAACCATTCCTGACCACCAGGGGGCTCACACTCCTAACAGCAAGGTAGAGCTGTTCCTAGCATGCAAGTACTATCTTGTGAAGCTCAAGAGAAATAGTCTTACTTGGAGGCACAGACCAGGTGTCAAGGGAGCTACATGGACCTGAAAAATATACCTAAAAGCACAGCAGTGAAAGTCGGCTCCACACTGAAGGGGTCAGGATGGGCGGATTGATGTCAAGTATTTTGTTGGTTTGACATGAAGTAACTTTCCATGACTGAAATAAAGCTAAGACTTTAGTAGACTTTTAGGCTAATTGCATAGCAAACCTTTCTCACTTTAAGGTGTGCGTCCTCTTTCTCCTTCACGGTTAGCTTCAGCTGACAAAGCCACTGTAAGATGCACAGTATTTGTTAAACTTAGACCTCTTGCTATGAATCATTTATTTTCAAGAATGCCATTCCTGAATATTGAAGTTTAATGATGTGGAAAAGTAATTTTGGCTCAACACTTTCATGTTTCACTAGTCCACATATATGTTTAAGTATGGCTTCATGCATTCGCATGATGAAATATTATAAATGGGATGTAGTGCATTGGAACAGATACGGAAAGTGCATTTACTGTGTAATCTCGACATTTATGTGCGTGTGTATTAACATTTCCCCTTACAATAACAGCGAATTGCGGTTCTCATATATACCTGCATGTGTGGTTTGAATAACATGAATAATTCTTATATATTTGTGTATCCATTTCAATGGTAATCTACATCTATATTGTAACTGTATATGTATCTTTAATCATGCATTAAAACATTTACTGAAATGCTTGCTGCTCTAAGTTGACCAAAGGCCTTAACCATTTGGATTTCTTAACGTTTAACCTTCAACATGAACATTTGTTTTGCAGGCAATGTTTTTCTCTCCTCTGCAGGTGCACTTGCATGAGCTTATGATTAAATAAAGGCTCACTGCAACATATATAGTGAGGCTCGGAAGGAGTATCATTGGCAAGGGAGAGGGAAGCTAACGAGCGAAAGGAGGAAGATGCATCTGAAAATGGAAGGAATGCAAGGGCGTTCTAATGTGTGGACCAAAGGTAAGAAATATTGAGTGTAGTTGCCAAGCTTTATTGTTTGAAGATGGAAAATTAATGAGACATGTGACTTGGGGATTCACAAAGGAGATCACACTTAGCTAGATTCGGATTGTTTTTAGATTTGGAGAGGTACAGACCTCTTTGCAGCATCCCTGTCATGTGGCTTCATGCCATACAATATTTTTTCTTTAGAGAATTTCTACAGGGGTTCTGCAATGCTGTGACCATTCTTGCTTCCCTGACTTAAATAGAGTGTCCTGATCCCTAGTTTAGAGTAAGTATGATAGATTTACTTAGACAACCTCATACATACGTAGGAGGATCGAAACTTTAAATCTACTCACCAGACTTTGCTTCTCATTTTCTCTATTGTGGATACGGAATTCCTCATTTGCTTTTTGTTATTGAGGATATATTTTGGCTGATGTTGCAGATATCCACTAGTGATTCTGTATTTTATACTACATTTCTGAGACTGATTTATATCAGGTTGGCTTCAAATTTGTAATAAATCCATACTTAATCTCATCTTCCTACTCGAGTTTTACTGTAGCGGCCAAATGGATTACACTGCAATTGTTAAATTGTAGTTTATCCTAACTCCTTTTATTCCTTAGGCACTTACAAACTTCCATTGCAGGGGGCAAGGAAGAAGGAGCCCAAATTTGGTGCGTTAGCAGATGCAGCATGAATCAGAAAACTGAAAAGAACAGTGGAGAGTGACAGCAGAACAGGGAGGGACTGGACATCTGGTGAAGAGGTCGCCGCTGCTTGCTGACTTACTGTGTGATCATGAACAACACGCTTGTTTAATAGATGCAATGTTTTAATAGATAATGTTATAAAAACAGGACTGTGACTCATTCATAAAAACAATACTGCCCAAGCGATAAATTAGCTGCTAAAACTGTCAGGTATGAGTAATCTGAGACGTAGCTCTGGTATTTAAGCCTGAGACTTGTATGATCACTTTGCTGTCGGAGGCTGGATCTCTGTGTTCTGTGACATATGAGAGAGTACTGCTTGAGGCCCAAACCAAGTAAAAATTTGTAATGTCTGTGTCATCGGAGAGATAGTTCTGCTGCAGACAGCAAAGGTACGCACCTTTTGTGCTATTTGATGCGTGTCTGTGCTGTGCAAGGCCTGAATCTGTGCATCATTAGACACTTGAGGGAAGGTTCTGGCAAATATTTTAAGAATAAAAGCCTTAACCACTCACGTCCCTGGACAGATTTAATACAGCCTGCACAAAGTATAAAGACAGAGAAGACCTTAGACTCCAATGTTTTTAAATGAACATCTCTAAATCCAACCAAGTACCATGAGGCTATTCACATACCAGTTCTTGGATAAATTCCCTAAAGACTATGCTCACTCAATACCTTCTGCCATCATAGTTTAATTACTAACTCTTTTGGTAGATACAGTTTTGTGCGTAATTGTCAAAACAATACACAACATTGGTGACACTAGAACCTCCTCTCGGTATAGACATCACTTCTTGCCATTGTTTTAAAGAAAGTTGTTTTTTCTTTCTGGTGTCTGTAGGGAATCCTTGACTACCCAGGGATAAAGTGGTCATCCCTGGAATACACTGACCACCTCTGATAGTCAGTGGGTACTCCAAACATCAGACCATCTATACAATCTATGTTATCACCTATGGCATTTGATGGCTGGTTCTGGTGTGCAGAGTCCAGCCGCTGAATACGATTAGTATACTCACGTTTGATCAGAAACATCTGGCTCAGCATTAGTGTTGAACTTGGGCATGTGATGCAGTGATTGAAAATATAATTATGACTGATCCATACAGGATACTAGTAACCAAGGGTACTTGATAAAAATAATAAACCAAAAAATGTGGACAAATTTGGTGTATTTGCTAAAAATGAAAGGCTGTTATTTGAGAAAGATTTTACTTATTCTGAAAATAATGAGGCAGTGTTTGGTACTTGTTCATTAATTTGAAAAGATGATGGTTTGGACAAAAGAGTCATTGTATGAAAATTCCAGATGAAGTTTGAGCCAAAACCAATACTTTTCCCAAAAGTTCTCGAATTTGAAATTTGAGGGATAAATCTTACTGCTTCTGGATTATTATTTCTGATGTTATGGCTCAATTTCAATAGTACTACATTCTCCACTGATGGTTTGGACAAAAGAGTCATTTTATGAAATTTCCAGATGAAGTTTGAGCCAAAAAAATACTTTTTCCAAAGGTTCTTGAATTTGAAATTTGAGGATAAATCTTGCTGCTTCTGGACTATTATTTCACATGTCATGGCTCAATTTCAATAGTACTACATTCTCTTCTGATGGTTTGGACAAAGAGTCATTTTATGAAATTTCCAGATGAAGTTTGAGCCAAAAATACTTTCCCCAAAGGTTCTCGAATTTGAAATTTGAGGGATAAATCTTGCTGCTTCTGGATTATTTTTTCTGATGTTATGACTCAATTTCAATAGTACTACATTCTCTTCTGATATAGAGCCATATCATGATATATATAGATCACGTTTCATTGTACTGCAGTATGTGTATATATTGGCTATCTGAGACCAGAGCCTGTAAGACTGATTAACCAATGGCATTTGTGTGCTTTTTTAGGTTGAAGCCTACCAGACAGGTCTGGTTACAAAATACTTCCTTCTTGGGGACATTCTTAAAGCTTCCCTGGGAATGCATTCCGCCCATATGTTTACCATTGGCTTTGTGTTTTATAACTCACATTTGCCTGCTTTCTATATGCTGGCATTATTTGTTTTAGGCTGTCCAGCAATTCTTTGTCCCTCCTCTGGACCATAGCCTATTAACCATCTCTCTGATTGTCTCCTTGTATTCTTCCACGAGTCCCTGCTTTCTGGGAACTCCTTTTTCTTTTTTGTGAGGCACTTCACAAGAGAACATTTGTATTCTGATGCTTCCCTTCTTGTATGCTAGTTCAGGAAGCAATAAAGGTGCTGTATTTCTTTGAAAATGTTTCCTGTCTCTTATCTTTCTGATTGACTGATTCTACTTACATTTGCCACTGCCAGTTAATCTTGCATGGCAATAAGGAAACATTTTCTGCTGACAAGCTTGTTTATTTTGGTCAGTGCTCTTTACTAATAACATAACTTCCATTTCACGCTCATGCCATGGGGGAGAGGAGTTGGCCTAACAGCTAGGGCGGTCGACCTCGAATCTGGGGAACTGGGTTCGAGTCTTGGCAATGACGCTGAACATCCTGTGATTCTGGACAAATCACTTAATCTCCCCGTGCCTAACAAAAATGAATGTGTCCTCATGTAATGCAACTGGTGCTATGTAAAGCGCTCTGATATACGATTCGGGTCAAGTTTGCGCTATATAAAACTCTGTAAAATAATAAATGCCATAAGCACTGTAGGTAGGGGAGTGGGGGTTGCTAAAACACCTACAAAATAACCATGCTGGAGTTCAGAAGTGATTGAGCAATAAACAGGCCTTTGGGTGTACATTCAAAGACAGAGGTCAGATACTAGGCTCTGTCTTCCTGGGAGCTTGGTGTTTACTTTCCTTTCTCTGACTGTAAAGTGAGAAGCTTTATGTTATAATCTTGCTAGGTACTGGGTGTAAAAAGGGTTGTCGGATGTTATTTTTTCTAATATACAACAAAAATGTAAATGCCAGTAAATGATCTGTACAACAATATCAGAATTTATCAGAATTAGGAAGAACAAATTAAGCACATTTTCTTGTAACTCTAAAGTGTGATGGAAACAAATATTATAATACGATCAAAACAAATCATTAAACTAGGTGATGCTGATTTCCACACATTATCATTTGTGTGCTCTATAGTTTTATCATTAAAATTGTATATCTGTTCAAATGTAATGATAATTTCAATTGAAAATGTGCTTGCTGTAATGTCAGTGCGCTACCACACCATGTATACTCCACTCTACACAACTCCACTCTACAATACTCTACCTCACTCTTTCCACCACTCCACTCTACAGCACTCAACTCCACTCTACGCCACTCCACTCTACATCACTCTACTCCAGCCCATTCCATTCTACACCCCTCCACTGTACAACACTTTATCCCTCTCTATGTCACTTCACGCTACGCTCCTCCAGTCCACTCTACGACACTCTACACCACTCCACTCTACGCCATTCTTCTTCCTCCACGAAAATTCACTCTACAATATTCCACTCTTTGACACTCTACTCTACTCTTCACTCTTCTCTACGCCGCTCCACTCTACGTCACTACGCTCCACAAACTTTACAACACTCTACACAACTCCACTCTATGCAAGTCTACATTACTCCACTCTATGCCACTCCCCTCTATGACACTTTACTCCACTCAGTTCAACTCAACTCTATGACACTCCCCTACAGCCTACACTACTCCACTCTATGGCACTCTAAACCACTCCATTCTATGACACTCCACTCCATATTGCTCCACGCTATAACTTTTTACTCCATTCAATGCCACTTCACTCTATGACACTCTACTCCACTCTATGCCACTAAACACCCTTCCACTCTATGGCACTCCACGCTATACCACTCCACTGTATGCCACTGTAAACCAATCCTCTTAACAACACTCTACTCCTTGATCCACTCTGCCACTCCACTCTATACCACTTCACTGTACACCACTCTACTCCACTCTTTGCCACTTTACTCCACTCTATGCCACTCCAGTCTCCATCACTCTGCTCTTTGCCACTCCATGATACTCTCCGCCACTCCACTCTACCACATTCTACATCACTATACTCCACTCTACACCACTCCTTAAAATTCTATGCCACTCCACTCTACAACATGCTACTCCACTCTATGCCACTCCACTCAACTATATGCCACTCCACTCCACATCACTCCACGCCACTCAACTCTACTCTACTTCACTCTACACCACACCACTCTATGCGACTCCACTCTACTCCATTCTACTCTATGCCATTCCATGCCAATCTACTCCACTCTACTCCACTATATGCTACTCCATTCAGTGTCACTATTTGCCACTCCACTCTTCGACACTATACTATGCTATACCCCAATCAATAACACTTTACTCCACTCTACACCACTCCACTCTGTGCCACTCCAAGGCACTCTACACCACTCTACACCACTTCACTCTAAGCCACTCCACTCCACTCTACGACACTACACTTTACTCCATTCCATTTCACTCAACGCTACTTCACTCTACGGCACTCGATTCTACAGTACTCCACATGACTTTACTCCTCTCCATACCTCTCCACAGCACTCCACTCTATCCCACTCCATGACACTCTACTCTACCCTACACCACTCCACTCCAATGCCACTCCAATCTATAACACTCTACTTCACTCTACGCTATGCCACTCTTCTCCACTCAATGACACTCCACTCCAAGCCACTCTACTCCATGTCAATTTATACCACTCCACTCTATGCCACTCCAGCCTGACACTCTACCCCACTCTTCGTCACCTCACACCACCTTATTTCACTCTATGCCACACCAGTCTATACCACTCTACTCTGTGCCACTGCACTATTCTCTACAGCATTCCACTCTATGCCACTCCACTCTATGACACTTTACTTCACTCTGCCCTACTCCTGTCTATACCACTCCACTCTATGCCACTCCACTCTTCAACACTATGTTCCATTCCACTCCTTTCTATGCCACTCCATGCCACTCCACAGCACTCCTCTCTACGATACTCCACTCTACACTACCCAACTCTAGGCCACTCCAATCTACAACTCTCTATTCCACTCTACTCTATTCCACTCTACTCTTTTCCACTCTACTCCATTCTACACAACTCCACTCCACTCTAAGGCACTCTACTCAATGCCATACTACTCCATTCAATGTCACTATATGCCATTCCACTCTATAAGATAAAGCAAGAAAGAAGTAAAGTAAGAAAGAATAAAGGCAAATAAAGAAAGATAGAAAAAGAGAGAGAAAGAGAAAGAAAGAAAAATAAAGAGAGCGAAAGAAAGGAAGTAGATAAGGGGAATAGAAAGAAAGAAGGTAATAGATGGGGAAAAAGAAGGGATGAAGGAAAGGAAAACACAGAGCCAAAAGAAGTAATAAAAGCAAAAAGAATTAAAGAATGAATAAAAGCAAGAAAAAGGAAAAATGGAATAAAGCAAGAAAGAAGAAAAGAGAGAAAAAAGGCAATATAGAAAAAGCATGAATAAAGGAAAGAAGGGATGAAAGAAAAAAGAAAAAGAAAGAATGAAAATAATGAAAATATCAAATAAAACCAAAAACCAAGAAAGAAGAAAAAAGGAATTAAAGAAAAAAATAAAGGAGGAGAGAATGAATGAAGAAAAATGGAAAACATGAGGGAAGGAATGAAGAAATGAAAGGATGAAAGAAAAGATAAAGAAAAAAGTTTGAAATAATGAAAGAACCAAGAAAAGCAAGAAAGAATGATAGTATAAAAGAAAAAGGAAAGAAGGAATGAAAGAAAAAGGAAAACAAGAAAGAAGGAAAAAGGAATGAAAGGAAAAAGGGAAGAAAGAAAGAAAAAAGAAAGAAAAAGGAAAGAAAGAAAGAAAGAAAGAAAGAAAGAAAGAAGGAAGGACAGTAAAAAGGAAAGCAAGAAGGTAGGAAAGAAAAAAGCCAAGAAAAAAAGCATACCGGATTTGAAGGCAGAAACCAAGAAAGTGAGAAAGAAAGAGAGAAAAAGAGAAAGAAAAAAAAGAAAAAAAGAAAGTGTGAATGGAAATAAAGAAGGAATGAAAACAAGAAAGACAAAAAAATGAAAACAAGAAAGAAGGAAACATGGAATGAAAGCATGCAAGAAAAAAGAAGGAAAGAGAAAGAGAAAGAATGAAGGACGGAAACAATGAGAGAACTAAGGAAAGCAAAAATGAAGGAACGGGATGAACGAAAAATAGAAAAAAGCTAAGAAGGAATGAATGAAACAAGAAAGAAGGAATGACACAATGATAGAACAAATAAAAACAAGAAAAGAGGAAAAAGGAAATGAAGGAAAAAAGGAAAAGAAAGAAAGAAGGAGTAAAAGGAAAGGAAAGAAAGAAGGATTGAAGAATAAAAGAAAAAAGGAAAGAAGGAATTAAAGAAAGGAATCAGAAAGAATTAAAGAAAAAAATAGAAAAGAGAAAAGAAAGAAAGAAAGAAAGAAAGAAAGAAAGAAAGAAAGAAAGAAAGAAAGAAAGAAAGAAAGAAAGAAAGAAAGAAAAGAAAAAAACAAAGAAAGATGAAAAGAAAAATTATATTAAAAAGTGCTTCAAACTAAATACAATAAAGGCTGGTTCTTCCTGGGCAAAGACTATTAAAAAACCATTGGTGCAATGAGTTCAGAATAAACATGTTCTGAAGAATGTCCACTTATGAATTCAAGTGTGAAATATTGATGCATCCAACAACTTGATATAGAACAGTTTCAAAGGTCGCAATGTTTTATACTGTTAAATTCATTTTGGAGTGGCGTTTGTTTATTTGAGAAAATAAACTAAACAAAGGACTTCCCTTAAATGAAATTTACACCAGCATTGGCAGGAGACAGGAACTAATAAGGCATGGAATGTGGCCTGGGCTGGTATAAAGCATCCTGCTGTCACATCAGACTTTAAACACAAATGCAACAACAAAGTAATACATTGAAAACAAAAGCATTGTCACAGAAGGGAACTGGCGGATGTGCTCCATGTGAAAGAGCAAAATGCAGAAACTCAAAGTGAAGTTATCCAGTGGCTGAAGTAGACTGACCCCCTGACTCATGCTGTATGCTGTAGTGGGCAGAAGAATAATGTGACTGACACACCAACAGACAAATGGATGAAGAAAGCTAGCTTAAAGCGCCTTTATATAAGTATATCGTACATATATATTTTTTTAAATCAAAAGGTCTTGTTTAAAGTCTGAGCTAAAAAGGGCTATAAGATAGTAAGTAGGAAAGGATAATCACTTTTACTTTATAGGTTATCTGTTTACAGTCACAGCCTACTGAAGACAAGAATTGATTAGTAGAAAAATAGTTCATAATAGCCAAATATTTTACCTAAATCCTGATGAAGGCTAAATATATATATAGGTAAACAAAGGAGAAAGCAAGGATTGTTTGGGGGTACGTCCCAAGATTAGCTAAAAACAAACAGCGTGGACGGACCCACTTGCAACAAGACGACTCACTTGTATTATGATTTACATGAGTGCCAAAAAACCATTAGGTTTGTTAAAAGACCCCTCACCCACCAACCTAGTTCGTGGCATGCTTTATCATTGGGGTCCCAACCGGGTAGCCGAATGCCACCCGGTTTTGCTGCGACACCTGATTACTGTGGAGTTGGTGTTGTGTGATATGTGAAGGAAGTGGTGCAAGATAAAATTATCTCTTGGAGTCCTTGCCAAATACACTTTATTCTTAGCAGTCCAGGATAAGGTTAAAACGAAAAGAGAGGGCAACTTTGGAGAAACATGCTCCTTGTTGTCACAATGGTAGGTCTACATGTTTCAGCCCCTTAAAAGTGGGGGGCTTTCATCAGGAATGGGTGAGTGAAGTGAAAAAGTGGCAAAATTACACCACGTGTAAGGTGATAAACAACACAAACACTAAGGTGTGTTGTAAGATGGGTGGTGTCTGTATACTTACGGACCCACTGATAAAAAAACCTGTAGGGAAAAAGGAAGACAAGAAGACAAAACACATATGACATAAATGCAACATAAAATGCAATCTTTATCGCAATATTCATGTGCCACTGTGAATGTCTCCAGGTAAGTAGGCACAGGCGTGAGTCGGTCAATGGTATGAACCGGGTGATTACCGGTAATGCATGCCGTTCTGGTATACTGTGCTCCCTTATCATGCAACAGTCTACTAGTTGTGGTGTGTCCATGGCATGCTAGTACATCGCTATTACAACTAAAGTAAAGGGCTCGAGGGCCCTGTGTGTGCCATAAGTGCTAATTAGCCTTATTGTTAAGAGTTCAGGGAAAAAGTGCGGATGAAGGCGCAGACTCAGACGATATAAAGGTCATGCGTTAACTATATCAGATTAGCGTTAAAAATATGATTGCGTGTATGAAGCATTTGTATAAACAACATAGTTACACAGGCTACGTGTTGCTAGAAGCCTTTTTCAGGACCTGGGAGGGGCGCCCATCTGTAGTCGCACACTGAGGGCGAGAAAGGGGAGGAAGTGTTAGCAGGTATTGACTCAAAGAGTCATGGTAAATGGCGAGAGGCTTGGCATGTAGAAATGCATGAGCCTGCCTATTCTAATGTGGGATTTGGAAAAGTCTTACTTCGTCAAGACGGAGCATCCACCGATGGCACCTGTTTCGGTCTCCTCGTGGTCCTGGGTGTTGCTGGACCTATCTGTGAGCCGGGTTGAAATACGGAGACCGGCCAATTTCGGAAGGCGTGTGTGCATCATCGCGCCGACGTGGGAAGCGTGGGACGCGATGGCAAGGAAGACTAGACTGCCTCAAGTGAGTCGAGTACTGCGCTTGTCTGGGATGCGCCATACTGGCAGTAATTGATGCACATGGGTATTAAAAGTGTGGTATTCCTGCTGACCGTAGTCTGAATAAACGCAAGGGGGGTAGTGTTTAAAGCCTGCAAAGCAGCGTTATCATGTGTGGTAGGGCAAGTGCTCCTCCTAAGAGAGAGGTTTCATGGCCAGTCCAGTGTATCCTCCTGTGGGGAGAAATAGCATTGCTGATGGGTGCTTAGGGTGCCCAGTTCCAGTGGTAGGCAAGGGGCACTAGCCTGTAGCCAACAGCATAGGGAATCTGATCTAGGTAGCAAGGCACCTGCCTAAGGGCCCATGGTCATTAGCCGAGATTTTGCCAGTGGAGCTATATTGTACCCTATTGCTCACAGAACACTGCATAGGGGCGCAGGTGACAGTATTGAAGACTGAAATTGCTCTTGGCGGAACTATAAGTTATGGGGGTTTGTTCAAGGAATTCCAGGGGATATTTTCATTAAGGCCCATGAGGTGGGTAGATAAGCGGTAAATCCACCGCTGTTCCTTCTCCAAAAGGCGGCTCTGTAGGTTGGGCAATTTGGTATCTAGTGTTTCAATCACTACCCACTGCATATCATTGGTAGTATGTCCAGCCTCTAAAAAGTGGTTGGTTATTCGTGTCATGTTTCTTTTTCATCGGATGGTACTGCGATGTTCGCATATGCGGGTCTTGATTTTGCGGCTGGTCATGCCGATGTATGTAAGTCTGCAAGGGCAAGTGATGAGGTAGATGGCATTCGTGGTCTTACAGTTGATATGATGTTGGATATACCATGTCTTGCCGGGTTCCAGCTGCAAGCTTTTGATGGATTCCGTTCAGTGACAGACACTACAGTTTCCGCAGGGGAAGTGACCTACGATGTTGGGAAGGCCCCATGCATTCAATACGGTATTGGCTGGTCTTGAGGGTGGAACGTGGCGTGTAGATACCAGAGTGTCTTTGATGCTTCTTGCCCGTTTATAGGAGAACAATGGTTTCTCCCACTCAAGTTTGCCAGTGTTGAGTATTTTCCAGTTCTTTAGTATAATGCGGGAGACTCTGTTGGAGACGGAGTTAAACGTGGTGACACAAGTGAGGGGGATAGGGCTGGGAGTTCGATGTGTAACTTCCAGCAATCCTTCCCGGTTTTGGTTGCAGGCGCGTTTTTTTGCTTTTTCAGTAATTCTTTTCGGGTACCCACGTTCTTGAAGTTTGGTAGTTAGGGAGTTCGCCTGGTCCTTGTAATCTTGGATTTCACTGCAGTTTCTGCGTAGGCGGAGATATTGCCCAAAAGGTAGATTCTCATGTAGTGTCCTGGGGTGAAAACTGGTGTAGTGTAGTAGGAAATTACATGCTGTTGGCTTGAAATGTGTCTTGGTTTTGAGTTTTCCATCTGTAGCTTGGATATCTAGGTCCAGAAAAATTATGTTGTTCCTGTGGACACTATGTGTGAACTTCAGGTTGGGGTCACAGCCGTTAATCCATTGGAAGAATGTTTGTAAAGGCTCGTTATTGCCTTCCCAGATCAGTAGGATATTATCTATGTAGCGTTTGTAGAATTTTATCTAGGCAACGTGTGGCATATAGGAGTTGAAGAGGTGTGTCATCTCGAAGTTGTAGACATAGAGTCCGGCCACACTTGGGGCACAAATGCTCCCCATAGATGTTCCGTACTTTTGTAGATAGATCTCTCCCTCGAACTCAAAGTAGTTATCTTTGAGCGCCAGTGCTACGCATTTGAGTACAATTGATTTGGGTGTGTGATAGTCCCATGTAGTAGTATCCAATGCCAGTTGTAGTACAGCCAGGGTGTCGTCCTGTGGTAAGCTTGTGTAAAGGCTCTCGACGTCAAGACTGACTAGGAATGACATTTCGGGATTGTAAACAAGGGTGTTAATGTGTCTGAGTAGGTCCTTCGTGTCCTTCAAGTACGTGCTGGTTGACTGCACTATTGGTTGAAGGAAAAAATCACAGTAGCGTGAGAGGGGCTCAAGCAAGGACCCAATGCCTGATACTATGGGGCGTCCGGGCGGTGGTGTTTTATTTTTGTGAATTTTGGGGACTGTGTAGAAGTATGGAATTTTACCAGCAGTGGTGGGAGGAACTGGGCTTTTTGTTTTGTGATGTGGCCTGAGTTTTCTGCATCCTCCACTAGGTTCTGGATTTTTGTCGTAAGGTTTTCCCTGGGGTCTTTTTCCAGCCTTTGGTAGTTCTTGGTGTCACTCAAAAGGCGTTTACATTCTGCGCGGTAGTCGTCCTTGTCCTGGATGACAATGCCGCCGCCTTTGTCGGCAGGTTTTATAATGATCCTGTCATTGGACTTGAGGGTTTTCAGGGCTTCACGTTCCTTAGTACTGGTATTCTGGAATGTGTGGTCTTCCTGCAGGGTTTCAATTTCATTGAAGACCGCTTGTTCGAAGGCTGTGATTTCAACTGGTATGGCACTGGGAGGGGGAATGAAGGTGGATTTGGTTCTGAAATTAGTATCACCCTGTGTTTCTCGGTTAGTCTGGTCAGGAAGGTTTTGGAAGAAAGCTTTTAATTTAAGTTTGCGGAAAAAATCTGCTAGTTCACAGTGTAGTTGGAACTTATCAAGTTTGGCTGATGGAGCGAAACTCAGGCCTTTGTTGAGGACTGTCTCTTCTAGGGGCGTCAGCATTTGGGAGGAGAGGTTCGTGACCAGGATTAGCTTGTGCTGGGGCCCGGTTGATGTTCCTTTGTCTTGCTCCTTGTGGGAGCCCCCGGGTTTTGGTCTTCCTCCCAGTGGACTTGGGTTTGTCACCGTCTTCTGCCTCTTCCGTGTTGGCCATTCCCTAAAAAAGGGAAACTTTGGTTTGTGTTCATGTAAGGTGGTGGAGGTCCAAAAGGGGGGTTCCATCCTTACATCAATTGTGGGTTCATCTGTGGATAAGGGGCCTGATAGTGCATGTTGCCTCCTGGTGGTGGTTGTGGCCATGGTTGTTGCCAGTTGCTGTTCTTTCCTCTCCCGCGTTGTCTATTGCGGAAGCTTCCAGTACTTGATCCGCTGCTTACAGATGAGTCCTCATCGGATGAACCTTCAGAACGTCTTGTCGGTTTGTAATCTGTGTCTGCATATGGATAAGTCTTCACGAATGAGAATTTTTTCAGATCTTTCTGAAACTTTTGTATTTTAGCTTGAGTAAGTCCCTCCTTGTATTCGTTCATTTCTCTGTTCACTTCCTCCAGCTTTTTTTTAAAGGATGTAAGTGTGGTCTTAAAGTGGGCCTCCGTGGCTTGTATCTCAATTAGGATGGCATCGGATAATCTCTTTGCTGTTTGTGTTATGAGAATTATCCAATCTCTCGTGCAGTGCCACGATATCTGGGCCCATTCCTTGCGAAAGGTGGCATCATCGAGGAATATACGGGGGGCATTGGTCACAATTAGACCCCTGGGGGCGGTGTTGGTTCTCAAGTATTCCGTGAGGATAACCCTGTGGAGAATGGTCCTTATTCTGTTGCGCTTTTTTTCAGTAAGGTTTTCCCAGTCTGCACTTTGTGCAATCGTTTATGCTACTTTGAGGTCTGCTAGTAGGGGTGGAGCTGAGAGGATGAGATTGACATCATCCTCTGTGAAAGAAAGTCCAGGGTTCTCTGCCATAGTAACCTATGTAGTGGCAATCTGATGGTAATGAGCATAGGCTCTCACAGCAGTGCGCTGTTAATTATGGGTAAACAAAGGAGAGAGCGAGGATTGTTTGGGGGTACGTCCCTATCTCCAAGATTAGCTATAAACAAACAGCGTGGACGGACCCACTTGCATTTATGTTACATGTGTTTTGTCTTCTTGTCTTCCTTTTTCCCTACAGGTTTTTTATCAGTTGGTCCGTAAGTATACAGACACCACCCACCTTACAACACACCTTAGTTGTGTGTTGTTTATCACCTTACAGGTGGCATAATTTTGCCACTTTTTCACTTCACTCACCCGGTCCTGACGAAAGCCCCCAACGTTTTAAGGGGTTGAAACATGTAGACCTACCATTGTGACAACAAGGAGCATTTTTCTCCAAAGTTGCCCTCTCTTTTCATTTTAACCTAATCCTGGGCCGCTTAGAATAAAGTGTATTTGGCAAAGACACCCAGAGATAATTTTCACTTGCACCACTTCCTTCACATATCACATGACACCAGTTCAGCTGTAATCAGGCGTCGCAGCACAACCGGGTGGCATTCTGCTACCCGGTTGGGACCCCAATAATGAAGAATGCCACCAAATAGGTTGGTGGGTGAGGGGTCTTTTAACAAACCTAATGTTTTTTGGCACTCATGTAAATCATAATACAAGTGAGTCGTCTTGTTGCAAGTGGGTACGTCCAGGCTGTTTGTTTATAAATATATATATATTCACTGAAAAAAACAGTTTTCAGGGACGTTATAATTAGTTGGACATTTCACTCGTACAAAACCAGAGAAATTTGGCCGTTATAGTTAGTTGAGCTAAGTATAACTGGCGCCCCCGCAATGCACTGCTGATGAAATCACATATTACATCACTCATGACATGTTCAGTGACATCACTGATGACATCTCAAATGACATCATTGATGACGACATCCAGTGACTGTCTGTTTCTGTGAAGTCTAAATATGGTTTATATATATATAGGCCAAGGTGTAATGAAGAATGAGTGAGTGTATGACTGTCTGAATGGATGATTTAGTAGGCGTGTGACTGACTGTATAAGTGAGTGATTAAACGTGTCTTACTGAATGCATGGGTTAGTGACTAAACTGTGTGAATGTCTGTATCAGTCTGTCTGTTGGTGTGTAAGCGGTTGCATGGATTGGGGAGTAGCTACATGAGTGTCTATTTGGATTATTTATTGCTTGCCTGAGTATCTGTATGGGTCCCTGAGTGTCTATGTGGGTAGGTGGGATGTGTGTGTGACTCACTGCATGGATGCGTGAATGGGTGATTCACTGGGTGTATGGGTTCAAAAGTACGTCTGTGAGGGGCTGTATGGGTGGGTGAGTATGTGTATGGCTGTGTTGGTGAGTGAATGGATGTCTCAGTGGTACATGTGTGAGTAACTACATATGTGAAAGGCAGTATAGGTGAGTGTTGAAGTATATAAATGACAATATGTGAGAGTGACTGATTGTGAGAGTGGCTGTGTGGATGAGTGTGTGCGTGTGTCAAGGATTGTATAAGGGAGTAAGTATGTGTTAGTATCTGTGTGAATAAGTGAGGTGGTGTGTGTATAACTGTATAGGTGAGTAAATGGGAGAGTGATTGATTCTTTGCATGACTAACTAGCTGTGTAAGTAACTCTATGGGTGAGTGGCGGAGTGTGAGTGTCTGTATAGGTGTATGAGTGCATATGATAGTGGCTGTATTGATGAGTGACTGCATGTATGAGTTACTGTATGGATGAGTGAGTGGATGTGTGTAGACCTAGGAATCAGTGATTGGGCATGTAGTAACTGGTATTGGTGTGTCTATGGTTTCGAGAATGGCAATCTATATTTTAGAGTGGGTGTATCAAAGGTTATATTAGGCAGTGATGAGGTGCATCAGAGGATCACGTGGATGATGTCATCAGTGATGTCATCAGTGATGTCATTTGAGATGTCATCAGTGATGTCATCAGTGATGTCACTGAACTTGTCATGAGTGATGTAATATGTGATGAAATGAAATGAAATGAAATGACTATTTGTTAAGCGCGATAGCTACCCTCAGGCGTCATCAGCAGTGCATTGCAGGGGCGCGAGTTAAACTTAGCTCAACTAACTATAACTGCCGAATTTCTCTGGTGTTTTACGAGTTAAATGTCCAACTAACTATAACGTCCTTGAAACCTGTGGTTTTTTCAATGAATTTCTATGTTTTTTTAAATGCTAATTTCTAACTATAACGTCCCTGAAACCTATGCTTTTTTCAGTGAATTTCAAAAGTTTTTTAAATGCTAATTTCTAACTATGCGTACAGAGGTAGGACATGTGTAGAAAGAGGAAGAAAGGCTCAGAAAGAAGCAAGAGAAATGCAGAAAGAGGCAACAGAAGTCTAGAAAGGTGCAGAAAGTAACAAGAGATATGCAGTAAAAACCAACAGAGGTACAGAAAGAAGCCTTGTTGCAAAGTCATCATGTGCCCCCAACTTTTTGCTGACTGGTACTGGTGGTAACTGACTCTGACTAACCAGGCCTGGAGCCAGCGCTATGCTGAAAGACACTTAGAATACAGTGAAAACACCTACATACACTAGGGTACACTATGGGTTGGGGTACCCCTGTGATTGTATGTATGTATGTATGTAGGGCATTTGTAATTCACAGGAATCACCCCCGAAGAGGTATCTCCGTGCTAGCATAGAAGAAACAGGTCCAGCTGGCACAAACTTCCAGAGCTCAGTACATAAATAGTTCCGTCTTCAATAGTTTTCTAAATCGACCAAGACTAGCACAATTGCGTAGCTTTTCTGGCAAGGAATTCCAGTATTTAGGGGCCAGATAGGCAACCGTTTTATCTCCTGATTGAATTTTCTTAAAACGAGGGACCACCAGCAGCCCTTTGCCTTCCGATCTAAGACAGCGGTTCGGACAGTATAATTTAATCTTATCCGCCATATAGCTTGGGCTTGTACCAAAAACAGCTCTATGAGCAAAGCAACAAAGTTTGAACTTTATTCGCTGGCGGATAGGCAGCCAGTGTCCCGACATTAGGGGTCTACAGTTGCTTAGGATCTGAAATGGGATCATGAAGTGATCTGACCACATCAGTGGGCTTGCAGGATTTGCAACAATATGAGGGGATGTAGAGAGTATAATATCCAGCGTTTCACCAGCTGAATGTGTAGGCCCAGAATTGATTTTAATTAAGCCTAAGGTGGCCATATAAGTTAGAAAACTAGCAGCCTCTATATTCTCCTTATCCTCACTATTGGCATGACCTCCCCTGTAAGGCCCTAGTAAATAATAGGGCAGGGGGATTAAAACTACCTCTAACTCAGAAGTGCAGAAAGAGGCAAGAGAAGTGCAGAAAGAATTAACACAGGTGCCAAAAGAGGCAAGAGAGGTGCAGAAAGAAGCAAGTGAAGTGCAGAAAGAGGCAAGAGAGGTGCATAAAGAGGCAAGAGAGGTACAGAAAGAGGCAGGAGGGGTGCCGAAAGAAGGAAGAGAAGTGCAGAAAGAGGCAAGAGAATTGCTGAAAGAAGCAACAGAGCTGTAGAAAGAAGCAAGAGAAGTGCAGAAGGAGACAAGTTAGGTGCAGAAAGAAGCTAGAGCAGCGCAGAAAGAACCAACAGATATGTAAAAAGAGGCAAGAGGGGTGCAGAAAAAGGTAAGAGAGGTACACAAAGAGGCAAGAGAGGTACAGAAAGAGGCAGGAGGGGTACAAAAAGAAGGAAGAGAAATGCAGAAAAAAGCAACAGAGGTGCTGAAAGAGGCATGAACGGTGCAGAAAGAGCAAGAGAAGTACAAAAAAAGCAACAGAGGTACAGAAAGAGGCAAGAGAGCTGCAGAAACAGGCAGGAAATGTGCAGAAAGAGGGAACAGGGGTACAAAAAGAGGCAAGAGGGGTGCAGAAAGAAAAGAGGGGTGCAGAAAGAGGCAAGGGGGTGCAGAAAGAAGCAAGAGCAGTGCAGAAAGAAGCAACAGATATGCAGAAAGAGGCAAGAGGTGTACAGAAAGAGGCAAGTGAAGTGCAGCATGAAGCAAAAGAGGTGTAGAAAGTACCAACAGAGGTGGAAAAAGAGGCAAGAGGGGTGCAGAAAGGGGTTGGAGAGGTGCACAAAGAGGCAAGAGGGGTACAGAAAGAGGCACAAGGGGGGCAGAAAGAGGAAGAAAACTGCAGAAACAAGCAACAGAGGTGCTGAAAGAGGCATGAAGGGTGTAGAAAGAGGGAAGAGAGGTGTAGAAAGAGGCAAGAGAGTTGCACAAAGAGGGGTGCAGAAACAGGCAAAGGGGTGCATAAAGAACCAAGTGAGGTGCAGAAAGAGGCAAGAGAGGTGCAGAAAGAGGCAAGAGAGTTACAGAAAGAGGAAAGTGAAGTGCAGAAGGAGGCAAGAGAACTGCAGAAAGAGGCAATAGTCGTGCAGAAAGAGGCAGGTGAGGTGCAGAAAGAAGCAAGATAAGTGCAGAAAGAAGCAACAGAAGTGCAGAAAGAGGGAAGGGGGGCAGAGAGAGAGGCAAGAGGGGTGCAGAAAGAAGCAAGACAGGTGCAGAAAGAAACAAAAGAAGTGCAGAAAGAAGGAACAAAGGTGCAGAAAGAGGCAAAAAGGGTGCAGAAAGACTTAAAAGGGGTGCAGAAAGAAGCAACAGAGGTGCTGAAAGAGGCACGAAGGGTGCAGAAAGAGATAAGACAGGTGAAGAAGAAAGGAACAGAAGTACAGAAAGAGGCAAGAGTGGTGCAGAAAGAGGGAAGAGAGGTGTAGAAAGAGGCAAGAGAGTTGCAGAAAGAGGAAAGAAGGGTGCAAAAAGAGGCAAGAGGGGTACAGAAAAGCAAATGAGGTGCAGAAAGAGGCAACAGAAGTGCTGAAAGAGGGAAGAGAGGTGCAGAAAGTAGAAGAGATTTGCAGAAAGAGGCAAGAAATGTGCAGAAAAAGAAAGAAATGTGCAGAAAGAAGCAACAGAAATGCAGAAAGAGGCAAGAGAGGCGCAGAAGGAAGCAAGAGTGGCTTGCACACCATTAGTACCAATTTAACACCCACATTTAGCAATAAGTAACAGGTGACCATTCTAGGATTGCAAAGGGCCTTCCACCATGCTGTAACACTTATCGCTGCATTTTTGGTAACGTTTGAGCCGTTTGTGCAAGAAACAAGGGTTTTTTTGTTCAAATCTGCAGATTAGGGAGCAGATGATGAATGATGTGGCTAATGCAGAAAATGTATAATTTTGCGAAAGTCAGTGCAGCCAAACAGTCGCATAATTCCAGTGGTCCTGCTCATACCTCTGACTAGGTCCACAAGTGCTCCTCAGTGATTCCATCTTTTTTTGTCTCACTGAGTTCATACTTGAGCTTCTATGGAAACAAGGAAGACTAAACCTGAGGATACCACTCCACAACACAGACTACCATACCACATAATTACTCTCCATAACACATAATCCCACTCTACATAATTCCTACACACTAAATACCATATACTTTCTATCCACATAATTTCACTGCACAACATACCACATAATTCCACTACACAAAACGTACAGCCTCTCTACACCAAAAAACAATAGTAAAAAACTTTTACATTTACAACGCCAATAGTCTCTAACTCTCGCAAATGCGAGACCTATTGCATTACGAACACTTCTTTAACTAGTAGCCACGTTTGCACAGTGGTGGAGAAAGGGTCCTGGGCCTCCGACCAACGCTCAGGAATTCCACTGCGTAGGACTTACACGAGGAACCAGGAGGGCATCCAGCCCCCAAAGTCCCTCAGGAGTAAAGTGGACTTTATCCCCCATCCCGTAGTCTGCCAGGAGGCACGTTTGCAGAGTGGTGGAGAAAGGGGGCGTGACCTCCGAAGACGTCCTAGCAATCCTACTGTGTGTGACCTACTGGAGGTAACAAGAGGGGTAGTTGGCCCCCAAGGACATCCTTGGGGGCCAACTACCCCTCCTATTACCTCCAGTAAGTACCACACAGCAGCATTGGTGAGTACTCATAGCAGGCCACGCCCCCTTTGCCCACCACTCTGCAAACGCGCTCCCTGGCAAGCTCTTGGATGGGCATTGAAAGCCCCTTCACTGCTGGGGGTACTTAGGCGCCAACCAGCCTACCTCTTACCTCCAGTAGGCCCCACACAGTGGAATTGTTGAGAGGTGGACACAGGCCATGCCCCCTTTCTCCACCACTCTGCAAATGCACCTCCTGTCGCGCTCTTGGTTGGGGGATGAAGTCCCCTATCCTCATGAGGGTACCTGGGGGCCAAATAGCCCACAATGTACCTCCAGTTAGCACCCTAGAGCTGGATTACTGAGAGAGGTCCGAGGCCACGCCCCCTTTTTACACCACTCTGCAAACACGCCCCCTGGTGCACTGCTGCTCGGGGGATGAAGTCTACTTGTGTCCTGAGGTCCTGAGGACACCAGAGGACCTCATCGCCCCACCAGATGTTTTTTGAGGACATTGCAGTCATTATTCCATCATACAATAGTGTTCCATATGCATATTATTACAGTCATTACATTGCCTGGCTGCCGCCAATAACAAACTTCTCATGAACGACAGTTTGCTTCAAAAGTCCCCGGTGAAGAGGATTTCCCCTTTCACTCCCTTGCCTCGCTTTTGCCTCCTTTATATTAGAAGTGTATTATTGGCAGCAGCCAGGCAATGGATTGACTGTAAAATATGCATATGGAACACTATTGTATGATGGAATAATGACTGCAATGCCCTCGAAAAAATTTAGAAAGTGAGAAAACGAATTGCAGGACATAACTTATTTGGCAAAGTGTTATGATGCATGCTGGGGATTGGAGTATGGGAAGACTACCTTGGAACCACGTAGTCTTCAAAAGGCGAGCGTAACCACGCAGTGAACGCCACAATCCAGAGCTTACCTGTGAACATGGCAGCCATAGCAGCGAAACGCGTTAGGATTATTTGTTTCAAGCAGATTGCCACACCGCTGTTTATGGATTAAAAACAACTGTTTGCAGCAAGGTCCAGTGTCCTGCACACTTCTTTGTACATTGAGAAGGAAGTATTGTGGAATGTTTTAATAGGGGTGCTCCGTCCCCTAGCGCAGTGACTGCCCTGTGAGGTTACAAGGCTCCCTTGCGGAGTAAGCGAGGTGGAGATGTTGAATGAGGGAGCCCGACCCGCCCGCGATGTGCCAATTGAAAAGAGGGTATGATGATAAATTCGACCCTATAAAGGAGGAAAGGAGTGAAAGGGGAAATCCTCTTCACCAGGGACTTTTGAAGCAAACTGTCATTCATGAGAAGTTTATTATTTTCAGCAGCCAGGCAATGTATTGACTGTAATAATATGCATATGGAACACTATTGTATGATGGAATAATGACTGCAATGTCCTTTAAAAAGTGAGAAAACTAATTGCAGGACATAACTTATTTGGCAAAGTGTTACGGTGCATGCTGGGGATTGGAGTATGGGAAGACTACCTTCGAACCGCGTAGTCTTCAAAATTTGAGCGTAACCACGCAGTGAACGCCACAATCCAGAGCTTACCTGTGAACAAGCCCGCCATAGCAGCAGAAACATGTTAGGATTAATTGTTTCAAGCAGGCTGCCACACCGCTGTTTATGGATTAAAAACAACTGTTTGCAGCAAGGTCCAGTATCCTGGCACTTCTTTTTACATTGAGAATGAAGTATTTTGGAATGTTTTAATAGGGGTGCTCCATCCACTAGCGCAGTGACTGCCCTGTGAGGTCACAAGGCTCTCTTGCGGAGTAAGCGAGGTGGAGATGTTGAATGAGGGAGCCCGACCCGCCTGCGATGTGCCAATTGAAAAGAAGGTATGATGATAAATTCGACCCTGTAAAAGAGGCAAAATTGAGGCAAGGGAGTGAAAGGGGAAATCCTCTTCACCAGGGACTTTTGAAACAAACTGTCATTCATGAGAAGTTTATTATTGGCAGCAGCCAGGCAATGTAATGACTGTAATAATATGCATATGGAACTGAAGAAGCTCGAGGATGCAGGGTGGTAGAGATAAGATCTTCTTTATTTAGCTTAGAGGTATAACAACGTCCTAGCCACAGGGCAGCCAGCAGCAACTGACTCCCAGTACTAGGCAACCAAAGCAAACCATTATAACATTCTAGATTCCAAACATAAACAATTCTATGTGAGAAGAGCTCACTGATAGAAAGTAATGAGAGGGCAATTACCACACACCTTCTCCCAATACAAAATATAACATGAAGAATATTTAAAAGGTACAATCACTTCAAAATATAACTGAGTAGATTCATTCACTTCAAAACATAGCTGAGTAGTTTCTGTGGAGTTTTACAAGTGCGAGTGCTCCTACGCAGAGGAGAAACTTCTTTAGGAGAAACAAGTTTTTTATTTTTGTCAAAAGGAACACAAGCACGTACAGGAGAAATTCTATTCAAATTCCAAATACGGCCATCATCAAGTTTAACAGCATTAAGACATAGTTTGGTCACAGTGTGGGGAGAGGAGAATTTAGCACTTCCACACTTCTGGGGAAAACGTACCCTCACACGGTCACCCACATTTACTATAGTGCGAGAAACCGCATGTCTGGTATCGTAGGTGACCATTCTCTTAGCTGACTTGAGATCTTGACGGGCATGCCATTCAGCGTCCTCACTAGTGTTATTAACAGCACCTTTTCCCCTCATCCAAGTTTGAAACATATAGGTATTGGGAGTGCGCCCTCTAAACAACTCAAATGGAACTTTTTCAGTAATGGAATGTGGGGTTAAGCAGTATACCATAACACGCTCAACTATAGCAGCTTTCCAGCCACGGTTTTGTTCTTTGGCCAATTGAATTGCTTCTTTCAGAACACGGTTGAATCTTTCTACCATTCCGTTACTTTCTGGATGATAGAGAGAACAACGCTTGTGTTCAATTCCTTTCTTGGCCAAGAATTCTTCCATCTCTCTTGATACCAGCTGTACACCATTATTTGTCAGGAGAGATTCAGGAAGACCCTCCCTGCAACAAATATTCTCTAAGAACTTTATAACATCCTTAGTTTCTATACTCTGTGTGACTTTGATCTCCGGCCATCTAGAGTACATGTCAATTAACACAAGAACATAAAATTGACCCGTCTTGGAGACAGGACCCAACAGATCTAAGGCTACGTGTCGCCAAAAACGTGTAGAAGCCGCTTGTATAATCATTGGCTGGACTCTGGTTTTGCAAATTTTATCAGAGGCATTACACTCCATGCAGTCTCTCACCATGTGTTCTACTTGCATATCAATTACAGGCCAACAGAAATGTAAACGAACCCTCTCCTTGGTTTTGGAGATGCCTTGATGTCCCAGATGAGCTAAACAGACTATTTTCTGTCTGAGGGAAGTTGGAGGAACAAGGCGCATTCCCCTCCAAAGTAAATCATCATTCAATGAAAGTTCATTCCTTACCTTCCAGAACTTTCTAACTCCTTCAGTCAAACTCCTGATACCGGTCCATCCTTCTGACACTAGTCTACATACGTTGAGTAAATCTTGGTCAATTTTCATAGAGTCTCTCCATTCTGACTCCGAAACAACTCCTTCAACCACTTCACATACTTTGAAGTCATCAACTTCCCAGGTATCCTCAGGGTCAAGAGAGATCTCGCCAGTTTGCTCAGGAACCATACGAGAAAGACAGTCTGCCACTTTGTTATCAACACCCGGAATGTATTTGACAACAAAGTCGAAGTCCTGAAGTGCTATGACCCACTTACATATGCGAGAGGAGACAGTATCTAAATGCTTTTTACAGAATAGATATTTTAGAGGCTTGTGATCTGAATGGACAACAAAAGAGGAACTCCAAAGAAATTTCTTGAGCTTTTTTATTGCCCAGAAAATTCACACGGCCTCTTTTTGATTACTGAATATTGAAGCTCTGGACCAACAAGAGCTCTTGAAAGAAACAGAATGGTTTCTTCCCTGCCATCCCTAATTTGTTTAAGAACAGCACCCAAACCTCGTGAACTGGCATCAGTGACAAGAATGGAGACAGAAGAAGTATCAAAACTCTGTAGAGAGGGAGCAGAACAAAGAGCTTTCTTTACTCCCTCAAACTCCAACTGACACTGAGCAGACCAAGAGAATTTCACACCTTTCTTTAAGAGAGACCTAAGCTCACAGGTACGACAGGCAAACCGTGGAACAAACTTATTGTAGTACTCCGCCATACCCAGGAAGGTTACTAGTTCATCCCTGGACTGCGTAACGGGAAGTTCTTCAATGGTCTTCACAAGATGATCTCCGGGCCTAACTCACTCACTGGTCAAACGGTGACCTAAATAATCAATTTCAGAAAGATTAAACTTGCACTTATTTTCACGCAAAGTTAGACCCCTCTTACTGAAACGTTCAAGCACAGATCTCAGTCTTGCATCATGTTTGCTCTGAGACGAGCCATGAATCAAAACATCGTCCTGGTAAATCTTGACTCCCTCAACCCCACTCAGCACGTCTTCCATGACTCTCTGAAAAACTGACGCAGCAGAGATCAAGCTGAAGGGAAGGCGTGTGAATTTATATGTTCCATCAGGAGTTATAAAGGCAGTTAGATCCATGGACTTCTCATCAATGTTGACCTGATGGTATGCAGCACGAAGATCTAAGGTGGAGAAGATGCGTGCATTCCCAAGCTGGGCTAACATTTCGGTTATGTTTGGGAGAGGGTACTTGTCAGCGACCACGGCACGGTTGAGAGCACAAAGGTCAACACATAAGCGAACCTCACCGGAGGCCTTGCGTGCCAAAATCATCGGAGCTAACCATTCGCTGGCCTCTGTTTCAACAATGATACCTTCTTTCTTTAATTTCTCAAGCTCATTGAGCATAGACTCTTTCATAGCCAAAGGTACACTGCGTACTTTACATGTGATGGGTTGAGAATCAGGCTTAAGAATAATCTTGTGCGTGTAGCCTGAAAGACAGCCCAACTTCTTACAGAAGACATTCTTGAATTCAGAACGTAAAATACAACTAGACTCACTCACACTAGAAATAACATTAGTGTTCAATTCACTGTCACTAGAAATAACGCTTGTAAAACACTCACTAGGGACACGTATTGAAGAGGCAGATTGAGAGGAGATGTCTCTGAGGACAATGCAAGGTTCACCACCAGGAACTAAGTATACACCTAGATCAGCCTGGTGAAAGCAGCTGATTATGCTGTCACCCTTGCAAGAAATATATATCTTCCCCGCAGTCAACCTGCCTTTGTATTCAATATTGCCCATATAGTAGCCAAACAACTTTATAGGTTGACCACCATAGGCTAAAGGTTTTATGTCCGGCTTGTAAATTTTGACTTTCCCATGCAGTTTGAAGTCAAAAAACTCTTTGGGAATGAGAGAAATCTTTGCCCCTGAGTCGAAGAGCATTTTGATGTTGCAGTCATTCACTAAGACCATGTCAAAGGGACCTTTGCTCTTGTTCTTACTCGTTGGTGTAATAACCTCCCCACAGTGTAGATCATTGTCATCATAGACAGAGTCACTTTCACTCTCAAGCAAAACTTCTTTAACACGCCTGTTGGACTTATTCTTCTTAGCTCTATAGGCTTTGGATAGATGTTCAACTTTCCCACAGTTTTTGCATTTGGAAGTGAGAGCAGGACATGATTTGTCGTTAGCAAGATGGCCTAACATATCACAACGATAGCATTTTAACTTTGTGTTACCCTTAAGTTGAGAGTTGGAAGAGTGAGTAGATTGAGTAGGCTCACGTTGTTTCCAAATCGGCTTTGATGGTTTTTTAGTAACACTGTGAACCTTTTCTTCTAAAACGCCATTTTCTTTTTTAATGACCTCTACACAAGCAAGAGAGTGTTCAATTCTTTTTGCTATTGCGACAAACTCATTAAGTTTTGGATCATCCTTCTGCCAAAGTTCATCTTTAATTTTCTCAACAGAGCAACCCAGCATAAATTGGTCACGTATGCGTTCTTCAAGAGAATTATCAAATTTGCATGTGGCACCTAATTTACGCAGAGCAGTGATGTAAGTTTCGACAGACTCATCACTTTTTTGTACCCGCTACCAAAATGGTAACGTTCAAGGATGGTACTAACCTTAGTGAGATAATGCTTATCAAGTTTTTTAAGACAGATTTCAAATTCATTGAGGTTATCTGACTCATCATCCGTTAGGTTCGGAAGATGTTTAAACACCTCTTGTCCTTCCGAACCCAAACAGTGTAAAAGTAATGCTGACCTTCTTTCTACACGCAGAGATACTCCGCAAACCCTTGCATAGTTTAGGAAAACTTTTTCCCATTTTGACCAACGTAAATTTGGATCCCCAGGGTTCGATAGAAAAAACGGAGGAGGAGTTACGTTTTGCATAGTGTATCAAATTGTAAAAATAAGTAAAAATATGTAATTAAAGGGTAAAGTGTTTACATAAATATTGTAAAATAAACGTGTAAGTATTCAAGGTATATTGTTCCTGTTTAAAATTTAAATTCAATGTAATAAAACCTTGAATGTACAGTAAGTAGCTGATTGGATAATGTCTTCCAGCGTAGGGAGGAAGTAGTAAAAGATCCAAGAAATGAAGTAAGAGCTGTGAGTATCAGTGTAGAACCACAGTTGACACTCAAATGGAACTTTGCTGTGTGCGTCAGCGTAGAACAACCGTTGACACACGAATTGTACTTAGAAATGCTGTGTGTGTCAGCGTGAAACAGTAGTTTAAAGTAAGAGCAGTAATCACAGCTGACACACGAAACTCAGTCAGTAATGCTGTGTGTTTCAGCATGAATACGACGTTGCTGGCAATTGGCTGCAAGTAAAACTAAATAGGAGTGGAGATCACCGCTGTTTTATGTAGTGAACTAAACAGCAGCAGGCTGCAAAGTAGAGGGTAATGTGCAAACTGGAAATAGCTGTGCACGTCAGCACGTCATCAAGGGACTCCAATAACAACAATATGTGAATCGCTGTGCGCACTGTGGAAACAGTTGTGCGCGTCAGCGCGATGTTGGAAATGCGTTGCGTAGCAACAACAAGACGTTGGGAAGTGTAAAAGGACATGAGGAGTTGGTTGCCAGGAGACTAAATGCTGGGGAGTGATGATAGGAGTGATGCATAATTAATGCTTCACCATGATGAGAGAAGAGAAGATTCAATGGCGTTCGGCGCGAGCAGGTATGGCGCGAGCACACGTTTAAACAATGCTCGTGAAACACCTGTGAGACGAGCCAGCCCAGCGCCCCAGGCACAAATCCCTGCAAAGGCACAGCCTCACAAAAGAGCGAACAAGGTGCAGCGCGAGGGAATGAAGCGCAGTTAGACCAGCTGAAAGATGCAGTGAGGACGCCCAAGAAAGTAGGCAAGTCTCTCTCAATTAGGCTGATGTGAAGAAAGCGCCTTGAAAATTGTAAATAAAGTGCGCATAGTACCTTGATACTTTGAAGGAACATGGTTGTGTTAGGACGCTGTTGAAGAAGAGCAGGAAAGACAGGAGCTCTTTAGCAGATTGAAAGCGAAGATCTTACAGTAAAGAACTTCTTGTTGTTTGTAAGAGATGACAATCTTGTTAGACGAAGTCTGGTCATCCCACGCTCGTCGACAGTGTGAAGTAGCTCGAGGATGCAGGGTGGTAGAGATAAGATCTTCTTTATTTAGCTTAGAGGTATAACAACGTCCTAGCCACAGGGCAGCCAGCAGCAACTGACTCCCAGTACTAGGCAACCAAAGCAAACCTTTTTAACATTCTAGATTCCGAAGATAAACAATTCTATGTGAGAGGAGCTCACTGATAGAAAGTAATGAGAGGGCAATTACCACAGGAACACTATTGTATGATGGAAGAATGACTGCAATGTCCTTTAAAAACTTTAAAAAGTGAGAAAACGAATTGCAGGACATAACTTATTTGGCAAAGTGTTACGATGCGTGCTGGGGATTTGAGTATGGGAAGACTACCTTCGAACTTCGTAGTCCTCAAAAGGCGAGCGTAACCGTTAGTGAACGCCACAATCTAGAGCTTACCTGTGAACAAGGCTGCCACTGCAGCAGAAACACGTTAGGATTAATTGTTTCAAGCAGGCTGCCACACCGCTGTTTATGGATTGGATTAAAAACAACTGTTTGCAGCAAGGTCCAGTGTCCTGGCATTTCTTTGTACATTGAGAAGGAAGTATTGTGGAATGTTTTAATAGGGGTGCTCCATCAACTAGCGCAGTGACTGCCCTGTGAGGTCACAAGGCTCTCTTGCGGAGTAAGCGAGGTGGAGATGTTGAATGGGGGAGCCCGCCCGCCCGCGATGTGCCAATTGAAAAGAAGGTATGATGATAAATTTGACCCTGTAAAGGAGGCAAAGTGAGGCAAGGGAGTGAAAGGGGAAATCCTCTTCACCAGGGACTTTTAAAGCAAACTGTCATTCATTAAAAGTTTACTATTGGCGGCAGCCAGGCAATGTATTAATTGTAATAATATGCATATGGAACACTATTGTATGATGGAATAATGACTGCAATGTCCTCGAAAAACTTTAAAAAGTGAGAAAACGAATTGCAGGACATAACTTATCTGGCAAAGTGTTATGATGCATGCTGTGGATTGGAGTATGGGAAGACTTCCTTGGAACCACGTAGTCTTCAAAAGGCGAGCGTAACCACGCAGTGAACATCACAATCCAGAGCTTACCTGTGAACAAGGCTGCCATAGCAGCCGAATCGCGTTAGGATTAATTGTTTCAAGCAGGCTGCCAAACCGCTGTTTATGGATTAAAAACAACTGTTTGCAGCAAGGTCCAGTGTCCTGTGCACTTCTTTGTACATTGAGAAGGAAGTGTTCTGGAATGTTTTAATAGGGGTGCTCCGTCCCCTAGCGCAGTGACTGCCCTGTGAGGTCACAAGGCTCCCTTGCAGAGTAAGCGAGGTGGAGATATTGAATGAGGGAGCCCGACCCAACCGCGATGTGCCAATTGAAAAGAAGATATGATGATAAATTCGACCCTTTAAAGGAGGTAAAAGTGAGGCAAGGGAGTGAAAGGGGAAATCCTCTTCACCAGGGTCTTTTGAAGCAAACTGTTGTTAATGAGAAGTTTATTATTGGTGGCAGCCAGGCAATGTATTGACTGTAATAATATGCACATAGAATACTATTGTATGATGGAATAATGACTGCAATGTCCTCGAAAAAGTTTAAAAACTGAGAAAATGAATTGTAGGACATAACTTATTTGGCAAAGTGTTAGGATGCATGCTGGGGATTGGAGTATGGGAAGACTAACTTGGAACCGCGTAGTCTTCAAAAGGCGAGCGTAACCACGCAGTGCACGCCACAATCCAGAGCTTACCTGTGAACAAGGCTGCCATAGCAGCCGAAACGCGTTACGATTAATTGTTTCAAGCAGGCTGCCACACCGCTGTTTATGGATTAAAAAAAACTGTTTGCAGCAAGGTCCAGTGTCCTGCGTACTTCTTTGTACATTGAGAAGGAAGAATTGTGGAATGTTTTAATAGGGGTGCTCCCTCCCCTAGCGCAGTGACTGCCCTGTGAGGTCACAAGGCTCCCTTGCTGAGTAAGCGAGGTGGAGATGTTGAATGAGGGAGCCCGACCCGCCGGCGATGTGCCAATTGAAAAGAAGGTATGATGATAAATTTGACCGTATAAAGGAGGCAAAAGCGAGGCAAGGGAGTGAAAGGGGAAATCCTCTTCACCAGGGACTTTTAAAGCAAACTGTCATTCAAGAGAAATGTATTATTGGCGGCAGCCAGGCAATGTGTTGACTGTAATAATATGCATATGGAACACTATTGTATGATGGAATAATGACTGCAATGTCCTCAAAAAACTTTAAAAGTGAGAAAACGAATTGCAGCCAGGACATAACTTATTTGGCAAAGTGTTACGATGCATGCTGGGGATTGGAGTATGGGAAGTCTTCCTTGGAACCGCGTAGTCTTCAAAAGGCGAGCGTAACCCTTAGTGAATGCCACAATCTGGAGCTTACCTGTGAACAAGGCTGCCATAGCAGCCGAAACGCGTTAGGATTAATTGTTTCAAACAGGCTGCCACACCGCTGTTTATGGATTAAAAACAACTGTTTGCAGCAAGGTCCAGTGTCCTGTGCCCTTCTTTGTACATTGAGAAGGATGTATTGTGGAATGTTTTAATAGGGGTGGTCCGTCCCCTAGCGCAGTGAATGCCCTGTGAGGTCACAGGGCTCCCTTTCAGAGTAAGAGAGGTGGAGATGTTGAATGAGGGAGCCCGATCCACCCGCTATATGCAAATTGAAAAGGAGATATTATGATAAATTCGAACCTATAAAGGTGGTAAAAGCGAGGCAAGGGAGTGAAAGGGAAATCCTCTTCACCAGGGACTTTTGAAGCAAACTGTCGTTCATGAGAAGTTTATTATTGGCAGTAGACAGGCAATGTATTGACTGTAATATTATGCATATGGAACACTATTGTATGATGGAATAATGACTGCAATGTCCTTGAAAAACTTTAAAAAGTGAAACAAAAACGAATTGCAGGACATAACTTATTTGGCAAATTGTGTTACGATGCATGCTGGAGATTGGAGTATGGGAAGACTAACTTTGAACCGCATAGTCTTCAAAAGGCGAGCGTAACCACGCAGTGAACGCCACAATCCAGAGGTTACCTGTGAACAAGGCTGCCATAGCAGCCAAAACGCGTTAGGATTAATTGTTTCAAGCAGGCTACCACACCGCTGTCTATGGATTAAAAACAACTGTTTGCAGCAAGGTCCAGTGTCCTGCGCACTTCTCTGTACATTGAGAAGGAATCATTGTGGAATGTTTTAATAGGGGTGCTCCATCCCGTAGCGCAGTGACTGCCCTGTGAGGTCACAAGGCTGCCTTGTGGAGTAAGCAAGGTGGAGATGTTGAATAAGGGAGCCCGACCCGCCCGCGATGTGCCAATTAAAAAGAAGGTATGATGATAAATTCGACCGTATAAAGGAGGCAAAAGCGAGGCAAGGGAGTGAAAGAGGAAATACTCTTCAACAATGACTTTTGAAGTAAACTTTTGTTCATGAGAAAATTATTATTGGCAGCAACAAGGCAATGTATTGACTGTAATAATATGCAAATGGAACACTATTGTATGATGGAATAATGACTGCAATGTCCTTTAAAAACTTTAAAAAGTGAGAAAACGCATTGCAGGTCATAACTTATTTGGCAAAGTGTTACGGTGCATGCTGGGTATTCGAGTATGGGAAGACTACCTTGGAACCGTGTAGTCTTCAAAAGGCGAGTGTAACCACGCAGTGAACACAATAATCCAGAGCTTTCCTGTGAACAAGGCTGCCATAGCAGCAGAAACACGTTAGGATTAATTGTTTCAAGCAGGCTGCCACACCGCTGTTTATGGATTAAAAACAACTGTTTGCAGCAAGGTCCAGTGTCCTACGCACTTCTTTGTACATTGAGAAGCAAGTATTGTGGAATGTTTTAATAGGGGTGCTCCATCCCGTAGCGCAGTGACTGCCCTGTGAGGTCACAAGGCTGCCTTGAGGAGTAAGCGAGGTGGAGATGTTGAACGAGGGAGCCCGACCCGCCCGTGATGTGCCAATTGAAAAGAAGGTATGATGATAAATTCGACCCTATAAAGGAGGCAAAAGCGAGGCAAGGGAGTGAAAGGGGAAATCCTCTTCACCAGGGACTTTTGAAGCAAACTTTCGTTCATGAGAAAATTATTATTGGCAGTAGCCAGGCAATGTATTGACTGTAATAATATGGATATGGAACATTATTGTATGATGGAATAATGACTTCAATGTCCTCGAAAAACTATAAAAAGTGAGAAAACGAATTGCAGCCAGGACATAACTTATTTGGCAAAGTGTTACGATGCATGCTGGGGATTGGAGTATGGGAAGACTACCTTGGAACCGCGTAGTCTTCAAAAGGGGAGCGTAACCCTTAGTGAACACCACAATCTAGAGCTTACCTGTGAACTAGGCTGCCATAAGAGCCGAAACGCGTTAGGATTAATTGTTTCAAGCAGGCTGCCACACCACTGTTTATGGATTAAAAACAACTGTTTGCAGCAAGGACCAGTGTCCTGTGCACTTCTTTGTACATTGAGAAGGATGTATTGTGGAATGTTTTAATAGGGGTGGTCCGTCCCCTAGCGCAGTGACTGCCCTGTGAGGTCACAAGGCTCTCTTTCAGAGTAAGCGAGGTGGAGATGTTGAATGAGGGAGCCCGACCCACCCGCAATGTGCAAATTAAAAAGAAAATATGATGATAAATTCGACCCTATAAAGGAGGTAAAAGCGAGGCAAGGGAGAGAAAGGGAAATCCTCTTCACCTGGGACTTTTGAAGCAAACTGTCGTTCATGAGAAGTTTATTATTGTCAGCAACAAGGCAATGTATTGACTGTAATAATATGCAAATGGAACACTATTGTATGATGGAATAATGACTGCAATGTCCTTTAAAAACTTTAAAAAGTGAGAAAACGAATTGCAGGTCATAACTTATTTGGCAAAGTGTTACGGTGCTTGCTGGGGATTGGAGTATGGGAAGACTACCTTGGAACCGTGTAGTCTTCAAAAGGCGAGCATAACCATGCAGTGAACGCCACAATCCAGAGCTTACCTGTGAACAAGGCTGCCATAGCAGCAGAAACACGTTAGGATTAATTGTTTCAAGCAGGCTGCCACACCACTTTTTATGGATTAAAAACAACTGTTTGCAGCAAGGGCCAGTGGTCCTGGGCACTTCTTAGTACATTGAGAAGGAAGTATTGTGGAATGTTTTAATAGGGGTGTTCCGTCCACTAGCGCAGTGACTGCCCTGTGAGGTCACAAGGCTCCCTTGCGGAGTAAGCGAGGTGGAGATGTTGAATGACAGAGCCCAACACACCCGCTATGTGCCAATTGAAAAGAATGTATGATGATAAATTCACACTATAAAGGAGGCAAAAGCCAGGCAAGGGAGTGAAAGGGGAAATCCTCTTCACCAGGGACTTTTGAAGCAAACTGTCATTCATGATAAGTTTATTATTGGCGGCAGCCAGGCAATGTGTTGACTGTAATAATATGCATATGGAACACTATTGTATGATGGAATAATGACTGCAATGTCCTCGAAAAACTATAAAAAGTGAGAAAACGAATTGCAGCCAGGACATAACTTATTTGGCAAAGTGTTACGATGCATGCTGGGGATTGGAGTATAGCAAGACTACCTTGGAACCGGTTAGTCTTCAAAAGGGGAGCGTAACCCTTAGTGAACACCACAATGTAGAGCTTACCTGTGAACTAGGCTGCCATAAGAGCCGAAACGCTTTAGGATTAATTGTTTCAAGCAGGCTACCACACCGCTGTTTATGGATTAAAAACAACTGTTTGCAGCAAGGTCCAGTGTCCTGTGCACTTCTTTGTACATTGAGAAGGATGTATTGTGGAATGTTTTAATAGGGGTGTTCCGTCCCCTAGCGCAGTGAGTGCCCTGTGAGGTCACAAGGCTCCCTTGCAGAGTAAGCGAGGTGGAGATGTTGAATGAGGGAGCCCGACCCACCCGCAATGTGCAAATTGAAAAGAAGATATGATGATTAATTCGACCCTATAAAGGAGGTAAAAGCGCGGCAAGGGAGTGAAAGGGGAAATCCTCTTCACCAGGGACTTTTGAAGCAAACTGTCGTTCATGAGAAGTTTATTATTGGCAGTAGCCAGGCAATGTATTGACTGTAATAATATGCATATGGAACACTATTGTATGATGGAATTATGACTGCAATGTCCTCGAAAAAGTTTAAAAAGTGAGAAAATGAACTGCAGGACATAACTTATTTAGCAAAGTGTTACGATGCATGCTGGAGATTGGAGTATGGGAAGACTAACTTGGTACCGCGTAGTCTTCAAAAGGCGAGCGTAACCACGCAGTGAATGCCACAATCCAGAGGTTACCTGTGAACAAGGCTGCCATAGCAGCCGAAACGCGTTAGGATTAATTGTTTCAAGCAGGCTGCCACACCGCTGTTTATGTATTAAAAACAACTGTTTGCAGCAAGGTCCAGTGTCCTGCGCACTTCTTTGTACATTGAGAAGGAAGTATTGTGGAATGTTTTAATAGGGGTGCTCCATCCCGTAGCGCAGTGACTGCCCTGTGAGGTCACAAGGCTGCCTTGCGGAGTAAGCGAGGTGGAGATGTTGGAAGAGGGAGCACGACCCGCCCTCGATGTGCCAATTGAAAAGAAGGTATAATGATAAATTCGACCCTATAAAGGAGGCAAAAGCGAGGCAAGGGAGTGAAAGGGGAAATCCTCTTCACCAGGGACTTTTGAAGCAAACTGTCATTCATTAGAAGTTTATTATTGGAGGCAGCCAGGCAATGTGTTGACTGTAATAATATGCATATGGAACACTATTGTATGATGGAATAATGACTGCAATGTCCTCGAAAAACTATAAAAAGTGAGAAAACGAATTGCAGCCAGGACATAACTTATTTGGCAAAGTGTTACGATGCATGCTGGGGATTGGAGTATGGGAAGACTACCTTGGAACCGCGTAGTCTTCAAAAGGCGAGCGTAACCATTAGTGAACACTAACCCTGGCGTAGTTCAGTGTAGTAGCGCAACGCGTAGCCACGTGAAGTGCACTTCGCACTATGCGAGCTACGCGTAGCACTACGCGAACTGCGTAGTGCGGTAGGAAATGCTGTTCGCAATGATTGCACAGTGCCGGATGCTTGTCCGCACTGTGCAGTCAGTGCAAACGGCATCTTGCACAGTGCATGCACGATGCTTTCTGCCGCTCGAGTAGATTTGTACTCGAGCTGCAGTTTCTCAACGCAGACTGGTAGTATCTCATCGCGAGCGGTCGCGAGCATACGCGACCACTCGCAATGAGAAACCTGACCTCCCTGCGTTGAGAATCTCGTCGGGAGAGTTTATTTTCCACGCTCGCGATCGGCAACTTGATGTTGCTGATCGCGAACGAGCGAAAAAGTCTCGCCGGGATATCATTTTGCACGCTCGCGGTCGCCAACTTGACGTTGAAGACCGCGAGCAAGCAAAAAATGCCCGCTACGCTACGCGTTTTTGCACTGTGGTACTTGCAATTCACGTAGCGCGTAGTTGCGCAAACTACGTAAACTACGCGAGCATAGCGTATTTTTCCGCCCAGGCCTAGTGAACACCACAATCTAGAGCTTACCTGTGAACAAGGCTGCCATATCAGCAGAAACACGTTAGGATTAATTGTTTCAAGCAGGCTGCCACACCGCTTTTTATGGATTAAAAACAACAGTTTGCAGCAAGGTCCAGTGTCCTGAGCACTTCTTTGTACATTGAGAAGGAAGTATTGTGGAATGTTTTAATAGGAGTGCTCCATCCACTAGCGCAGTGACTGCCCTGTGAGGTCACAAGGCTCCCTTGCGGAGTAAGCGAGGTGGAGATGTTGAATGAGGGAGCCTGACCCGCCCGCGATGTGCCAATTGAAAAGAAGGTATGAAGATAAATTCGACCCTATAAAGGAGGCAAAAGCGAGGCAAGGGAGTGAAAGGGGAAATCCTCTTCACCAGGGACTTTTGAAGCAAACTGTAATTCATGAGAAGTTTATTATTGGTGGCAGCCAGGCAATGTATTGACTGTAATAATATGCATATTGAACACTATTGTATGATGGAATAATGACTGCAATGTCCTCGAAAAACTTTAAAAAGTGAGAAAACGAATAGCAGGACATAACTTATTTGGCAAAGTGTTACGATGCATGCTGGGGATTGGAGTATGGGAAGACTTCCTTGGAACCGCGTAGTCTTCAAAAGGCAAGCGTAACCCTTAGTGAACGCCACAATCCAGAGCTTTACCTGTGAACAAGGCTGCCATAGCAGCCGAAACGCCTTAGGATTAATTGTTTCAAGCTGGCTCCCACACCGCTGTTTATGGATTAAAAAACAACTGTTTGCAGCAAGGTCCAGTGTCCTGGGCACTTCTTTGTACATTGAGAAGGAAGCATTGTGGAATGTTTTAATAGGGGTGCTCCGTCCCCTAGCACAGTGACTGCCCTGTGAGGTCACAAGGCTCCCTTGCAGAGTAAGCGAGATGGAGATGTTGAATGAGGGAGCCCGACTCACCCGCAATGTGCAAATTGAAAAGAAGATATGATGATGAATTCGACCCTATAAAGGAGATAAAAGCGAGGCAAGGGAGTGAAAGGGGAAATCCTCTTCACCAGGGACTTTTGAAGCAAACTGTCGTTCATGAATAGTTTATTGTTGGCAGTTGCCAGGCAATGTATTGACTGTAATAATATGCATATGGAACACTATTGTATGATGGAATAATGACTGCAATGTCCTCGAAAAACTTTAAAAAGTGAGAAAACGAATTGCAGGACATAACTTATTTGCAGCAAGGTCCAGTGTCCTGTGCACTTCTTTGTACATTGAGAAGGATGTATTGTGGAATGTTTTAATAGGGGTGTTCCGTCCCCTAGCGCAGTGAGTGCCCTGTGAGGTCACAAGGCTCCCTTGCAGAGTAAGCGAGGTGGAGATGTTGAATGAGGGAGCCCGACCCCCCCACGATGTGCCAATTGAAAAGAAGGTATGATGATAAATTCGACCCTATAAAGGAGGCAAAATCGAGGCAAGGGAGTAAAAGGGGAAATCCTCTTCGCTAGGGACTTTTGAAGCAAACTGTCATTAATGAGAAGTTTATTATTGGCGGCAGCCAGGCAATGTATTGACTGTAATAATATGCATTTGGAACACTATTGCATGATGGAATAATGACTGCAATATCCTCGAAAAACTTTAAAAAGTGAGAAAATGAATTGCAGGACATAACTTATTTGGCAAAGTGTTATGATGCATGCTGGGGATTGGAGTATGGGAAGACTACCTTGGAACTGCGTAGTCTTCAAAAGGCGAGCGTAACCCTTAGTGAACGCCACAATCCAGAGCTTACCTGTGAACAAGGCTGCCATAGCAGCCGAAACGCCTTAGGAGTAATTGTTTCAAGCTGGCTCCCACACCGCTGTTTATGGATTAAAAAACAACTGTTTGCAGCAAGGTCCAGTGTCCTGGGCACTTCTTTGTACATTGAGAAGGAAGCATTGTGGAATGTTTTAATAGGGGTGCTCCGTCCCCTAGCACAGTGACTGCCCTGTGAGGTCACAAGGCTCCCTTGCAGAGTAAGCGAGGTGGAGATATATATATATATATATATATATATATATATATTCTCTGAAAAAACCATAGGTTTTAGGGACAGTTATAGTTAGTTGGACATTGCACTCGTACAAAACCCGTGAAATTCCCCTGTTATAGTTAGTTCAGCTAACTATAACTCGCGCCCGCAATGCACTGCTGATGACGTCACATATTACATCACTCATGACATGGTCAGTGACATCACTGATGACATCACTGATGACATCTCAAATGACATCACTGATGACATCATCCAGTGACTGTGTTTCTGTAAAGTTTAAATATGTTTAATATATATAGGGAAAGGCGTATTGAAGAATGAGTGGGTGTATAAGTGTCTGAATGGATGATTTAGTACGTGAGTGACTGACTCTACAAGTGAGTGATTAAACGTATCTTACTGAATGCATGGGTTAGTGACTAAACTGTGTGAATGTCTGTATCCGTCTGTTTGTTGGTGTGTAAGTGGATGCATGGATTTGCGAATAGCTACATGAGTGTCTATATGGGTTATTGATTGGTTCTCTGAGTATCTGTATGGCTGCCTGAGTGTTTGTGTGGGTGGGGTGTGTGTGACTCTATACATAGATGTGTGAGTGGGTGATTCACTGGGTGCATGATTTCAAGAGTGCATCTGTGATGGACTGCTTGGGTGGGTGAGTGTGTGTATGGGTGTGTTAGTGAGTGAATGTATATCTCAGTGGTACATGTGCGAGTAACTACATATGTAAAAGGCAGTATATATGTGTGTTAGAGTATTTAAATGGCTATAAGTGAGAGTGTGTTATTGTGAGAGTGGCTGTATGGATGCGTGTGTGCTTGTATCAGTTATTGTATAAGAGCGTAAGAATGTGCTAGTATTTGTATGAGTAAGTGAGCTAGTGTGTGTATAACTGTATAGGTGAGTAAATGGGTGTGTGATTAATTTTTTGCATGACTGACTAGGTGTGTGAGTACCTCTATGGATGAGTGGCGGTGTGTGAGTGTTTATATAGGTGTATGAGTGCATATGATAGTCCTGTACTGAGTGACTGTAAGTACGAGTGACTGTACAGGTGAGTGAGTGGATGTGTGTGTAGACCTAAGAATCAGTGAGTGGGTATGTAGTTTTTGGTGTTGGAGTGTCTATGGTTTTGAGAATGGCAGTCTGTAATTTAGAGTGGGTGTATCAAAAGTTATATTAGGGTGTGAGAAGATGCATGAAATTATCACATGGATGATGTCATCAGTGATGTCATTTGAGATGTCATCAGTGATGTCATCAGTGATGTCACTGACCATGTCATGAGTGATGTAATATGTGACGTCATCAGCAGTGCATTGCGGGGGCGCGAGTTATAGTTAGCTGAACTAACTATAACAGGGGAATTTCACGGGTTTTGTACGAGTGCAATGTCCAACTAACTATAACTGTCCCTAAAACCTATGGTTTTTTCAGTGAATTTCAAAGGTTTTTTAAATGCTAATTTCTAACTATAATGTGTCTGAAACCTATGGTTTTTTCAGTGAATTTCAAAGGTTTTTTAAATGCTAATTTCTAACTATAACGTGCCTGAAACCTATGGTTTTTTCAGTGAATTTCAAAGGTTTTTAAATGCTAATTTCTAACTATAACGTGCCTGAAACCTATGGTTTTTTCAGTGAATTTCAAAGGTTTTTTAAATGCTAATTTCTAACTATAACGTGCCTGAAACCTATGATTTTTTAAGTGAATTTCAAAGGTTTTTTAAATGCTAGTTTCTAACTATGCCAACAGAGGTAGGACATGTGAAGAAAGAAGAAAAAACGCACAGAAAGAAGCAAAAGATGTGCAGAAAGAACCAACAGAGGAGCAGAAAGAGGCCTTGTTGCAAAATCATCCTGTGCCCACAACTTTTTCAGACGGGTACTGGTGGTAACTGACTCTGACTAACCAGAGCCAGTGCGCGTTTGCACAGTGGTGAAGGGAGGGGGCCTGAGGTGACATGTGTGCAAACGCGCCCCGTGGCGCGTTTTAAGTTGCGGGATTAAGTCCCCTTGAATCCTGAGGGTCCCTGGGGCCCAACTAGCCCCCAGGTACCTACAGTTAGGACCACAGAGCTGAGTTGCAGAGAGGCGTTCCGAGGCCACGCACCTTTTTTCACCTCTCTGCAACGCAACTCTGTTGTGCTTACTGAAGGTACCTGGTGGGCTAGTTGGCCCCCAGGATTCAAAGGGAATTAACTCCCCAACTTAAAACGCACCACAGGGCGTGTTTGCGCACATGTCACCTGAGGCCCCGCCCCTCCCTTCACCACTGTGCAAACGCGCCCCGTGGCGCGTTTTAAGTTGGGGGATTAGGTCACCTTGAATCCTGAGAGTCCCTGGGGCCCAACTAGCCCACCAGGTACTTCCAGTAAGCACCACAGGCCTGCGTTGCAACGCCTGTAACAAATTGTGCAGTTGTGTTTAGGTAGTGAAGAGGGTCGTGCTGGGGGTAGTGTTTTAGGGTTTAGGGTAGTGCAGTGGTGTTTGTGTAGTGTAGGGGGTCATGCTGGGGGTAGATTTAGGGTTTAGGGTAGTGCAGTGGTGTTTGGGTAGTGTAGGGAGTCGTGCTGGGGGAGTGTTTTAGGGTTTAGGGTAGTACAGTGGTGTTTGGGTAGTGTAGGGGGTCGTGCTGGGGGTTAGTGTTTTAGGGTTTTAGGGTTTAGGGTAGTGCAGTGGTGTTTGGGTAGTGTAGGGGATACTGCTGGGGGTAGTGTTTTAGGGTTTAGGGTAGTGCAATGGTGTTTGGGTAGTGTAGGGGTACTGCTGGGGGTAGTGTTTTAGGGTTTAGGGTAGTGCAGTGGTGTTTGGGTAGCGTAGGGGGTACTGCTGGGGGTAGTGTTTTATGGTTTAGGGTAGTGCAGTGGTGTTTGGGTAGTGTAGGGGTTCGTGCTGGGGTAGTTTTTTAGGGTTTAGGGTAGTGCAGTGGTGTTTGTGTAGTGTAGGAGGTCGTGTTTTAGGGTTTAGGGTAGTGCAGTGGTCTTTGGGTAGTGTAGGGAGTCGTGCAGGGGGTATTGTTTTAGAGTTTAGGGTAGTGCAGTGGTCTTTGGGTAGTGTAGGGGGTTGTGCGGGGGTAGTGTTTTAGGGATTAGGGTAGTGCATTGGTATTTGGGTAGTGTAGGGGGTCATGCGGGGTAGTGTTTTAGGGTTTAGGGCAGTGCAGTGGTGTTTAGGTAGTGTAGGGGGTCGTGCTGGGGGAGTGTTTTAGGGTTTAGGGCAGTGCAGTGGTGTTCGGGTAGTGTAGGGGGTCGTGCTGGGGGAGTATTTTAGGGTTTAGGGTAGTGCAGTGGTGTTCGGGTAGTGTAGGGGGTCATGCTGGGGGTAGTGTTCTAGGGTTTAGGGCAGTGCAGTGGTGTTCGGGCAGTGTAGGGGGTCGTGCTGGGGGTGGTGTTTGAGGGTTTAGGGCAGTGCAGTGGTGTTCGGACAGTGTAGGGCGTCGTGCTGGGGGTGGTGTTTCAGGGTTTAGGGCAGTGCAGTGGTGTTCGGGCAGTGTAGGGGGTCGTGCAGGGGGTGGTGTTTCAGGGTTTAGGGCAGTGCAGTGGTGTTCGGGCAGTGTAGGGGGTCGTGCAGGGGTGGTGTTTCAGGGTTTAGGGCAGTGGTGTTCGGGCAGTGTAGGGGGTCATGCTGGGGGTGGTGTTTCAGGGTTTGGGGCAGTGCAGTGGTGTTCGAGCAGTAAAGGGGGTCGTGCTGGGGGTGGTGTTTCAGGGTTTAGGGCAGTGCAGTGGTGTTCCGGCAGTGTAGGGGGTCGTGCAGGGGGTGGTGTTTCAGGGTTTAGTGCAGTGGTGTTCGGGCAGTGTAGGGGGTCGTGCTGGGGTGGTGTTTCAGGGTTTAGGGCAGTGCAGTGGTGTTCGGGCAGTGTAGGGTGTCGTGCTGAGGGTTGGTGTTTCAGGGTTTAGGGCAGTGCAGTAGTGTTTGGGCAGTGTAGGGGGTCGTGCTGGGGGAGTGTTTTAGGGTTTAGGGCAGTGCAGTCGTGTTCGGGTAGTGTAGGGGGTCATGCTGGGGGAGTATTTTAGGGTTTAGGGTAGTGCAGTGGTGTTCGGGTAGTGTAGGGGGTCATGCTGGGGGTAGTGTTCTAGGGTTTAGGGCAGTGCAGTGGTGTTCGGGCAGTGTAGGGGGTCGTGCTGGGGGTGGTGTTTTAGGGTTTAGGGCAGAGCAGTGGTGTTCGGGCAGTGTAGGGGTCGTCTTGGGGGTGGTGTTTCAGGGTTTAGGGCAGTGCAGTGGTGTTCGGGCAGTGTAGGGGTCGTGCAGGGGTGGTGTTTCAGGGTTTAGGGCAGTGCAGTGGTGTTCGGGCAGTGTAGGGGGTCGTGCAGGGGTGGTGTTTCAGGGTTTAGGGCAGTGGTGTTCGGGCAGTGTAGGGGGTCATGCTGGGGGTGGTGTTTCAGGGTTTAGGGCAGTGCAGTGGTGTTCGAGCAGTAAAGGGGTCATGCTGGGGGTGGTGTTTCAGGGTTTAGGGCAGTGCAGTGGTGTTCGGGCAGTGTAGGGGCGGTGCAGGGGGTGGTGTTTCAGGGTTTAGGGCAGTGCAGTGGTGTTCGGGCAGTGTAGGGGTGGTGCAGGGGTGGTGTTTCAGGGTTTAGGGCAGTGCAGTGGTGTTTCAGGGTTTAGGGCAGTGCAGTGGTGTTCGGGCAGTGTAGGGGGCGGTGCAGAGGGTGGTGTTTCAGGGTTTAGGGCAGTGCAGTGGTGTTCGGGCATTGTAGGGGGTGGTGCTGGGGCTGGTGTTTCAGGGTTTAGGGCAGTGCAGTGGTGTTCGGGCAGTGTAGGGGGTCGGTGCTGGGGCTGGTGTTTCAGGGTTTAGGGCAGTGCAGTGGTGTTCGGGCAGTGTAGGGGGTCGTGCTGGGGCTGGTGTTTCAGGGTTTAGGGCAGTGCAGTGGTGTTCGGGCAGTGTAGGGGGTCTTGCTGGGGCTGGTGTTTCAGGGTCTAGGGCAATGCAGTGGTGTTCGGGCAGTGTAGGGGGTCTTGCTGGGGCTGGTGTTTCAGGGTTTAGGGCAGTGCAGTAGTGTTCGGGCAGTGTAGGGGGTCGTGCTGGGGGTGGTGTTTCAGGGTTTAGGGCAGTGCAGTGGTGTTCGGGCAGTGTAGGGGTCGTGCTGGGGCCAGTGTTTCAGGGTTTAGGGCAGAGCAATGGTGCTCAGGCAGTGTAGGGGGTTGTGCTGGGGTGATGTTTCAGGGTTTATGGCAGTGCAGTGGTGTTAGGGCAGTGTAGGGGGTCGTGCTGGGGGTGGTGTTTCAGGGTTTAGGGCAGTGCAGTGGTGTTCCGGCAGTGTAGGGGGTCGTGCAGGGGTGGTGTTTCAGGGTTTAGTGCAGTGGTGTTCGTGCAGTGTAGAGGGTCGTGCTGGGGTGGTGTTTCAGGGTTTAGGGCAGTGCAGTGGTGTTCGGGCAGTGTAGGGTGTCGTGCTGAGGGGTGGTGTTTCAGGGTTTAGGGCAGTGCAGTAGTGTTTGGGCAGTGTAGGGGTCGTGCAGGGGGTGGTGTTTCAGGGTTTAGGGCAGTGCAGTGGTGTTCGGCCAGTGTAGGTAGTCTTGCTGGGGGTGGTGTTTCAGGGTTTAGGGCAGTGCAGTAGTTTTCGGGCAGTGTAGGCGGTCGTGCTGGGGCTGGTGTTTCAGGGTTTAGGGCAGTGCAGTGGTGTTCGGGCAGTGTACGGGGTTGTGCTGGGGCTGGTGTTTCAGGGTTTAGGGCAGTGCAGTGGTGTGCGGGCAGTGTACTGGGGTTGTGCTGGGGCTGGTGTTTCAGGGTTTAGGGCAGTGCAGTGGTGTTCGGGCAGTGTAGGGGGTCGTGCTGGGGCTGGTGTTTCAGGGTTTAGGGCAGTGCAGTGGTGTTCGGGCAGTGTACGGGGTTGTGCTGGGGCTGGTGTTTCAGGGTTTAGGGCAGTGCAGTGGTGTTCGGGCAGTGTAGGGGGTCGTGCTGGGGGTGGTGTTTCAGGGTTTAGGGCAGTGCAGTGGTGTTCGGGCAGTGTAGGGGGTCGTGCTGGGGCTGGTGTTTCAGGGTTTAGGGCAGTGCAGTGGTGTTCGGGCAGTGTAGGGGGTCTTGCTGGGGCTGGTGTTTCTGGGTTTTGGGCAGAGCAGTGGTGTTCGGGCAGTGTAGGGGGTCGTGCTGGGGGTGGTGTTTCAGGGTTTAGGGCAGTGCAGTGGTGTTCGGGCAGTGTAGGGGGTCTTGCTGGGGGTGGTGTTTCAGGGTTTAGGGCAGTGGTGTTCGGGCAGTGTAGGGGGTCTTGCTGGGGGTGATGTTTCAGGGTTTAGGGCAGTGCAGTGGTGTTCGGGCAGTGTAGGGGGTCTTGCTGGGGGTAGTGTTTCAGGGTTTAGGGCGGTGCAGTGGTGTTCGTGCAGTGTAGGGGGTCGTGCTGGGGGTGGTGTTTCAGGGTTTAGGGCAGTGCAGTAGTGTTCGGGCAGTGTAGGATGTCGTGCAGGGGTGGTGTTTCAGGGTTTAGGGCAGTGCAGTGGTGTTCTGGCAGTGTAGGGGGTCATGCTGGGGGTGGGGTTTCAGGGTTTAGGGCAGTGCAGTGGTGTTCGGGCAGTGTAGGGGGTCGTGCTGGGGGTGGTGTTTCAGGGTTTAGGGCAGTGCAGTGGTGTTCGGGCAGTGTAGGGGGTCGTGCTGGGGCTGGTGTTTCAGGGTTTAGGGCAGTGCAGTGGTGTTCGGGCAGTGTAGGGGGTCTTGCTGGGGCTGGTGTTTCAGGGTTTGGGCAGAGCAGTGGTGTTCGGGCAGTGTAGGGGTCGTGCTGGGGTGGTGTTTCAGGGTTTAGGGCAGTGCAGTGGTGTTCGGGCAGTGTAGGGGGTCTTGCTGGGGGTGGTGTTTCAGGGTTTAGGGCAGTGCAGTGGTTTCGGGCAGTGTAGGGGGTCTTGCTGGGGGTGATGTTTCTGGGTTTAGGGCAGTGCAGTGGTGTTCGGGCAGTGTAGGGGGTCTGTGCTGGGGGTAGTGTTTCAGGGTTTAGGGCGGTGCAGTGGTGTTCGGGCAGTGTAGGGGGTCGTGCTGGGGGTGGTGTTTCAGGGTTTAGGGCAGTGCAGTAGTGTTCGGGCAGTGTAGGGATGTCGTGCAGGGGGTGGTGTTTCAGGGTTTAGGGCAGTGCAGTGGTGTTCTGGCAGTGTAGGGGGTCATGCTGGGAGTGGGGTTTCAGGGTTTAGGGCAGTACAGTGGTGTTCGGGCAGTGTAGGGGGTCGTGCAGGGGCTGGTGTTTCAGGGTAGGGCAGTGCAGTGGTGTTCGGGCAGTGTAGGGGGTCGTGCTGGGGCTGGTGTTTCAGGGTTTAGGGCAGTGCAGTGGTGTTCGGGCAGTGTAGGCGGTCTTGCTGGGGGTGATGTTTCAGGGTTTAGGGCAGTGCAGTGGTGCTCGGGCAGTGTAGGGGGTCTTGCTGGGGGTGATGTTTCAGGGTTTAGGGCAGTGCAGTGGTGTTCGGGCAGTGTAGGGGGTCTTGCTGGGGGTAGTGTTTCAAGGTTTAGGGCAGTGCAGTGGTGTTCGGGCAGTGTAGGGGTCGTGCTGGGGATGGTGTTTCTGGGTTTAGGGTAGTGCAGTAGTGTTCGAGCAGTGTAGGGGGTCGTGCAGGGGGTGGTGTTTCAGGGTTTAGGGCAGTGCAGTGGTGTTCGGGCAGTGTAGGGGGTCGCGCTGGGGGTGGTGTTTCAGGGTTTAGGGCAGTGCAGTGGTGTTCGGGCAGTGTAGGGGGTCATGCACGGGGTGGTGTTTCAGGGTTTAGGGCAGTGCAGTGGTGTTCGGGCAGTGTAGGGTGTTGTGCTGGGGCTGGTGTTTCAGGGTTCAGGGCAGTGCAGTGGTGTTCAGGCAGTGTAGGGGGTCGTGCTGGAGGCTGGTGTTTCACGGTTTAGGGCAGTGCAGTGGTGTTCGGGCAGTGTAGGGGTCGTGCTGGGGCTGGTGCTTCAGGGTTTAGGGCAGTGCAGTGGTGTTCGGGCAGTGTAGGCGGTCATGCTGGGGCTGGTGTTTCAGGGTTTAGGGCAGTGCAGTGGTGTTCGGGCAGTGTAGGGGGTCGTGCTGGGGCTGGTGTTTCAGGGTTTAGGGCAGTGCAGTGGTGCTCGGGCAGTGTAGGGGGTCGTGCTGGGGGTGATGTTTCAGGGTTTAGGGTAGTGCAGTGGTGTTCGGGCAGTGTAGGGGGTCGTGCAGGGGCTGGTGTTTCAGGGTTTAGGGCAGTGCAGCGGTGTTCGGGCAGTGTAGGGGGTCGTGCTGGGGCTGGTGTTTCAGGGTTTTGGGCAGAGCAGTGGTGTTCGGGCAGTGTAGGGGGTCATGCTGGGGGTAGTGTTTCAGGGTTTAGGGCAGTGCAGTGGTGTTCGGGCAGTGTAGGGGGTCGTGCTGGGGGTGGTGTTTCAGGGTTTAGGGCGTGCAGTGGTGTTCGGGCAGTGTAGGGGGTCGTGCTGGAGGTGGTGTTTCAGGGTTTAGGGCAGTGCAGTGGTGTTCGGGCAGTGTAGGGGTCGTGCTGGGGCCAGTGTTTCAGGGTTTAGGGCAGAGCAGTGGTGCTCAGGCAGTGTAGGGTGTTGTGCTGGGGTGATGTTTCAGGGTTTATGGCAGTGCAGTGGTGTTAGGGCAGTGTAGGGGGTCGTGCTGGGGGTGGTGTTTCAGGGTTTAGGGCAGTGCAGTGGTGTTCCGGCAGTGTAGGGGGTCGTGCAGGGGGTGGTGTTTCAGGGTTTAGGCAGTGCAGTGGTGTTCGGGCAGTGTAGAGGGTCGTGCTGGGGGTGGTGTTTCAGGGTTTAGGGCAGTGCAGTGGTGTTCGGGCAGTGTAGGGTGTCGTGCTGAGGGGTGGTGTTTCAGGGTTTAGGGCAGTGCAGTAGTGTTTGGGCAGTGTAGGGGGTCGTGCAGGGGGTGGTGTTTCAGGGTTTAGGGCAGTGCAGTGGTGTTCGGCCAGTGTAGGTAGTCTTGCTGGGGGTGGTGTTTCAGGGTTTAGGGCAGTGCAGTAGTTTTCGGGCAGTGTAGGCGGTCGTGCTGGGGCTGGTGTTTCAGGGTTTAGGGCAGTGCAGTGGTGTTCGGGCAGTGTACGGGGTTGTGCTGGGGCTGGTGTTTCAGGGTTTAGGGCAGTGCAGTGGTGTGCGGGCAGTGTACGGGGTCTGTGCTGGGGCTGGTGTTTCAGGGTTTAGGGCAGTGCAGTGGTGTTCGGGCAGTGTAGGGGGTCGTGCTGGGGCTGGTGTTTCAGGGTTTAGGGCAGTGCAGTGGTGTGCGGGCAGTGTACGGGGTTGTGCTGGGGCTGGTGTTTCAGGGTTTAGGGCAGTGCAGTGGTGTTCGGGCAGTGTAGGGGGTCGTGCTGGGGGTGGTGTTTCAGGGTTTAGGGCAGTGCAGTGGTGTTCGGGCAGTGTAGGGGGTCGTGCTGGGGCTGGTGTTTCAGGGTTTAGGGCAGTGCAGTGGTGTTCGGGCAGTGTAGGGGGTCGTGCTGGGGTGGTGTTTCAGGGTTTTGGGCAGAGCAGTGGTGTTCGGGCAGTGTAGGGGGTCGTGCTGGGGGTGGTGTTTCAGGGTTTAGGGCAGTGCAGTGGTGTTCGGGCAGTGTAGGGGGTCTTGCTGGGGGTGGTGTTTCAGGGTTTAGGGCAGTGCAGTGTGTTCGGGCAGTGTAGGGGGTCTTGCTGGGGGTGATGTTTCAGGGTTTAGGGCAGTGCAGTGGTGTTCGGGCAGTGTAGGTGGTCTTGCTGGGGGTAGTGTTTCAGGGTTTAGGGCGGTGCAGTGGTGTTCGGGCAGTGTAGGGGGTCGTGCTGGGGGTGGTGTTTCAGGGTTTAGGGCAGTGCAGTAGTGTTCGGGCAGTGTAGGATGTCGTGCTGGGGCTGGTGTTTCAGGGTTTAGGGCAGTGCAGTGGTGTTCTGGCAGTGTATGGGGTCATGCTGGGAGCTGGGGTTTCAGGGTTTAGGGCAGTGCAGTGGTGTTCGGGCAGTGTGAGGGGGTCGTGCTGGGGCTGGTGTTTCAGGGTTTAGGGCAGTGCAGTGGTGTTCGGGCAGTGTAGGGGGTCGTGCTGGGGCTGGTGTTTCAGGGTTTAGGGCAGTGCAGTGGTGTTCGGGCAGTGTAGGGGTCTTGCTGGGGCTGGTGTTTCAGGGTTTTGGGCAGAGCAGTGGTGTTCGGGCAGTGTAGGGGGTCGTGCTGGGGGTGGTGTTTCAGGGTTTAGGGCAGTGCAGTGGTGTTCGGGCAGTGTAGGCGGTCGTGCTGGGGCTGGTGTTTCAGGGTTTAGGGCAGTGCAGTGGTGTTCGGGCAGTGTATGGGGTCTGTGCTGGGGCTGGTGTTTCAGGGTTTAGGGCAGTGCAGTGGTGTGCGGGCAGTGTACGGGGTTGTGCTGGGGCTGGTGTTTCAGGGTTTAGGGCGGTGCAGTGGTGTTCGTGCAGTGTAGGGGGTCGTGCTGGGGGTGGTGTTTCAGGGTTTAGGGCAGTGCAGTAGTGTTCGGGCAGTGTAGGATGTCGTGCAGGGGTGGTGTTTCAGGGTTTAGGGCAGTGCAGTGGTGTTCTGGCAGTGTAGGGGTCATGCTGGGAGTGGGGTTTCAGGGTTTAGGGCAGTACAGTGGTGTTCGGGCAGTGTAGGGGGTCGTGCAGGGGGTGGTGTTTCAGGGTAGTGCAGTGGTGTTCGGGCAGTGTAGGGGTCGTGCTGGGGCTGGTGTTTCAGGGTTTAGGGCAGTGCAGTGGTGTTCGGGCAGTGTAGGGGGTCTTGCTGGGGGTGATGTTTCAGGGTTTAGGGCAGTGGTGTTCGGGCAGTGTAGGGGGTCTTGCTGGGGGTGATGTTTCAGGGTTTAGGGCAGTGCAGTGGTGTTCGGGCAGTGTAGGGGGTCTTGCTGGGGGTAGTGTTTCAGGGTTTAGGGCAGTGCAGTGGTGTTCGTGCAGTATAGGGGGTCATGCTGGGGATGGTGTTTCTGGGTTTAGGGTAGTGCAGTAGTGTTCGAGCAGTGTAGGGGGTTGTGCAGGGGTGGTGTTTCAGGGTTTAGGGCAGTGCAGTGGTGTTCGGGCAGTGTAGGGGGTCGCGCTGGGGGTGGTGTTTCAGGGTTTAGGGCAGTGCAGTGGTGTTCGGGCAGTGTGGGGGTCATGCACGGGGTGGTGTTTCAGGGTTTAGGGCAGTGCAGTGGTGTTCGGGCAGTGTAGGGTGTTGTGCTGGGGCTGGTGTTTCAGGGTTCAGGGCAGTGCAGTGGTGTTCAGGCAGTGTAGGGGGTCGTGCTGAGGCTGGTGTTTCACGGTTTAGGGCAGTGCAGTGGTGTTCGGGCAGTGTAGGGGGTCGTGCTGGGGCTGGTGCTTCAGGGTTTAGGGAAGTGCAGTGGTGTTCGGGCAGTGTAGGCGGTCATGCTGGGGCTGGTGTTTCAGGGTTTAGGGCAGTGCAGTGGTGTTCGGGCAGTGTAGGGGTCGTGCTGGGGCTGGTGTTTCAGGGTTTAGGGCAGTGCAGTGGTGCTCGGGCAGTGTAGGGGGTCGTGCTGGGGGTGATGTTTCAGGGTTTAGGGTAGTGCAGTGGTGTTCGGGCAGTGTAGGGGGTCGTGCAGGGGCTGGTGTTTCAAGGTTTAGGGCAGTGCAGTGGTGTTCGGGCAGTGTAGGGGTCGTGCTGGGGCTGGTGTTTCAGGGTTTTGGGCAGAGCAGTGGTGTTCGGGCAGTGTAGGGGGTCATGCTGGGGGTAGTGTTTCAGGGTTTAGGGCAGTGCAGTGGTGTTCGGGCAGTGTAGGGGGTCGTGCTGGGGGTGGTGTTTCAGGGTTTAGGTCAGTGGTGTTCGGGCAGTGTAGGGGGTCTTGCTGGGGGTGATGTTTCAGGGTTTAGGGCAGTGCAGTGGTGTTTGGGCAGTGTAGGGGGTCTTGCTGGGGGTAGTGTTTCAGGGTTTAGGGCAGTGCAGTGGTGTTCGGGCAGTGTAGGGGGTCATGCTGGGGGTGGTGTTTCAGGGTTTAGGGCAGTGCAGTGGTGTTCGGGCAGTGTAGGGGGTCGTGAAGGGGGTGGTGTTTCAGGGTTTAGGGCAGTGCAGTGGTGTTCGGGCAGTGTAGGGGGTCATGCTAGGGGTGGTGTTTCAGGGTTTAGGGCAGTGCAGTGGTGTTCGGGCAGTGTAGGGGGTCATGCAGGGGCTGGTGTTTCAGGGTTTAGGGCAGTGCAGTGGTGTTCGGGCAGTGTAGGGGTCCTGCTGGGGGTAGTGTTTTAGGGTTTAGGGTAGTGCAGTGGTGCTTGTGTAGTGTAGGGGGTCGTGCTGGGGGTAGTGTTTTAGGGTTTAGGGTAGTGCAGTGGTGTTTGTGTAGTGTAGTGGGTCATGTTTTAGGGTAGTGCAGTGGTGTTTGGGTAGTGTAGGGGGTCATGCTGGTGGTAGTGTTTTAGGATTTAGGTTAGTGCAGTGGTGTTTGGGTAGTGTAGGGGGTCGTGCTGGGGGTAGTGTTTTAGGGTTTAGGATAGTGCAGTGGTGCTTGTGTAGTGTAGGGGGTCGTGCTGGGGGTAGTGTTTTAGGGTTTAAGGTAGTGCAGTGGTGTTTTTGTAGTGTAGGGGGTCATGTTTTAAGATGCAATGCTCCAATACCTGACCAGTCTGCACTACATAAAACTGCAAAAAAACTAAAAATAAAAAGTGTTTTGCACACTTTTGTCATTGGGCTATATGTGGGCTACATCTGGGTAATATTTGTGCTACATTTGGGCTCTTTTTTCACTGGTGGCCATCTTGGAAGACTTCTTTGTTATGAAGTTTCCTAATTTCTTCATTTACTGCAGTCTTCTCAGTAGGAAATGCTTTCAGTTTTTTACTTTGATTCCATCAAGAAGGCATTCAGATGTGTCTCACATCTGCCATAAATTCAGAATGTTAGCACTCTAGTTGCTCATTAGATCACTGGAGTAAAGCTACTGCTCACCAGGCAGTTAACTGGTAGTCTGCTGCTGGTATTGAAAGTGATTGTTTCAGTCTGCATGTCAGAATTTTCTAATGAAATAGAAGAGGATATGAGATCTCACTTAAAACATGCCCTAATTTTTCTTTCTGCAGCACTAACCATAATTTCTATTTCAAAAAGAACCCCTCATTTTGTTCCTTTTTAAATTAAATGTTTTAAGTGTTACCGGTTTATTCCAATCAAGATGGCTTCAGGTGTGCCATACTTTTGTCATAAGTAAGGCTGTTAGCGCTCTAGTTGTTCTTTAGAACACTCTGGGAAGCTGCAGTAGAACACAAAGGCATCAACTGGCAGGCTGCTCCTGTTGAAATATAACAGGAAGATATTTGAGATCACACTTGAAATATGTCCTAATTTTTCTTTCTACAGCACTAACCATAATTTCTATGACAAAATGAACCCCCTCATTTTGTTCCTTTTTAAATTAAATGTTTTAAGTGTTACCACTTTATTCCAATCAAGATGGCTTCAGGTGTGCCATACTTTTGTCATAAGTAAGGCTGTTAGCACTCTAGTTGTTCTTTAGAACACTCTGGGAAGCTGCAGTAGAACACAAAGGCATCAACTGGCAGGCTGCTCCTGTTGAAATATAACAGGAAGATATTTGAGATCACACTTGAAACATGTCCTAATTTTTCTTTCTACAGCACTAACCATAATTTCTATGACAAAATGAACCCCATCATTTTGTTCCTTTTTAAATTAAATTGTTTAAGTGTTACCAGTTTATTCCAATCAAGATGGCTTCAGGTGTGCCATACTTTTGTCATAAGTAAGGCTGTTAGCACTCTAGTTGTTCTTTAGAACACTCTGGGAAGCTGCAGTAGAACACAAAGGAATCAACTGACAGTCTCTGCCCTTGTTGGATGTACATGTTTTACTGAGAATGTCAGACTTCATTCTCACATGAGTGAGAAAGATAATGTGAATTTACAGAAAATATGCTCTCATTTTAGCTTCTGGAGCACCTTCCAAACCTCCATGGGACAAGCATGAGAAAATAGTGTTCTCTCAAACATGATTCATGATATCCCAGCAGAAGGTTTTTCACATGGTAAAATCACCTTAGAATACACCACAATTCCTAAAATTAGTATGGTACCATCAACAAATAACTTCTAATGTAACTAAAGCCTGTTATCACCCTTTATAGTTCTCCTTTTGGTGACCCTCAAAATCTTCTATTCACTACAATGCATTTCAATGAGGTACTATCATTTATATTGGTCCCAAGATGGCTGCCAGCAATTCCAGGATGAAGTGCTGACAGCCAATCAGATCTCACGATGACATGTGTGGTTAGGCTCCGCCCAGATATATATGTGACTTTACTTTTGATTTTCTCAGGAACTACTGAACGGATTTACACCATTTAAGCAAAAGGCACGACACTGAACCAAGGGCTACCTCTTTGCCAAATTTGGTGTAATTCCGTTCAGCAGTTCGGGCTGTAGCTGCGACTAAAGGTTCCTATGGAAAAATGAATGGGGAAAAAGCATTTTGGGACCCCCTTTTTCTCGGCCCCCGCTTGACGTATCACCCTGAGACTTTCAGGATAGGAGCGGACCGGGAGCGCCCCAACAAGTTGGAAACTTTCGCGAAGATTCGTCAACCGGCGCCAACGTTATTTCAAATAGAATGTCGCGGATTTCCTATGGATAATAGGTTTTAACTATAACTATCTACTGGCGACCGCCAGTAGATAATATATATATATATATATATATATATATATATATATATATATATATATATATATATATATATATTAAAAGCTCAAACATACAGCAGATAGACTTCATAAAAGCAATGGACTGAAATAATTGGATTACGCTGCATATTGGTGGATCTGACTCTGACTCTATTTCTATCCTTGTCTCACCATGTTCTACCTTTATGTCTACCTCTTTGTCTTTCCTAGCCTATCATTTGCTTCAGCATCTCTCACTATCTGTCAATACCCTTCTTTACTGATATTTTACATTTTTGTCAACCTCCGTCTCAATTACACTTCACTTCATCGCCCACTGTTTATCTTGCCTCTTTCTACCCCTTACTTCTCTTTGTACCTTACCTTCTGCTACTTCCAATATCTTTCAATCTATCTTTTTGTACCTCATTTCTCCCTACCTCACCAGTCACTAATTTCCTAACCATATCTATCTACCCCATCTGACTACCTTTATCACCTCATGTTAACTGTCTACCTCTCTTTCTCTGCCTCACCTATTTTTCTGCCTCAGATATTTCACTTTACCCCAGCTCTTGAACCTCACCTCTTTTCTTTCCCTCTTTCTCCACTGATCTCTACACCTCTACATACTTACTCCACAATCTCTATTTAACCCCTTAGCTGCTTGGCATCCACACACTCGAATCCCTCCATGCTAAGCCCTTTTTGGCTATTTGGCATAGTTTGTGTTTACAGCTCCATACCTTTTTGTCCACATAAGCCATACTCGCCTTTTTTTAGCAATATCCTGGGGATTCTAAAACTACCCAGGGTGTGTGGATTACCCAGAAGGGAATGGAGAAAATCGACAAAATATAGCTAAATTCTGAGTTTTTGGGGAAAAATAGGAAAAAAGTGCTCTGGATAAGTGTCTGTTTTTTTCTTCTAAAAATGGCATCAACAAACGATTTGCTGTGCAAAAGTCACTATCTTCTCAGCTTTCAGGAACACACAGAGCTAAATTTAAAAAAAGAATTTGCCACGCTTTTGCCATTTTTCAAAGAGGTAGCCCATTTTTCCTATTTTTTCTGCTCTCAACCTACTTCCAGTCTGTGGTAGAACCAGTGTAAAATCCATGGGTAATCCATAATAGCTATAGAGTTATGAAATTAAGACACAATTCTGCATTCATCAAGGGGTCATACTTGTTGATCTCTTAAGGTTTCCCATTGAAATTAACTGTTGAAATAAAGAAATATTGAAAATGAGTAGGAATAAATGACCATTTGTGACAACATTTTCATTTGTATCTTTTGTCTCAATGGCTGATTTACAAAAACAATATACCATTACATCTGCTTGGTCCTTCTTGTTGCGGGATATATAGGGTTTGTAGACTTCTCCAAGAACCTGGGTACCCAGATGCATCAACTGAGCTGCAACATACAATGGTTTTTCATTGTGTACTGAGTATAGACCGATTCATACGGTGAAATATGTGGAGTGAAATATAGGTATCAAGGAAACCTATGTATTTGTGAAATGGGCACTCAAGATATGGAGCTTAAGAGCAGTGGTTATTTTAAATTTCTGAATTTGTGGGTACCCGTACTAGCATATGAGTTGGAGAGTATTTTTTTTTATTCTTCTTTCTTACACATTGGCTTACATTTGGAAGGCACAAATGCTGTGAAATCCAGTTGGTAATAACAAATGCCCTACTTTCTTATGCTCTCACATGTTTTCGGATAAAAATGGTACCACACTTGTGCGGTAAGGCCTAGTGCCTGTGCCAGGAAATGGCCTGAAAACGCAACATGGATGCATCACATTTTACCACTCAAAACTGACTCACCCATTTTTTGCAAAGTGTATAGCTGTAGACTTTGGGCCCTAGCTCAGCTGGCACCTAGGGAAACCTAGAAATCCTGTACATTTTAAAAAAAACTAGACACTTAGAGGACTCTAGGATAGGATGACTTATGTGACTCTCTCCAGGGTGTTTTACTCAGAATCCCTAACAAACCTCAAACGTTGACTAAAAAAACACATTTTTTTCACATTTCTGTGATCGAACGTTCTGGAATCTGTGGGAGCCTCAAACTTCCTTCCACTCAGCATTCCTCAAAGTCTTCCCCAAAAAATGGTACCTCCCTTGTGTGGGTAGGCCTAGTGGCAGCGACAGGAATTGTTCCAAATGCAACATGGATATATCTCATTTTTCCACTCATAACTGACATGTTTTTTGCAAAGTGGGTAGCTATGGAATTTGGGCCCTAGCTCAGGCAGCACCGAGGGAAACTTAGCAAACCTGCACATTTTTAAAACTAGACACCTGAACAAATCCAGCATAAGGTGGCATCTGTCGCTTTCACCAGGTAGTCTCATCCCTTTAAAACCTCAAACTTTGACTAAAAAACACATTTTCCTCACATTTCTTTGATGGAAAGTTTGGGAATCTGTGGAGAGCCACATACTTCCTTCCACCCAGCATTCCCCAATATCTTATGATTAAAATGCTACCTCACTTGTGTGGGTAGGCCTAGTGCTCGCGACAGGAAATGGCCCAAAATGGAACATGGATACATCACATTTTCCCACTCAAAACTGACCAGTTTTTTGCAAAATGTATAGCTGCGGATTTTGGGCCCTAACTCAGGCAGCACCTAGGGAAACCTAGCAAGCCTGCACATTTGTGAAAACTAGACAACTAGGGGAGTCCACGGTGGTTTGTCTTGTGTTGATCCCATGAGGTTTTTTACCCACAATGCCATGCAAACCTCAAACCTTGCCTAAAATCATGCATTTTTCCTTACATTTCTGTGATTGAAATTTCCAGAATCTACAACATTCCTACCACCCAGCATTATCCCACTTGTATTGATAAAAATGCTGCTGCACTTGTGTGGCTGAACCTAGTGCCTGCAAAAGGAATGGATCAAACCAAAGTCAATGGGAGCCCTAGCGTGGGGACTCCTATTGCCCTCGGTTCGATCCGTTAAGTGTTAAGGGTGAGAGTGGGCTCTAATGTTAGGATGGGAAAGACCCACCTCATTATTTTATTAAAAATATACATTCCTGCCATACAGTAGACTTTCTGCCCCCGAGGGACAGATCAGGGTTAATTACCCTCATCTGCCTCCCCAGAGGGCAGAATGACTGTTGCCCCATTTACTTAGGACGGGGGCATAGCTATGCCTATGCCCATGCTAGGCAGCCCCACCCTAATATTCAAAAATTAAAAAAAAATCATGCTGTCTAGTGGGCTTTCTGCCCCCCCAAATGCCCCGGGGGCATAAAGGCTGCTGCGCCCCTTAAGTTGGGGGTGCCGGCATCACCATGCCCATAGTGGGAAGTCACCACCCCTATATTTTAAAAAAACCTTCCTCTTTACTTTTTACTTTTGGTATTTATATGGCGCAATGAATCATCCCCAAGGGGATCTCTCGGCGCCTGGGAGGCAGACAACATGAATAGAAAATACTCAATCAAAACATCCACGTTTTGAGCCGCTTCTTAAATTGGGCCAAATTCAGGCATGCTCGCAGATCCTCCGGCAGACTATTCCAATGGGCGGGGGCTATATGAGAAAATGCACGCCCACCCATTTTTGTTTTCCTAATTCTGCACGTGCGAAGCAGCCTTTGACTGCTGGATCTAAGGTGGCATCCTGGGATGTACCATTCAAGTTTTTTAATTAGATATGCCGGTCCCTGTCCTTGCAGAGATTTGAAGACCAAACATAGGAGTTTAAAAACCGATCGTTTCCTGATCGGAAGCCAATGTAGTTGTCGCAATAACGGTAATGATGGAGTTCGTGCGGGCTTTTTTAGGGCAAGGCGCGCTGCTGTGTTCTGGGCATCTTGCAGCCTTGAGAACAGATCTTCTCTCATCCCCACCAGTAGAGAGTTCCCATAATCTAGTCTACTGACTAGAAGCACCTGGATGAGGACTTTTCTGGAATAGAGGGGAATCCAAGGGAAGACTTTCCTAAGCATGCACATCGTGCCAAAGTACTTGCCTGAGATGATTTTTACATGAACCTCCATGGAGAGTCTGTCATCGATCACGATGCCCAAATTCTTCACACATTTTTTAGGGATGGGGGCTTCCCCAATTCCCTCGGCCACCACTCCGTAGACCATAACTCCTCAGCTTTCCCAAACAGCAGAATCTCTGTTTTATTAGAGTTCAGCTGTAGGAAGTTCTTGCTCATCCACGTCGCTATTTTTAACATGCAGCTCTTGACTATTTCTCTGGTGAGTGCGGGGTCCTTTCCTATGGGGACTATCACCTGGGTGTCGTCCGTGTAGGAGATCGTATGGAACCCGCACAATCTGATGATAGGGGCCAGAGAGGACACATAAATATTGAATAAGGTGGAGCTAAGGATGGAACCCTGTGGTACCCCCTTATCCACTGTGTTGGTTTGTGACACAAATGAGTCCAGTTGTACACATTGTGTTCTGTCGGTCAAGAAACTATGCATCCAATTTAATGCCGATCCTTTGACACCAATCTCTCGCAGCTTGCCCAAAGGATACTGTGAGAGATGGTGTCAAAGGCTGCCGACAGATCCAAGAGAACCAACATCGTGGGAATTCCCTCATCCAGCACCATCCTTATCGAGTCTGTTACCTTCATCAGAGCAGACTCCGTGCTATGACCGGCCTGAAACCTGACTGTGAAGAATCAAGTAGATTGTTTTGTTCCAGATAACCCGAAAGTTGCTGATTGATCAGGGTTTCCATAATTTTAGAACAACATGGGAGAAGAGAAATAAGCTTATAGTTTTGTAGGTCTACCGGGTCCGCCAATGCTTTCTTAAGCAGTGGCTTGATGTAGGCCTTCTTCCATTTTGAGGGAAACGAGGCGGTGTCTAATGATAAATTACAGACTTCCATAATAGGGTTCGACAAGACCGGTGCCAGATCTGAAAAGATGTGAGGGAGAGCCACATCTAGCGGCGATCTTGACTTAGTATGTACCCACAAAGCACGCACTTGCTCTGAGGTGATCGCTGAGAAGGTCTGTAAACTGGGGGAGAGAGGATCTTCCGGTGGAGATGTCAGAGCCTGGGATGGCTCTTCTGGTTCAAACGCGTTATACATTTTATCGATCTTCTGTTTAAAATATGTGGCTAAATCGTCAGATAGCCCCTGTGTGGGTGGGAGGGAGGGGTAGTTGGCTCTGTGATTGGTGAACTCCCTGAGAATCTTAAAGAGTTCTTGGAGGAGTTATTTGATTCTGCAATTTGCAGAGCCTCTGGAGCGTAGTGGGCTTTCCATCCCCTTGGAACTTATCAGGGGTAATTATCCCCATCTGCCTACCAGGGGGTAGAAAGACTGCTGCCCCATTTGCTTGGGATGAGGGCATAGCAGTGCCCATGATGGGCAGCCCCCACCCCTATATTAAAAAAAGAAACATTCACTGGCTTCTAGTGGGTGTTCCTTCCAAGAGGGGCACATCTGGGGCAAATACTACAATTTGCTCCCCAAGGGGGGCAGATTGACTGTTGTGCAATTCAGTTGGGATTGGTGCATGGCCATGTTTATGGTGGGCAGCCCTCACCCCAATCTTTTTTTAAGGCCCTGGTGTCTAGTAGGCTTTCTGCCCCACTGGGGGGGCAGATCAGGGATAATTACCTCATCAGCCCCCAGGGCGGCAGAAAGGCAATCTCTCTTGTTGTGGTGGGGGCATGGCTATGCTCATGATGGGCAGCTCCCACCTCTATATTTAAAAAAATGTTATAAACCATTCCCGGGTCTCTAGTGGCCTTTCTACCCCCCAGGGAATATTGGGCATAATCACCCCCGACTGCCCTCCAGGGGACCAGGAGGGCAGAAAGACTGTCGCTATAGATGTTGTGTGTGGGGGTGGGGTCATGACCATGCTGCCCATAATGGGCAGCCTCCAACCCCTATAGTTATTAAAAAATATGACCCTGGTATCTAGTGGGCTTTCTGTACCCCCCTGGGGGGCAGATCAGGGGTAATTACCCCCATCCTCCCAGGGGAGGCAGAAAGACTATCTCTCTTATTGGGGTGGGTGCATGGCTATGCCCATGGTGGGCAGCCCTCACAACTATATTTAAAAAAATACAACAATACCTGGTGTCTAGTGGGCTTTCTGCCCCTGGGATGGTAGACTGGGGGTAATCACCCCCATCTGTCCTCCAGGGAGTAGAACGACTGTCATTATAGTTTATCAGGGTGGGAGCAGATCCATGTCCATAATGGACAGACCCCACCCCCTATAAATATTCTACAAAAGAACCCTGGTGTCTAGTGGGCTTTCTGCTCCCCAAAGGGGCAGTTCAAGCGTCAATACCACAAACTGCCTACCAGAGGGTGCAGAAAGACGTATTTGCTATGGGTGTGAGTTGCCAATGAGGCGAGCGCAAGGTTAGTGTTTTTTAATTCTATTTTTCTGCGTCGTCAGCTGTCAACTTCCCCTCCCACCCGCCCCACCGCTCTTACCTTCACGGGCTGCCCCTCTGTCCTCATAGCCGGACTTTGTGTCCCGCTTCATGGGACGAGCACGGATAACACCCGAGCTAAGCCCAGGTTAAGGGTGGACCCATCCATGCCCATCAGAGCCCATAAGAGGCCTGGTAGGGCTACCTCCCTTCTGCCTGATACCGAGCTTAAGGTACTGTACCCCCACCATTGTACTGCCTGCTGCCCCTGTGCTGCTTCCAGTCCCTGCCCCTGTCCCTGCCCCTCTGCTGCCTGCTGTCCCTGTGCTGCCTGATGCCCCTGTCCCTGCGTTGCCTAATGCCCCTGTACTGCCTGCTGCCCCTGCTCTGCTCCCTGTCCCTTTGTTGCCTGCTGTCCCTGCCCCTCTGCTGCCTGTGGCCCGTGCATTGCCCGCTGCCCCAGTCCCTGTGCTGCCTGCTGCCCCTTTACTGCCTGCTGCCCCTGTTCCTGCACTGCTCCCTGTCCCAGCCCCTGTGCTGTCGGCAGCCCCTGCACTGCCTGCTTCCCCTGTCCCTGTACTGCTCCCTGTCCCTGACCCTGCAATGCCTGCTGCCCCTGTGCTGCTCACTGTCCCTGCCCCTACTTTGCCTGCGCCCCCTGCACTGCCTGCTGTTTCTGCCCTTGCTCTGCCTGTGGCCACTGCACTGCCTGATGTCCCTGCTACTGCGAAGTCTGCCACCCAGGTGCTGCCTGCTGTCCCTGCGCTGCCTGCAGGCCCACGCTCCTTGGTGTCCCTGTCACAGAGCTGCTCACTGTCCCTGCTCCTGTGCTGCCTGCTGTCCCTGCCCTGCTTACTGCTCCTGTGCCTCTGCTGCCTGCTGCCCCCTAATTGCCTGCACTAAAACCTCCTACCAGGACCACTAAATGGAGACAGCCACAAGACCATGCAGCAGACATGTGCAATGGGCACAGCACCAATGCACAGCCAGCTGGACAATACCCAGCACCATGACGTCTGGTCATCCCGCTGCCCAATGGTACACCGCCAAGGATCTCCTGGACCCCGAACTCCGAAACAACAACTGTGTCTCCCCCTTCCCACGATCGACCAAAGGTCCCTTCAGCTGCTGATACTGCCACTTCTCCTGCGAAATAACCTATGAAAGATCTCGCACCACTCCTTCCCACAAGACCAAGAACACCTCGCTCCGGCTCCATTGTATCCTGCTCAACGCCCGCTCACTTTGAAAACATGCCAAAGAAATCTGGGACACAGTCACCACCCTCTCCACGGATGTGACCTTCATCACCGAAATGTGGCTCAATCACTCCTTGAATCCCAACGTCACCACTGCCACTACTAAACGCTACTAGATAATACACTGTTACTGTGCCAAGAACGAAGCGGAGGCATAGCCATCATCTTCAAGGAAACCATCGGATGCCCCATCACCAGTGACGACCCCACTCATCTCATCCCATAACTTCCTAATACAAACCGATGCGAACACCACAATAAGAGGCACCCTCACTTAGAGACACCGAGGACCCCAAGCAACATTCTGCTGTGTGACCCCCAACCTCATTGCCTCCCTAGCAATCGACTGCCACCACTACGACTTGCTTGGCAACCTCAACTTCCACATCGATGACCCCAATGATACCAACTCAATCGCACTCCTGGAGAACCTGAACAACATCGGCCTCACCCAATTGGTCTCCGAACCCACGCATAAAGCCGGACACACACTGGACCCCATTTTCAACTCCAGCAACAGAATTAAATTCAGCCATACTATAGAACTCTCCTGGACTGACCACACCAGTGTACACTCCACCATCAATGACGCCTAGCACACAATCACCTGGTAACAGATCTCCTGCTACCACTGCTGGAGCAAGGTCACTGAAACTCAGTTGGTACATGTCCTCACCACTTCCCAGCCCGAGGGCTCAAATGACCTTAACCAGGCCATCCAGAACTTTCCTGCCTGGATTACAGACAGCAATGACAGAGTCACTGCATGAAACCTACAAAGTCCAAAAAGAGCTCTAAACATGCCAGCTGGAACACCCCAGAACTCAGGACCATCAAGCGCAACTGCCACCAACTGGAGAAACGATGGGTCGCAAGCAAGAACCCTGCCGACCTAGCAGCTCACAAAACATCCCTCAGCAACTATCACCTGCACATCAAAGAAGCCAAGAAAGCATCCATCACCAACCGCATTGACTCCGCGGCCAACCAAACAAAGGAATTCTTCAAAATAGTCAAAGAATTCTCCAACTGACAGCAATAGAGAACACCATTCACTCCTCCCTCCCAAGAACTCTGCGACATCCTAGCAGACTGCTTCCACAGGAAGATCACCAACATCTACAGCAATTTCAACATCCAAAACCACCACCCTCATAACCGATGACATCAACAAACCATTGAACATCAACCAAACCATCACTACCTGGTCACCGCTCACCGCCCTCACCACCTCAGCCATCATGTCTTCCATTCATTCTGGGGCGGCCACTGACCCCTGCCCCCACCACCTCCACAACCTTCCAACAAACCCTATCAGCATGCAAATCACCAGCATACTTAATACCTCCATCTCCAATACAACCTTCCTGGACAGATGAAAGTACGCAGACGTCAGACCCCTCCTAAAGAAAGCCTCCACTGACCCCAACAATCTCAAAAATTATTGTCTGATCTCCCTATTTCTCTACCCAGCCAAAGTTCTCGAGAAGCCAACAACCAGCAGCTCACAGAATTCCTGGAGCAAAATCACATACTGGATGCCTCTCAATCAGGATTCCGTGCCAACCACAGCACAGAGACTGTGCTGATCGCCATCACTGACAACATCAGAACACTCCTCGACCCTGTAGAACCCATAGCCCTGATCATCCTCGACCTCTCAGCGGTGTTTGACACAGTCTGCCACAACACCGTATTCAACAGACTCCACACATAGGCATACATGCCCTCAAGTGAATCACCTCCTTCCTCACAGGACGCACATAGAGCATCCGACTGACTCCCTTCACCTATGCACCCAAAGACATCATATGCGGCATCCCACAAGGATCATGCCTCAGCCCCACCCTGTTCAACATCTGCATGATGCCCCTCGCTGACGTTGTCAGATACCATGGACTCAACATAATCTCCTATGCAGATAACACTCAACTGATCCTCTCACTCACAGAGGACTCCTCCAACACCAAAACTAGCTTCTGCAACGGCATGTCCAACGTAGCCGAATGGATGAAAGACAACTGCCTCCAACCAACTCCGATATAACTAAAGTGCTGATCTTCGGGCAGAACACTTCTGCATGGGACCACAGCTGGTGGCCTGCAGAACTCGGACCCACACCCACAACAGCTGACCACGCACGCAATCTCATCATCATCCTCGGCAGCCAACAAGCCATGAACTGACAAGTTAATGCAGTCGCCATCTCCTGCTTCCACACACTTTGCATGCTCCTCAGAATCTTCAGATGGATTCCAACAAACACTAGAAAGACCTTCACCCAGGCCCTCATCACCAGCCACCTCGACTACGGCAATACCCTCTATACCTGCATCTCCACCCAGCTCCTCAGAAGACTCTAGACCATACAGAACACTGCAGCCAGACTGATCCTGGAACTCCGCAAACGAACAAACAACACCCCCCATTTGACTATAACTGCTGGATCTAGCAATGGATCTTGGCCAATATATACGTCTAAGAGCAAAGTTTCTCTATTAATAGTGGGGATCGCATCATGACTAAAAAGCTGTCTTTTAGCTTAATACTCCACTGTAGTGTTTTGTAACTGACTTTTTGGGGACTTTTTGTTAAACGCATAAAATCCTTGATTACATATTCTTTGTGGATTAGATCTATAAAAAAATTAACATATTTGTTAATATTTAATACCTTCAACGTTCTGTACATGGCATTTGCAAAATTCGCAATGTAGTATTCTCTCAGATCAGGAAGAGCTAGTCCCCCTTCTGCACCGGGTTTATAAAGTGCATCCATAGCGAATCTAGAAACCTTATTTGCCCAAATAAAAGTAGAAAACAAGCCTTGCACTTCTTTAAAAAAAATTCATTTTAACCGCATTTGGAATAGCTAAAAAGAGAAAACTACATAATGGTAAGATCATCATACTGATTATGGGTACTCAACCTATTATTGATAAAGGAAGATCTTTCCATTTTATCAGTTTGTCTTTCATCTTATTATAATGACGGGTATAATTTAAGGCATAAAGATCATTAAAATTCTCCGTAACATACACGCCTAGATACTTCTTAGGCTGAGTATCAACCAATGGACTCAATTCTGCTAGTAGAGTCAGATGTACAACTATAGAGCAGTATATCCGTCTTAGATTTATTTATTCTGCACCCCCCAATAGATTGAAATTCCTGAAATATATTAAATATTTAATTTTGGACTTCAGTTAGGATTTAAAAAGAGGGCAATATCATCAGCATAAAGCTTGATGTTTGTCATATCCGGCATCGGAGATGTTGAGCTGCTAATTGAGCAAATGGCTATGGCAATGGGCTCTATCAATCACGCAAAAAGTAGAGAAGATAGAGGCGGTTATAGCCAAATGGAGAAGTCAGGGCTTTAGCAAAATACAGGACTTTCTACTTGGGGACTGGAAAACCTGGACCGTAATAGAGCCGTTTATTGAACATATGAAATAATCCTTCAATGGTCCTTTGTCAGGGTTGACTTATTCTTATACATATCAATGAGACCAGTGAATTAGCTGAGCAACTATTAGACCCTAAACACCATAAATCGATCAGTGGCTAGGACCTCCTTCTTTCAAGCTCGAGCAGCAGGTTAAATTGTATCAGAAAGCACAGAGAAAATGGGAAACCCAGGAAGGGCTACAGATCTCTACCTTGGCATGGAATCAGATCAATAAGTTTAATGGCTCTTTATTGAAAGCGGCCAATTTAAGACAAATGCAATATTACCTTAAGTGGTTCCTCTACTGAACGCCAGATTTTTTGCATAAAATAAATCCTCAGATTCCTGCAAACTGTTTTCGCTGCAATATGGAAGGAGGAGGGAAGTGGACACATATCATCTGGGACTGTTCAAAGTTAAATTGATTTTGGGGAATGATTAATCAGTACTGCTTTAACATATTGAAAGCTCCGAAGGTGCTAGATACCCAAACAGTGGTGCTAGGATACTCTCCCGACTTAATAGCCACCCCATTGCAAAACAAAAGATATATATTTTGGTTCTGGTAGCACGATCGTTGATTCTTCAAAAGTGGCTGGTCTAATGATATCCCAACTTTTCAAAAGCTACTATGCAAACTAGATAAGATTAAGGAATATGAAAGAAAAAATGCTCTAAGATCGAGCTCATATAGGAAGTCCATGACTTTATGGGAAAGTATGTGTTAAGAGACAGTAGGTACTTGGTGTGCTGCTGGGTTGGATACACAACAATCATGATTTTAGAATTATGCTACATGATTCTTGCTCTGAAAATTGTGAACTATTCAAATTTTGCTTCTTTTATTGTATATGTTTTTATGTTTTTAATCATGTGGAAATGTGAAACTGATTGTAATAATTTCCTTCAATTGTACTAAGCTCTGATGAACTATCCCTGAATCATGTTGCACCATGTAAATTTATTTATAATAAATAAATAAAATAAACATCACCACCCCCCACCTGAGAGACCTCCATTGGCTCCCCATTTAGAAGAGATGCTAGGGCAAGATAGTCACACACACCTACAAAGCCCTCCACAACCTAGGACCTGCCTACCTCAACCACCGACGGAACTTCCACCAACCCGCTAGACACGTGCGCTCCTTTTCACTTGCCTCGCACAAACTCCCCGCATCCGTCACTGCCACAGCAGTGGCCACTTCTTCTCCTACAGCACTGCCAAGACCCGGAACCACCTTCCCCTCCAGCTCTGAACAGCCCCCTCGAAGGCAGACTTCAGCAAAAGACGCAAGACCTGGCTCTTCAAGAGAGACACAGCACCCAGATACCCCTGGGGATGACAGTGTTGTGCTTTACAAATGATGTTTGATTGATTGATCTTTCTGTACCCTACTTCTCATTCTGCTAATTTCTACCTCAATGCTCTCTCTAGCCTTTCTATGTACTTCTTCCCCATCTTTTAGCCTGTGTGTAGAAGTCTACAGCTCTCTGTCTCCAGCTCTCGCTAGCGAAACCCTGTTCCTACCTTACCTTTTCCTCTAACTCATTCCTCTGTAAGCCCTCTCCTTTTCTCTTTACATTTCATGATCTCAGTCTCTAGCTCTCTATATATCTACTTCATTCCAAAATCTAATCTATCACTCTACCTCCCTTTTTCAATCTGCCTTTTTCTTTTTTATGACATTTTCATTACCCCATTATCCTTTTTATTTTGTTCACTCAGTAGAAGTGGAGATCACTATCTAGCTAGACAAAGAGAGGAAGGACTAGGCAGGGGAAGAGAATTAAACAGGAAATTATTATATTTCATTAGATAAAACAGTGAAAATCTTCAGAGAAGTGCTTTGATGTTCATTTTTGCAGCAAGAGAACCAGTGGTCAAAAGGGTTATATTTATAATTACAAATATTAGGCAACAAAGAAACTTCAATCTCAAGAACTCTGTGGTTATGTTTTAATATTATGCACTGGTCCACTAAGCATCCAGCAAGTCACCCCTAGTGTGTCTTTTCTACAATTATAGGAACCAGCATGTTAGGCAATGATTTGTAGATAAAATATTGCTTTTGCATGACAAAAATATCTAGATCCAAACACAAAAAGAAATGGCCATATCAATACTTGTTCATGGTTTTTTTTTGTACTAATTGGCTGGCAGAAGTCAGGCAGCTTCAGCTTTCAGCGGTTTTAGCAGGCTCCCATTTCTGAAAGGTTAACATATAATTTAGTGTTCATTGAGATCATTAAGACTTCTATTAGCTGCAAATGCACAGAAAATTAACAGCTATTTTGCACCAGGGCCCCCAAAATAGTTCTTGTCTGTGGCCCCAAAAATCCTTAAGATGGCACTGAAGACTAACAGCAGTCCTGGAGTGTTCATGCTCTTAGAGGCTCTGACCACACTCCCTTCTCAATAATAAAATAAAAATCTAAAGGGTGTGTGATCGTGTGCTCTGGAGGGAGTTCAATAGGAAAATTCTGTAGGACCCTCAACAGCTATTTTCGGTCAATGGTATATGCTTTGCCACTGACGTACTAGTAGTTGGTAGCATCATCATCGGGTCTTCTTTACTCCACCGGGAGGAAATCTCTCTGATTAAAGAGATTAGCTGGGATCCGCATAAGAATGAGGGACTTAAATTACCTCTTATCTAGAGAGAAATGATTTATTAAAAATCTGGATGGGGTAAGATTAAAAACGGAGAGTGGGTGTGCAATTGGGATTTACAATGTGTCCCTCACATAGCATAGTAAAAAAATGGTCTACATGTTTAAGCCCACCTGCGCCCTCACCGGGTCGGTGGCTTTCGTCAGGAACAATAGTATCGGGATCCCTTTGTTTCCCACGTTAGGTGGAACACTTTCTCCTGGGTTCGTTTTTGTCCAGGTCAATTCATTCCAGATAAAAAGAAAACACTGTTCTCTGCTAATTATTGCTTAAATTGACCCCATAGGTTCGGTGGGGAGACGGTATGGCCGCTCGTCCGTTTTAGTCTGGTCTCTCACATCCTGGATGGAAATGTGGGAAACAAAGGGATCCTCTATACCAGTGGTTCCCAAACTTTTGACTCCTGAGGACCCCCATTGAGCCACCACTGGAAGCTGGGGACCCCCAAGCAATTTGTATGATTTCAATTTCAAACATTAAAACAGTAATTAAAAAAAAAATAAACACACATGTGCACAAAAAACAAATACTCAAATTACTAAGGATTTTAGGGGCATATTTACAAGCCCCTATCGCCATGGGAGCGTCACTTTTTATGATGATCCCGTGGTGATAGGGGCTTCTCATTTACAAGGCAGTGTTAAGCCACTTAACATGGCTTAACACTGCTTTTTAAATAAGCCCCCTTTCACGCAATGCTTAGCGTGAAAGGGGTGGGCAGTGGGTGTTGCGGTATGCTTTCCACCGCAACACCCATTGATTTTGATGCTGTCCCCTATTTACAAGGGCACCGTAAATAGGAGGCAGCGCTAAAATTAAGACCAGGGAAAACCAGGTCTTAACTTGGCTAAACAAGGAGAAATGCTTTATTTCTCCTCGTTTTTGCTTTTTCCACATGTGCTGCCTTGTGCAGCACACATGGAAAAAGCTAAACGCTGGATTGTTAAGTTCAGGAAGGTGACCATTCCTGCACATAAACAATCTTTTAAAAATGGCATTTTGTAACTTCCATGTGTGTTGCATTAAGCAGCACACATAGAAATGACAAAACTGCATTTCAAGATTGTTTATGTATAGGAAGGGGGACATTCCTGTACATAAACAATCTTCTCCTGCACGTAGACACCCTTGCACTATGGTGCAAGGGTGCCTGCGTTGCCGCTACACTGCTAAGTGTAGCACCAGCACGGGAGGAAACGCAGGGCTGCACCGTATTCTTGTAAATATGGTGCAGTCCTGCGTTTCTGAAGTGGCGGGGCGTGTCGGTAATCCAACGGGGATAAAGACACGCTCCGCCACTTCTGTTGCAAATATCCCCCTTAGTATTTTATATTGAAAGAATTTGCAAAAAACAAAACATTTTAATTGGAAGGTTGGTGCTGCCTTCTCTGTGACTAACTTTTAAATGGTTGTTTTTATTTCGCAGTACGAGGCTCCTGCTCCTGCCAGTGCCAGACTGGAAACCCAAAGCAGCCCTTTCAAATGTTTTCAGACCAGTCCCCATACGGTGCACACCAAGTGCAGTGAGTGAGCCTGAATACAACAAAGGGGGCTTTGGGAGGCTCTCCCAAGAAATTTAGGAAACAATGGTGCAGTCTAAAACACATTTATCATTATATATTGAATTGTATCAGCTTTTAATGAATAGTAAATGAAGTCCTTACTATGCACCAGGATACGACAATCTTTGTTGGGGTTCTTCAATGGTTCCCTTATTATCACCCTCCAACAGTGCCTCTCATCTCTCCATAGCCCCGGTTGTCACATGTATTTCATTTGTTTTATAGCATCTCTTGTACCATTGTAGGATGTCAGAGCACTTTACATCACACACATATAGAGACAATGAATCATATGTGTAAATCAGTGTATAGAAAATGTTACATAAGGCAAAGGGGACTACAATGTGTGAGGATTCACATGTCATTGATACTGGTAGGCATTTTTAAAGAGTGCTTGGTCTGGAGAAGCACAAACTTGAGATTCAGAACATAACACAGTGGTTAGCATTGTCTTTAACAATAAAAATGTATTTCCACCCAAATAAGCCTTTTAGCAGCATCAGGATAATAAAGACTGGGAAAAAACATAAGATATTACCTTGTACCAGGCAGTTTGCAAGCAGCTCTTTGATGAAAGTTTATAGGTCACTGTGCTAGATTACGGTTGTCACTTATGAACTGCACAGTAACAAAAGAATCTCTGTGATAAAAGCAGTAGCCCACTCACCTATGCACAAAAACACTGTTTTTAAAATGCATGGTACACGTTCTTTGCAGTAGGCATATTAACCCTCTGTGCTACATTAGATAAGTCAAAGATTCCACTGGACAAAACCCTCATCTCTCTCCAGCAGGTACATTACTCAGTGGTATCATCTTGACATGTTTATTGTTGCTCGAAAACTGCTAATTATAGAAGGAACTTTGAAGTGCTTTTAAAACTGCTGCCTGCGGACCCCCTGGGAATGTGTCACGGACCCCTGGGGGTCCGCGGACCACAGTTTGGGAAACACTGCTCTATACTATTGGTCCTGACGAAAGCCGTCGACATTGTGAGGGTGCAGGTGGGCTGAAACATGTAGATCATTTTTAGGTTGAGCCTGAAGCGAGCATGCGCTGTCTGCAAGACCTATTGGAGTTCATAAAATGACTGTAGTCCTGCCTGCAACTTACAATAGGTTCACTCCAACGTCACTCAGCTTTGCTGACTCAGTACTCGTTGTTCAGCCGATAGCTCACTTCCATTTATGGCTGAGGAACACCGGCCAAGTACAGTTTCTTGTGCTGGCATTTGTTTTGCGTTGTTCAGGAGAACTTCTTTTCCTCTGCTGCCCTTCTCTCAGGCGTGAGTGTTCAGGTTTTTTCTTTCACCCTGAGGGTTCGGCAGCCCGTTTGTCACCATTTTCTTTTCCCTGACCAGGACAACTGCTGGTAGTGTGACACGCGCAATTCTCCATTTATTTCCTGTCCGTATTTGACTGCATCTTCCCTCCCGTCCCTTCCTTCTCCTCTTGTTGCAATGACGCCTCCTCGCTATCCCAAAGCTTTTCCCAGCAACTGTCGCCACTACTTCGGGAGATCTAAACAGACCTGTTCCTCACTTTACAATTTCCATTTACTAGAGGGAGTTCAACAATTGCTATTACTACGTATGGATTGTGTGTTTGGGAAGTGTCAGGAGTGACCTTTCTTTAAATGCAGTTTCCGTAGTTTCTTGTGACCTCCCAAGCCAGCGTCTCTCTCTGCAGGGGAACCCTGCCCTTGCGGGATAGACTTAACGAAAGCTTTTCTGTTGCTGACTCACAACATGAATGGGCACCTCCCGCCTCTACCTCTGACAGGGGGTCTCGAATCCCTTTTAATGTGCCTGTGGTCACCACCCCGCCTCCCAGCCACGGGAGACAGAAGCGCTGGGTGCTCTGCCTGCTGGGCCGGGGGCGGGGCTCACCCATGGCTCCCAGGCAGGAATTTCAGGTATCACGGGTGTAAACAAAGCACCAAGTGTCACGGCGCTTCAAAATGGGCAGCTCTGATTGCCCCATTTGTTTAAAATCAGAGCGCTCACTGCTCAGCAGCTGTTGCTATTTTTTTCCCAAGAGCTTCGGAAAGAAAATAACAGTTACGATAGATCTTGTGAAAAGTCACCTTTTGAGTCTACATTTCTGCACCCGCTAAAAGGTCCACAATGAGATATAGGTAAACGTGTTAAGGTACTTCCAGATGTGTGTTCATCACTGGAGGCTTAGTGATGCTTTGTTTACCCATATGATATGCAGTACATTCAATTGCTAGTACATTGAATGTGATGTTGTAGGAATATAGAGAACTATTCTCAACAAGCATTTGCAATGCAATAGGTCTCAAATTTGCACAAGTTTGAGCTATTGCCATTGTAAATGAGAAGGACTTTTATTTATGTTTTGGTTTTTAAAACATAAATAAAAGGCATTGTCATTTGCAATACTAATAGCCTAAACTCTTGCAAATGCGAGACCTATTGCATTGCAAATGCTTGATTACTGATGGACGCATTGTATATCACAATAGCACAACCACTCTCCGTTTTTAACCTTACCCCTATCTAGATTTTTAATAAATCATTTCTCTCTAGCTAAGAGGTAGTTTTAAATCACACATTCTTATGCAGATCTGTAGTAGCTTGTGCTTGTTTGGATTCCTGCGTGGAACCTCACTGTGTGGGTGTTCTGGCCAGGAGATTCTAAAGAGTTCAGTTGGTGATGACTTGGGTTGCTGCCGCTGTCTGCCTGGCAGCTCTTCAATAATAAACACATGAAGAGATTACCTTTCCTCTCGTTATTCGATGCAACATCCTTTTTGGCGACGAGCTGAAGAGCTGCCCAACAACGAACCCACTTCTATTCACGAAAAGCCATGTCCGCAACAAGTCTCCGAAAACTGACGACAGCACGGACTACTGTTTGAGTGTGCTGTAGTTATCGCCTATCGCCTTCGGAGGAGAAACGGAAACCAGGACGGCACGTAAAAGAAATCCAAGAGAAATAGTGGCAGATTAAGGCAGTGCGGTGAAGCAACAGTTCGTGAAACGCAAGACGGAGCCTGCGTTCCACAAAGGAAGCGTGAGTGACGCGACGTAATGTGATGTTGATGTCTCCCCTGACAACGCGTCTGCGGATCAATGCTGAACCGCACAGCTTCTTTCGTGTAGTTCAATGCTGAGTCATACAGCTGGTTGGCATTGTGACGTCACAATGCTCTTTAGGGAGAAGTGCAAAGAATGAGATAAAGAGCGTTCTTCTTGCTCTCGGCGATTATCAGCTCACTCTATCTGATGCAACAATAGAGTAAGTTTGAGCATGGTCAAGAATCAGAGTAAAAAAAAAAAAAAAAACTTTATTTACAAAAACGGAAAAAAAAGGGGAGGCTGTTAAATAAAGCAAGCCAAAATCTTATGAAGAGCACTGAAGTCACAAAATAGGAGATTAAACTCAGTGAAGGAGAACATAGTGTAATACAAAAAAATGTTTTCATCATTAAAGGATGCAAGCAGTTTCACCTCCTCCACCTTTTTTGGAGACACCTGGAGAACCACCAATAAAGTGGAAACAATGGTTCGACGGATTTGAAACCTACCTGGGTGCGATTGGTGCCAACAGATATAGAGTAGAAAGAAAAAAAATTCTATTATTGCACTCGTTAGGTTATGAAGGAAGGGAAATATTAAAACATCTTCCTCCTCCGCCGGTTGTTGATGGTGCGAAGGAACTTGATGAATTTCAAGACACTATAAAAAAACTTAAAACAAGATTTGATGCACAACCAAGCATAGTTGTTCTTCGCCACAAATTTTTTGTAAGAGTACAAAATACAGGAGAAGATGTAGATAATTACATCACAGCTTTGAGAAGACTGGTAGCGGAGTGTCAATTTGAAAATTTTGCAGATCAGTTGGTTCGTGATCAGTTTATTTGTCATTGCAATGACAAATCCATCAAACAGAAGTTGTTATCCATGGGGAATCCTACTCTTAAAGAGACGATTAAGATAGCAAAAAGTATAGAGACGTCGCAACTATCAGCCAAGGAACTGGAGAAGAATAAAGTCAGTGAATCTGTTTTGGCTGTACAGACTAAGGAACACAAAGATAAAGACGGAAGAGTCACAGACAGACCTCGTCAAGGTTTTCAAGAACGTCAAAACTCATTTTTTACACAAACTAATTTTTGTTTCAGATGTGGTTACAAAGCTCACTTGGGGGGTGGCAAGTGTCCGGCGAGATTTGTTACTTGCAGGGTGTGCAACAGAACTGGTCATTTTGCAAAAGTTTGCCAGTCAAACAAGAACAAATCTTATAATCAGCCGTCATCTGTAAAGTGTGTGGTAGATAGAGGTGTGCATAATGAAGACGAAGACTTGATCGCTAAAGATCTCAGCAATATGGTTGTTGCAGTTCAAGATGAGGAATTATTAGTGGTGATCCAGATCTGTGTGTCGATCCTTTCGTTGAGATATTGGTTGGTGATCAAGTATTAAATCTATTGGTTGATTCTGGTGCACGTATTTCGATGATCACATTAAGTCTCTACAACACCACCTGGCCGAATAGACCCCTGATACCTCCTGATCACAAGGCAGTCTCGTATGAGGTACGTGAAATCAGTTTATCTGGTTATATTGAGGATGTGATGGAATTCAAGGGGAGGAGGATTGCTGGTAAACTGTATGTTGCACACAGAGGGTTAAACATTTTGGGTTGGTTCCACCAAGGATTATTTGGAATGGTGCTACGACCTGGAACCAAGGAACAGGTCCTTGTTGTTAGAGACAACCCGGATCTTGAAGTTCTCATTAGTGAGTTTCCTCATGTGTTTTCAGGGAAGTTAGGGAAGATTAAGGACTTCAAGCATAAAATTGTAGTGAAGGATGGTGCTTGCCCTGTTAGACATAAATTGAGAAATGTCCCTTTCAGTATTAGACTTGATCTAGAAAAAGAGCTTAAATCTTTGTGTGAAAAAGGGATAATCGAACCAATTGAGTCGTCCTTATGGTTATCTCCATTGGTTGTCGCACGGAAGCAGAATGGGGAGCTTAGGGTATGTGTTGACCTCAGGTGCTTGAATCAAGAAATCTGGGTGGATTCACACTCACTACCCAATATAAATGAGTTGTTGGAGAGCTTGAAGGAAGCAAAAGTATTCACTAAGTTAGACTTGGCATCCGCCTACCATCAGGTGGAACTAGCTCTCGAGTCTAAGCACCTCACGGCCTTTGTATCCCCCTTTGGTTCTTTTCAGTATGTACGCATGCCTTTTGGGCTTGCATCTTCTGCTTCAGTTTTTCAGCGGCTCATGTTCAATATGTTGAAGGGCATTGAGGGAATTTCTGTTTTCCAAGATGATATTCTCATTTTTGCACCTGATGAGGTTACACATGACATAATCTTGAAGGAAGTTTTGTCAAGATTCCAAACCAATGGTGTAGTTTTACGAAGAGATAAGTGTGCGTTTAAGACTAAGGAGGTTGAGTACTTAGGGCATTTAGTTAACGAGGATGGCATCCATCCTAAATCTAGCTTGGTTGAATCAATTGTGAAGTCCAAACCACCCACTGACAAGACCAGTCTCAAATCTTTTTGGGACTGTGTGAATTTTACTCACGGTTTATTCAGGATTTTGCAAGCAAGTTGAGACCATTGTCACGAATGATGATGAGAGGTGTTGCATTTGAATGGTGTGGTATGTGTCAGGATGTTTTTGAGTGGGTAAAACACGAGCTAACCTCATCCAAAGTGTTAAAGCACTATGATCCCTCACTTGTGTGCACTCTTACTGTCGACGCGAGCAACGTTGGGGTAGGAGCTGTATTGACTCAAAAAAAGAAGGGGATATTAGAACCATTGGATATGCTTCGAGAGTTTTGTCTGATTCTGAAAAAGATATTCAGTTATAGAAAAGGAGTTGTTGGCGTGTTGGTGGGGGGTGATGAAATTTAGGAATTTCATTTGGGGAGAAAATTTTGTATCCGTACGGATCACAAACCCTTAGTTTTCATTCTTAGTGGGAAGAATGTTCGGACTTTTACTCCTAGGATTGCACGCTTGTCCTCAAAACTACTTCAGTTCGATTTTAGTGTTGAGTACATCCCAGGAAGTAAAAATGGTTGTGCGGATTTCTTGTCACGATCTTCTGACATTGAGGAAAAAGAATTTGAATTGGGAGAGGAGGACAAAGAGGAGTTTATTGTAGCTGCTGTAGATCTTCCAAGGCTGTGTGCCATATCAGAAAGTGAATGGCGCCAAGCTCTTAGTTGTGATGTTTCTTTGAAATTGGTTATGGAGTATGTTGAGAAAGGATGGCCTAGAGAAAGGAGTTTGAACTTTGAATTCAAAACTATCTTACAGATTGCTGATGAGCTCTCGATTGATGATGGGTTGTTGTTGAGAGGAGACAAGCTTGTTGCCCCTCTCACCTTGGAGAGCAAAACTAGTTAAGCAGGCGCATGAGGGGCACTTAGGTGCGACCTTAACGAAAAAAGACTACGTGATTCCTTTTGGTGGCCTTACATGGACAGAGAACTAGATGAACATGTTAAGTCTTGTGTGATTTGCTCCAGTTGTGACAAAACTGCTAAGTTGCGGACTCCTCCTTTGACACCCATTGAATTACCATCTGCTCCATGGGTGAAACTTGGCATGGACATTGTAGGTCCGTTCCACGCTTTAGATTCATCATCTAAGTTTGCATTAGTTCTTATGGACTATTACTCAAAGTGGCCAGAGGTAAAATTTGTGAGGGAGGTCAGTTCGAGAACGGTGGTTGAATTTTTAAATGAAGTATTTATGAAAGAAGGTTTTCCGGAGTCTATAGTGACAGACAATGGAACTCAGTTTGTTGCTCGTGAAGTTGAAGAATTCTTATGTGCTTCAGGTATCAGACATCTCAAGAGTTCGTTGTTCCACCCGCAAACTAATGGTCTTGTTGAACGGATGAATAGGGTACTAGGTGAGTGCATACAATGGGCTTTGACGAACAAATGTATTGTGTCCAATTCTGTTAGGAGCATGCTGTGGTTTTACCGTACCACTCCTCATTCGACCACAGGGTGTTCACCTTTCGAACTTTTGCGTGGTCGGAAGGCGTCTACTGTGTTTTGTCCAAGTTGGATGAGCAGGTGGGTTAAAGGGAAACGATGGACTGATGAAGGTGTCAGGAGTCGTGTGGTGAGTTTTCAGAGCAAGCAAAAAGCGTACTTTGATTCAAGGAAATGTGTCAGGAACACAGAGATCAGTGTGGGAGATTTTGTGTCTGTCAAGAGACCTGTCCATGTGAGAAAGGGCTCTTCTAAGTTTAGTTCACCCATCAAGGTCGTTGAAGTGAAGGAGAGTTCTGTAAAACTTGTAAATGGTCAGTGGTGGAACAAGTGCTTGCTTGTGAAGAGTGATTCAAGTGGTAGGCATGTTGTTGACAAAGTTAGGGAGGAGACTTCAGATTGATACGGGACCGAATGTCCTGAGGCGTAGTTTTCGTAAAGGCAAATTCCTTCTCGTTACAGAGTTTAAGCTGTATTGAGACGAATTCCTTCTTGCTGCAGATTTTAAGCTGTATTGACTGTAATGACCTTTTCTTTACTTTTCAGGAATTGTTTTGTATTATTTATTGCTCATTTTCTCGTTTGTTTTATTTTTGCTGTTTTTTATTCTTTGCTACTTTGTTATCCTCCTGGATGCTGTTATTGTTCTAATTTTAAGAAAGGACCCATGTAGTAGCTTGTGCTTGTTTGGATTCCTGTGTGGAACCTCACTGTGTGGGTGTTCTGGCCAGGAGATTCTAAAGAGTTCAGTTGGTGATGACTTGGGTTGCTGCCGCTGTCTGCCTGGCAGCTCTTCAATAATAAACACATGAAGAGATTACCTTTCCTCTCGTTATTCGATGCAACAAGATCCCAGCTAATCTCTCTAATCAGCGAGATTACCTCCTAGTGGAGGAAATAAGAGACGATGATGATGATACCAAATACTGATACGTCAGTGGCAAAGCATATACCATTGACCGAAAATAGCTGTTGAGGGTCCTACAGAATTTTCCTATTGATATCCCTCTAGAACACACAATCCCCCATTCTCTTTTGATTTTTTTGTTGCTATATACCTGGAAGCTGACTGTGGTCCAAACACCTGATGCTTCTCCTTCCCTCCTATATTTACTATCACACTCCCTTCTCATCCAGCCACCTATTTGGGGTTTCTGGTGGGAAGGGTAGTGATATCGAAAGATGTCCTTCCTCTCTTCTGATTTCCATGCCTACTTGTTCCAGGTGAGAAAGATACATGCAAATGAATTCTACACTCCCCACTGTCAGCAGGCTCTAATGAAAACGCTGGAGCAGGAGGACAAAGCAAAGAGCTAACCAGCCCACGGGTCGACAGGAAATGCTGCTTTACCAGTCTGCTGCTTCAGAGCGCTACTTAATCTCCTTATGCCCCAGCCATCTCCTGTCCTGCTTTCGAGGAAGGAATCATAGCCTAGGCCAAGACCTTCAGTGGCCCAGTCCAACTCCTGAGGCCGAGGCAGAAGGCAGGTTACAACTCTCCCATCCAAAACCACCCAGGGTCACCCGGCCCTTTGTTTTCTCTAACTCTGGCAAACCAGGAGGATCACAGGGCCAGAACACCAACTCCAGAGCTCTATCTAATTTAAACCCCCTCCCGCCTCCACCGAGGACTGACCAACGCAGCCTGACCTACTCTTCCATCTTGGCGTCAGACTAGGTTTCTGTGATAATCTGTGTCCAGGGCATAGTTGGTTGGGAAAGGGTATGTCACTTCATTGTGCAAGGAATTGACTCTGCAAAGAAAGCAGTTTTCAAAGCTGCAGTGTTTCTAGTCTTGGCCAATGCTGCGGTCCCTTATCAGCTTCAAATGATTACTTCACCACACATACTTGCACAAATGTGCCCCTTGATCTGAATCCAGCAGTGTTACATGAAAGATTGATCCTCAAATGTGAGCCACTATTTTTGTGGTGGCCGGACCTCTTTTTGATCACAATCCAATCCTGGATGCAGCGCTTAGCAGTGTGGGGGACAAAGAGGTGTGAGAGAGACACACAGTTTATGGTTTTCAGTAACCTTGCAGCTTTGAGCAGCTCGCAGGCCCCTTTATGGCATTTCTTATGATTGTAGTCCACTTAGCAGGATACCGCAATGTGTTGTCCAACCTGAGATATCTTGTCTAAAATGTTATTGTGCTGAGACTTCTTTAACTCTGCTGTCTAACTAGGGTAGTATGGCAGGCACACACGACTGTCTGCAACTGCGTACATAGATGGTACCAAGTAACTTTCAGACAACATTCAGACCAGCAAACCCTTTCAAACTGTGTGAGTTGAACAAGAGGTGCTGTTGTTGGTACATTCTCTCCTCTTCCCCCTACCGCCCTCCTCTCCCATGGGAGCGCTCAACTCACGCAAGACGGATGTGTCGATGGATGTATAGCACACGTCTCTAGACCCAGTGCACAATGTAGGTTTGACTTTGCAGGGTGCGCGGCCTTCGCAACGGATTTGCTGGCACTTGATTGCGGAAGCTGCAAGAGAGAGAAGGGTTAGTGGCAATCGATGCACTCACTGGAGTATGTTTTTTGTAATCCTTATTCCCCACTCCATAAAGTGCACGTCTACCACCGTTATCATTTAATGATACATTCAGCCATTGGCAGCAAGACTAGACTAGATAGCTCAGCGGGTGTCTGCTCCGCTCTACAGTTCCGAGCAGAACTACCCATCAAAAGCTCCAATCCGACGGATCACCGTCTACAGAGCTCCACATTATCCCGTAGACCACGAATTCCAGGCCCTAAATATACATAAAATGTCAATGGCCCTACCTCAGTAATCTGTGCCTGTTCTTTGGGGTGATGAGGTGCGATTTTAGTAATTTCTACTAGGGATTAATATGTTTCCTACAAACGTCCCGAGTGTAACCTGCAGGCCGCTCATTACAATCCCAGGTAATTGACAGAGTTTTGGGGTTAATGCACCCACTGATGAGCTCTGTGGGGTAACCTGCAGGTCACATTCTACGGTCCCTGTAAACTAACTCAGAGGATTAATGCACCTGCCGCAGAGTCCTGCTTTGCATCTGCTGGTGACAGGCGACAGTGCCACTACATTCGACCAGGGGGCAGTGCGTCTGCCGCAGACCAGAGCCCCCAAGAGCGCAATGCATTCTGGTAGTTTGAATCTGCAATATCTGATGATGCGTTTGGAGACAGTAAACAGCAGGGCCCAACTTTGACAGTTCTTTTCCAAAGGGAAAGACATGCCGCCTCCAAAAATGATCAGGACATTCGCTTTATGTACTCTTACAACTGTTTCTAGTTAAAGCGTGGTGCTCCTCAGACTATCTTCTCTTACCACTCCCCGCTCAATCCCACTTGGGCGTTCAAACCAGCCCAACCTAGAAAAGCAGGTGCTTCTCTGAAAGAGATCTGTTTCATTACAGTAAAATTTTGCATTGAAATTACGTCTTCACTCTCTTTATGATTAAACCCTTTTGCTGCCTCTTTCAGTGGATATGTCTGCATGCAGGGGCTGATAATAATAATAATCTTGTAATTGGGGAGACGACACTCTCGCAGGGCAGAGAGCAGAATGTCACGCGCCCCCTCTGTGGCAGGTGGTGTCTGTGAGTACTCACCCGTCCTGGAGAACGAATCCCAGAACCAACAGCAGCAGCAGGAGGCGCCCCATCGTCTTTCAGCTTTTCTGATTGGTTGATCTTAATTTGGGGCTTGGGCCGGATTCGGTCTGCTTCACTGTGGTGCGTTGAGTCCCTCTCAGTGTCTCCTCTCACTCACCCACACACTGCCTAAGATATACACACACCCAACTCTAGGCTGTTGCATCTACCTTCACTACACCTCACCTCGAGTAACTTTAACATTGTTGCAGCATCACCAGGATATGTGTCGTCTGGTGCAAATAAATGTTCACGGTTTGTTAAACATTCTGGCCCCGGACCTCCCTCTGCACACAAGCTATATGTGTGTCTTGGACGCAGAACAGTACACACAGACTGCCAATGAGCTGCCATTTACAGTATGCACAGACCGCCCAAAGGCTGCCGTTTGCACTCAGGACCTAGGAAGAACATTCCGGGTTTGTCCTGGGTACAGTACATGCAGACCTCCCAGTTGGACATTTCACCCTTGGTACAGGGTCTGGGTATCTATGGGCTCCAGTTGCAGACAAGGCCTGACAGAGTCAGGGAAATAATCCCTTGTTTTATAGTGGGCCTTGCTGTACAAGTACCCAATGTTTTTTTTCAGATTTTGATTTTAGAAATTGCAACTCTGCCACCACAGTGGAATGTCCAAGTCAAAAAGGAATCTCTTCCTGTAGTCATTTGGAAGTCAACCACTGACTTCAGCTGAGCTATTCCTGTAATGATCTATTGAAGTCATCTGAAACCATCCTGAAATATACCTATAGGATGAAATATTTAAATGAGATGACTCCAGAATCATCGCAATAACTACTCAGGATGATGTTCTGATTACTTCCTTGGAAAACATGTGATCATCTTTGCCTACTTGCTGTATTGCCATATAATTAAACTCTCTGTAGCTTTAAATGCTTGTGTAATTTTTTATGATAGTGTTTATGTTTAAATAGAGGCAATGTGGAGTTCGGTTCCCATGGTGCAAACTGTCACTTTGTTTGGAGTCTTCCCTGGCTACTGACCAGTTCAGGTGCAGCTGCTGATGGTTCATGACACTTCCTGGGCTCTTTATGCTGTACTGCAAAAAATAAAGACCTTACCTTTAAGCAGCTGAATTCGGTGTAATCCTTCCTTCTACATCAACACTGCAATTTGGCGATGGTTTGGAAGAACACGCTTTTCTTACACGGGGCCCACCGAACAATCCTGTGTCTACACCCCCATTGTTTCACGGAATCGCCGCATGACTTACGTGAGCCCTTTTGGGATTTATTTGATTTTGGCCTGCATTTGCTGTCTGCGGTGTGGCGCGAGCGTTTCAAGCATTCCTGTTTCCATTGAACTACGGGGACTGACCAGTGTTGCCAGATTTTGAAACCCATCCCAAGCCCAAAGAAGCTCAAGTATAAGCCCAAATTCAGCCCAACGCAGACCAGTGTCAGCCCAAAACCCAGCCCAAAGTCAGAAACTCTCAAATTTTGCAAAGTTGTCTTCAAGAAGACATTTTAAGGATGTATCTAAATTCTATTCAATATATAGATAGTGGGAGGAGGTAAACTCGGCACGTGTTTTAATAAATACTCATTTTCAAGACCAGTCACCACTTTGACTTTTCATCTTGTAGTTCTGTCACCACACAACAAAACCTGAACCTGGCATTCATGAATTACCTCTACAAAAGCAGATTATAAACCACTTTATGTCTATGGATAGGAATTTCAATGCTATCTCAACAATGTGGCTCCAAAAAAGAATACTGGAAAGGTTATTCAGAATTAACACTGCACAATGATCTACATATTAAGAAACATCCCCTGTATTAAAGTAATTGCAACACAACTTGTTTGGCACTGCTTAACATTCTATGAACTTGTATGAAGATATTCAACAACAAAAAACTTCTTCACAATGACAGTATGGGACAACAGCAAAAATAAACAATGCAGCAGACAAATCTGAAACACAGTTTTCGTGCAAAACAAGTGTACATAAATGTGAATCAACAGCGTGGAAACTGAGAGTTGCTACAGTAAGACGAGAGTTCCACACTTTTCCAGTTAAAATGTAAGGAGAGGCCAGAAAAGAGACAGTCACCTAATCTGACCGATTCCCTGCCCTCCGATCTAAAGTCCTTCACTGTGACGACTTACTCTGGCACTGAAAAGTATAGAGGACATTGTTCTTTCCATTGTGTGGCAGCAAGCGCTTTGACTAAAGCTCCTAGTCTTGGCAAGCAGCAGATGGATTTGTTTGGGGTACAGATGTACGCAAGGCTGTTGGAGCAGAAAGGAAAATGACCCAATTTTCCAGAACCTTTGGCGACACCCTCAACACCAACACCCCTCAACTCTACTGATACTGTCATACTGTTCGTGCTCCATCCCACTCCATTCCCCTTCATCATTAGTACTGTCTCACTCCCAAACCACCATTGGTCTGGGCCCTCTCATGAGGCTCCTATTGCCCAGCCAGGGCTTTAATTATTCTTGCTCTTAACTTTAAATTACAGCAAATCGCCATGAATGATTGCTCATGTACAGGAAGGTGTCCCTTCCTGCACATAAACAATCATTTAACAAATGATGATTTGCAACTTCTATATGTGCTGCACAGTGCAGCACACGGAAGTTACAATTCGCCGTTCTGGATTCTTTATGTGCAGGAAGGGAGACCTTCCTGCGCATAAACAATAATTCTCGTAATGCTGGCACCCTTGCACTATGGTGCAAGGGTGCCTACGTTGGCACTACGCAACCAAGTTTAGAGCCAGCGCTAGGGAAAATGCAGGGATATGCTGCACCATTGTAAAAACGGTGCAGCCCTGTGCTTTCAGAATGGCGGAGCGTGGCATTAGCAATGTTTGCTCAACGCCACGCTTTGCCATTCCCTTGTAAATATGCCCCTTAGTTTGGTGTGCGTGCAAATCCTGCATTGCCGATCCCTAGTGAGTTGCACTACTCCTGCTGAAACAAGGCCAATGGAGGTGCCAATGGGTGAGGTGGACTGGCCTCAAGGGACCTGTGACTTCAGTGACAGAGTCACTATTTCTCTAGGGTATGCTGCTTCGTAGGCCTACCTGCAAGACTAGAGGTGAACTTCAGTATGGATTGTGGTGGACAGACCTTAAAGGTGCTATGACACCAGGGCTTCTAAGGTCTAGCTTGGGTTTCTAAGGTCTAGCATGGGAATGTGCTTCCTCAGGAGAGTGGTCTGGTGGACTGGTCATGAAGGCTCAACCTGGTTCCCCAGCACCAAATTCGGCAGCTCTAGCCATGGTGTCACATCCTTTCCCCCACTGAACACCATATTGTCCCACCTGATAGAAACTAGCACTGCCTTCAGCTACATCCCAATTGTGCCCCGCTACAAACACCTGGATGCGACTTAATTCAAATTATGCACAAGAGTAATATGATGCCTGAAAAAAAAGTAACAACATACTGGAAAAAGCAAACCCTCATAGGGAATGCAAGATTAAGTAAAGCATGTGAAATGTAAGCCAAACAACATGGTTATTACCTTAACACTTTTATACTCATTATACAGAAATCAATGAGTGTTTTTGCCTGAAACGTTAAGCACATGACTACAGGGCCCTAAAGGGACCCGTTTCAATGCCCATTGCTTAAATCCTTACAAAACATAAGTAGTATGGTTTAAAAAGACCACATCCCTGAACACAGAGCAGGAGTACACATTTCATAAACTAAAATAAGGAAAAGAGCTGATAAGGATCACAATAAACATTTTCCACTCCAGTCATCAACCAGGTATTGCAGAACCTCCTGGAATGGTGCACTACCACACCCAGGGAAAACAATGTTGTTCAGAGAATGACGAGAAAATGAAAGTAGCGCTTCAATGGCCAACTCTGTAAAAGTGGCGCTAATGTGTTTGTGTGGGAATAAAACCAATCTGGCCACTTTGCAACTGCTGTGTAATGCATTATTCAGTATTTATTTTTCCTATTTTGCACCTGTTTTTTCTCTTGGTCCCGAGGCTGCACTTTGGAACAGAAATATGTAAGAAAAAGACGACATTTCCAACAAAAGTGTTTCTTTCTTTTTTGGATCCATTTCACATTGGGCCGAATGAAGGAAAGTAGAATGAAACAGAGGGTAAGAGACGTTTATTGAAGCACGGGTTTCAGCAAGTGAGGAGCTGAGAGAGAGACAGAAAGAGAGGGAATAAAAGGAAGAGGGGGCAGCTGACAGCAGCAGCGCAGAAAAAGTGGACACTTCGTACATAATCTCACCTTAAAACACCTGCTGGGCACCAAGGGACTCCCATGCGTAACAGAAGGAGGCTGTAGGGTAGGCAAACCAGCCCTGCCTTGACACTCGTTGTGACTCCTCCTCTCTCGAGCTCCAGACCACAGCAATCCGAGTATGCTGCGCGCCCGCGCCAAGTGAGGCAAATGGAATTTAAAAAAAAAAATGATGACAGCCCTGCCCCTTGCAAGATAATTGGTCCATTCTCTCTGGGGGCAGGCAATCAACACGAAGCAGGGCCGTCATAAGTAGCGCGTTCACGCTATGAATGACTGACGGCCCTGGATATAGCAGATTCTCTGTGTGCGCCGCAGGAACCACTAATTTTGCGCACACAAGGGCAAATGTCGCCCAACTTTCCGCAGGGTAGTTTTTTCGGCGCAAATGGGAGAAATGTCACCCATTTCTGCGGGAAACAGCCCAATCTGGCAACACTGGGACTGACGTGCTGACGCTCGAGCATGTGTCACGTGTTACAGACAGTATCCTGGCAACTACAAGCTCACATGCTGCATTATTTATCGGTGGCCATCTTTAAGTGGGCATAATAACTACTGACTTTACATTCTGTCTTGTCAATCGGCAGCCATTTTAAATTGGGCATGTTTTAGAGTGCAGATTAGCCATGGGAGATTGCACTTTGTGAAGTATTATTGCCGGTCACTACATTTTATCTATTGCTTCAGAAGTATTTAGAGAACTGATGGATTTGCAAGTTTAATACTTTTCATCAAAGGAGGGTGTTTCATTTTCAATAAAGGATTTTTCTTTTATTCTTGCTTTGGTTTTCATCAAATAGCACTACATTTTTATGGCTTCTTCAGGGCAACCATTGCAAATTGATCAATTTTGACAGAACCATGGGAAGCCTGCTCTCAAGTGGTGGCAATGGTTCAGGTATTTTGAGAACTACATTGTAGCCATTGAAGGGAAGAAGTATTCTAATGAAAGGAAAAAAGCCTTACTTTTGGATTATTGAGTGATGCTGGTCGAGAAATTTTTGACAATCTTCCTGAGTGTGAACCTCCTCCCGGAACAGTTTATAACTTGGGATGAATATATTGAAGCCGTAAAAAGATTAGAGAAAAGATTTTCAGACCAGCCAAACTTCATGATTCGAAGTCACAGTTTCTTTCATAGGAAGCAATTAAGTGATGAATCCATAGAGGAATACATATCCAGTTTGCGTATTTTGGCAGCCAAATTTGAATTTGGTATGAATCTGGACGTTTACTCAAGGGACCAATTTGTTTTTCATTGTTCTAGTAAGAAAATACAAGAACGATTGCTTGCTTGCAGGAATCCCACACTGGCTGAAGCAATCGATATTGCTAAAACTATTGAGCGATCTTCAATTTCAAGTAAAGTTATTACAGGTTCAGATATCAGCAATGATCCTGTGTGTGCCATCTCAAATAAAAATGTGCAGAATGACAATGGGAAAGGAAAGAATGTTCCAACTAATTCTCGAAAGCTGATTTGTTACAGATGGGGTTCAATGCAACATATTGGGAATAATCCTGGTTGTCCTGACATCAATCAATCAATCAATCAATCAATCAATCAATCAGTCATTTGTAAAGCACACTACATACCCGCGAGGGTCTCAAGGCGCTGGGGGGGGGCGCTACTGATCGAACATCCAGGTCTTGAGCATCCTCCTGAAGGTCAGCAGGTCTTGGGTCTGTCGTAGGCTCAGTGGGAGGGTGTTCCATGTCTTGGCGGCGAGGTGGGAGAAGGATCTCCCGCCGGTGGTTGTTCTTCGGATGCGCGGGACGGTGATGAGTGAGAGGTCGGCGGAGCGTAGCTGGCGGTTGGGGATGTAGAAGGAGAGCCGTCTGTTGAGGTAGGCTGGGCCGGTCTTGTGGAGTGCCTTGTGTGCGTGGATGAGGAGCTTGAAGGATATCCTCTTGCTGACGGGGAGCCAGTGCAGGTCCCTCAGGTGGGGGGTGATGTGGCCGTGGCACGTCGAGGATCAGTCGTGCCGAGGCATTTTGGATGCGTTGTAGTCGTTTGATGAGCTTGGTCGGGGCTCCCGCGTAGAGGGCATTTCCGTAGTCGAGTCTGCTACTGACGAGGGCCTGGGTGACTGTCTTTCTTGTATCTGTCGGGATCCACCTGTAGATCTTGCGGAGCATGCGGAGGGTGTTGAAGCAGGAGGAGGAGACGGCGTTGACCTGCTGGGTCATTGAGAGCGATGAGTCGAGGATGATTCCCAGGTTGCGTGCGTGGTCGGTGGGTGTCGGGGCTGCTCCCTGTGCCGTCGGCCACCAGGAGTCGTCCCAGGCTGAAGGGTTGGAGCCGAGGATGAGGACCTCTGTCTTGTCCGAGTTCAGCTTCAGATGGCTGGTCTTCATCCAGTCGGCGATGGCCTTCATTCCTTCGTGGAGGTTGGCTTTGGCGGTGATGGGGTCCTTGGTGAGGGAGAGGATCAGTTGAGTGTCGTCGGCGTAGGAGATTATGTTGAGGTCGTGCTGTCGGGCGACGTGTGCGAGCGGGGCCATGTAAATGTTGAACAGTGTCGGGCTGAGGGAGGATCCCTGGGGTACGCCGCAGGTGATCTCGGAGGCTTCAGACCGGAATGGGGGGAGGTGGACGCTCTGGGTTCTGCCGGAGAGGAAGGAGGTGGTCCATTCCAGAGCCTTGTCTCGGATCCCTGTGGCGTGGAGGCGTGCACGTAGTGTGCGGTGGCAGACGGTGTCGAAGGTGGCGGAGAGGTCTAGGAGGATGAGTGCTGCGGTCTCGTCGTTGTCCAGCAGGGTCCTGATTTCGTCAGTGGCGGCGATGAGGGCGGTCTCGGAGCTGTGGTTGCTGCGGAACCCTGACTGGGAAGGGTCCAGGATTCTGTTTTCTTCGATGTATTGGGTTAGTTGTCTGTTGACGATGTTCTCGATGACCTTGGCTGGGAAGGGGAGCAGAGAGATGGGCCGGAAGTTCTTGAGGTCTCTTGGGTCAGCCTTGGGTTTTTTCAGTAGGGCGTTGATCTCGGCGTGTTTCTAGCTCTCTGGGAAGTTCGCGGTCTCGAGGGAGAGTTTGTTGACGTTGCGCAGGTGGGGTGCGATGGAGCTGCTTGCTTTGTTGTAGACGTGGTGCGGGAAGGGATCTGACGGAGAGCCGGAGTGGATTGTGCTCATGGTCTTGATGGTGTCATCGATGCTCACGCTGGCCCAGGCTAGCAGGGGGTCGTGGTCGATGGTGTGCGGAGGGTCTGTTGTGTTGCTGTCTGTTGGGTCTGTCTGGGTGTTGAAGCTGTCATGGATGTCTGCTATCTTGCGGTGGAAGAAGGTGGCGAGGGAGTCGCACAGGGCTTGTGACGGCGGGATGTCGTTGGTGTTGGAGCTGGGGTTGGAGAGTTCCTTCACGATGTTGAAGAGCTCCTTGCTATTGTGTGCGTTGTTGTCGAGGCGGTCTTTGAACGAGGTTCTCTTGGCCACCCTGATGAGGTGGTGGTGGTTGCGGATGGCGTCCTTGTGTGATGCGCGGTTGTCCGGAGTTTGTTCGCTGTGCCATTTCTTCTCTCGTTTCCGGCAGGCTTGCTTAGAGACTAGGAGTTCTGGGGTGAACCAGCTGGCACTCTTGCTGGTGTCTCTGTGGGGGGTTTCTTCAGCGGGGCGAGGGTGTTGGCGCAGTCTTCGATCCAGCGTCTGAGGCTGTGGGCAGCGTCGTTGGTGTTGGAGGGTTCGGTGGGTGGGCTGAGAGCGAGGTTTGCATGTAGTTGGTCTTCGGTGATTTTGCTCCAGCAGCGGTGGGGGATCTGTTGGATGCGGTGGTGTGTGGTGGGTTTCTGGAAGGTGAAGTGGATACAGCGGTGGTCGGTCCAGAGGAGTTCGGTGGTGTGGCTGACGGAGACATGCAGGCTTGAGGAGAAGACGGGGTCGAGCGTGTGGCCGGCGGAGTGGGTGGGTGTTGTGACGAGTTGCTTTAGTCTGAGGTTGGCGAGGTTATCGATCAGGGTTGTGGAGTTGGTGTCGTTGTTGTTCTCAAGGTGAAAGTTCAGGTCTCCGAGGAGGATGTAGTCAGTGGAGGTCAGGGCGTGCGTGCTGATGAAATTGGCGATGGAGTCGCTGAACTGGGGGCGGGGTCCGGGGGTCGGTAGACGAGGGTGCCTCTGAGGGTGGAGTTGGGGTCTGTGTGGATCTGGAAGTGCATGTGTTCGGGGGTGCTGAGCGCGTCGTCGGTGCTAGTCGAGACCCTGATGCTGTTCTTGTGGACGATGGCGATTCCTCCTCCGACTCCGTTGGTGCGGTCTCTGCGGGTGATCTTGTAACCGTCTGGGATGGCTATGGCGATGTCGGGTGCGGAGGAGTTGTTCAAAGAGGTCTCTGTCAGGAAGGCGACGTCTGGGGATGTTGTGTCGAGCAAGTCCCAGAGCTCGACGGCGTGTCTGCACGCGGAGCAAGTGTTCAGTAGTATGCATCGCAGGTGGGTGCGGTCTTTCTTGGCGGGTGGTTCGTCGGTTCTGAGGCTGGTGTAGCTGGAGTTCCGGCAGGTGAAGGGACCGTGTGTGCGTTTCTGGGCAGCCTTGAAGCAGGTGTTGGTCCGTCCGGGGTTGACGGCGTGGAGTGTTCTGGCATCGTAGCGGCGGCGGTCGTCATGGCGGGAGCGGGGGCCAGGGGTTCTGGCGCTGGGCGCGGTGCAGGCGCGGATGGGCGCAGGCAGGCTTGCCGTAGGTGCGCCTTTGGTGCTCCAGCGGCGCGGCCGCACTGCGGCCGGCATATATGGGGAGGTGGGAGGGAGGAGCAGCTGGGAGGCGGGAGGCGGGGGCAGCGAATGGGCAGTGGGCAGTCAGGGGGCGGGGCCGCAGGGGACACAGCGGTGGGGGCGGTGAGGGGCGACGGAGGGAACAGAAGGAAAAAAGGGCACAGAAATCAATGGAAAACAAGTGGCACAGAAGGCAAAAAGGGCACAAAAACGAGGGGGAAACGAGTGGCACAGAAGGCAAAGGGCACAGAATCAATGAAAAACGGGTGGCACAGAAGGCAAAAAGGGCACAAAAACAAGGGGGAAACGAGTGGCCCAGAAGGCAAAGGGCACAGAATCAATGAAAAACGAGTGGCACAGAAGGCAAAAAGGGCACAGAAATACAGGGGCAGCTAAGAATTAGAAGGCAAAAACGGGCAGAGAGGCACGGGGGCAGCGAGGGGAACAGAAGGGAAAACCGGGCAGAGGGACACGGGGTAGCGAGGGGTACAGAAGGAAAAACCGGGCAGAGACACGGGGGAAGGTAGGGGTACAGAACGAAGAAAACGACGGGCAAGGACCACGTACAGGCAGCGGGGGAAGACAGAAGACAGACAACAGCAGTCACAGACACAACAATGAAATACAGGCAATACAGTAAAACAATAAGGCGGAAGATGAACAACTTACGGCCTACCACTGGCCACCAGGGATGAGGCGCAGGTGGTAGCCTGCAGGTGGAGGAGGGCTTCAAACTTCCTCAGCAGCAGCAGCTGGGGCAGGGACACACAGGCGGAGCTGTGCGGAGGGGGAGCGACCTACCTGATGGGTCAAGGGTCGCCTTGACCCATCAGGTAGGTCGCTCCCCTCCGCGACCCCAACCGTAGATGCTCCAAATGTAAAAAACTGGGTCACTTGCAAGCCGTGTGCAGATCATCCATCAGAGGAGGAAACACAACATTTAGAGTTGACACAGTAGTATCAAATTCTGAGGATTTACAAGTGTTGTGTAGTTCCTATAAACCTATATAGAATCTGCGTGTTTAGACAACATACACTATAGGATCGGTGTCAGACTGATTTTAGACACCCCTACCGGGTATGTTAGCCTGTATACCAGCTAGCTCACAGTGCCACTAGAAGCCCCTCTTACCAAGGAGCGAATAGTTCTTGGCAACTATCCAACATGACAACCCAGTCCCATCAGGGATCGTGGAAACAGTGTACTACTTTTCGCTCAGTCACTCATGCTCACTTTGTCTCAGAGAGATACACAAAATAAACGGTGGGGATGTTTTCCAATAAGCATTTATTGAACCAGCGTCATTCTCGTGTAAAATAGGTGCGCTGAAAGAACCATTAGACAGTAACAGACATAAATGATTATAAGTACTAACAGAGTAAAAGGATGGTAGATTTCTACCGTTGTGCTAAAACAATGAATACAGACAAGTATATAAAATACATGACAGTAGAATGCGTACTCCTACAATGCAACCCTAACTAGATGTCCCTAAGTGTACCTAGCATGTATGTGGGTGTAAAGTCAAGAATCCCTCTAGGATAAAGTCAACCCCATTACCTGAAGTGAGAGACTGTGGGACCCCGTTGTGGTCTCGAGATGGACACCCCACAAGGGATGTCAGACCACTGCGAGCTGGAGTGACAGCGTGCAGGAGCCTCAGCGTTCGCATCAGTGTGTCGGCATGGAAGTCCTTTTCTCCTCTTACTACCTCAGCAAGATATGGTGTATATATACCCAAAGTAGTACCCCCTGGGGATATACCTTGCTGTGTCATGTCGGACTAGGATGACGGAAGGAATGACCCTTATACATAGTTATTATGCAGGAGATGGTAGGCCTGTTGTCCTGCTGTGATTCCAAGAATCCTCATGCATAATGAATGACGCTTAAGCTTTTCGGAGAAAACCCCATGTCAACTTTGGACATTACCCTAACTAGGTAAAAGGTCAGTACTAAGAACCGTTATGTAGTGTAATATCAGGGGAATGTAGGCGAAAGGTGTATTTACTACCTGAGCCGATATTGGGGATACCTATATGGAACATAACACCCACTCCTCATCTGACTGGACGACATACTAAAAATTCTACGGACGGCTAAACGTGGTATGCAACGAATAATAAGTTCATTAAAAATAGTACTTAAAAATGTACAATTTCTAAAAAAAATAAAAAAAAATAGTGCACTGCTACACGATGGCAGGGTATCCAAATTGCCGCACCACTACCTGTGTTCACTTTTGTGTACCACAAATTTTCTGTATCCTATCTTGTCTCAAAAATCGTGCCCACCTCTAAGAACCAGCCACCGTTAATGGTCCTCAATAAAACATTCAAACACAAAAATAGAGAGGCACATAAATGGAGACAATAAAGCATAATATTTGGAAGAGTACATAAGCCAGGGAAATCACGATGACAAAGGCAAATCGTTTCTTTGCGTGGTTGTATTTCTTTTTAATTCATTTGATATTATACATGCAGACTATGCAAAACAGCCAACGCGTTTCGCCCATTCGGGCTTCTTCAGGGCTGTAGACATAACAAGACAATACTGTCACCACATACACACTAAAACATTTACATATTGACAAACACATTCATATAAACACCAAGTACAAAAAATACTCAACATAGAGAAAGCATATAAAAACAGTGTCGCATTCTTTTAGAGAACTCAGTTGTCTACGAAAAATGATGTTTTAGGATATGAAAATGATGTTTTAGGATTTGAGATCTAGCTACAAATGCGACACTGTTTTTAGATGTTTTCTCTATGTCATCCAAGGCCTGAGTATTTGTTGAGGAGCCGGTATCCTTGGTTCCACGTATCCGTGGTGGCTCTAAGAATGCAGACATCAATATTGGAATACGCTGAGGACACTGCAGAACATGGGCTGTTATCGGGTCCAGTAAAGCATCAACGTCCGGTGGCGCAATTGTTGGAAGTGTTAGACAGAGGTCCAACACGCATTCTGGTCTGCAGAGCAGGCATCGGAGGATAGGCAGAATACAGTAGATCCAGACTAGTCTAAATGACAAGAACCAAGACTCGCTCAGTTCTCGAAGACGAGGTGTGCCCAGGTTGATTACCATGCAATGATGGTATCGGCACTCCAAGAGCGTTCGTTCCATCTCCTTGGTGACTGGGACGTCCATTGCGTAGCAGAAAAATGACAATCAGGATACCTGCTATTAGAAACAGGATCAGCAGAAACCCTCCAAAAATGCTTCAGAATACAGAGTGTATGAATTTGGGAACACCTCTGAGGGCTGTCCGAAAGGTGCTTAACAGTCCACAACCTATGGTCTTAAATAGGTGGACAATACCCGTCGTATCAGACATGTTAAAGATACGTTGTACCATTTCTGTGAAACGGAAAGGGCAGTTTGTTCGTATCAGTGCCTGTATCTCAGCTGAGGACCTTGCAACCTGGCGATCATAAGTTTCTCGGGCGGAGGTTAAGGGCACGGTTTGTTGTAAAAACATGGCTTTCATTCGGCTCAGAGTATCAAACGGCATAAAGGAAACATTCAACGAAGGCCATAACGGCACCTCCCTGACTGTATGGGTCGATAGAAACAATACTTGCATACAACAAGTAACCCTGGAGCTTACAGTGACAAGATATGCGATGCCCAGGAGCATCCCACAACAACCTTGATCATTCAGCATCAAGTAACTCCCATTTGAAAGTAACTTGAACACCGGATTAATCACGGCAGCTGGAGAACCTTTCAAGTGACAGGATAAGTTAGGAACTGAACAATTGCAGGCCCAGTGAAGCATGATATCATGGTATATGAGAGATCCACTTAAGGAATTCTCGCAGTTGGGACCGCTAAGAAACACTTCTGTGTTCCCATTCCTACATCGAAATCTGTATGGTAATTCCCAAGATTCCTTGATGAATTCCCTACCCATCGCTTCATATCTGCCTGCCTGTTCTAGGCAACACTGAAACTGGAAAGTTGTGACCGGTAATGTTATATGTCCATGGATTAACCATTCCGTGGATGGTGACTCTGCCACAGTAAAAGGTAACTTGTCCAGTTTTTCAATATGCAGCATTGTATATTTTGCTCCCCTTTGTGCCATCGTTATCTGCTTTTCAGTTAGATTGTATGCTGAAAATAGAGACGTACTGTTGATAAACCACCAAGGCACATAACCAGCGCGCAATGATATCAGCGTCCAGCTTAATAACATAATAGAACATAGTTGAGATTGTCTGTGTTGTAATATAGACAAGTCCTGTTCTAGTATATCAATAACAGAAGGTACAATGTTGCCCAGTGAATAAATCCTGGATGTTAATGTAGTCATATCATTGTCAACTACAGCTAACACCTTTTCTACGTTAATTTTTATCTATTTCACGAAGTCTCTCCGCAGCTTCTTGTTGAGAGATTTTCCAGATTTCATTATTGAAAGCATAATAGAAACTTTTCTGACGTGGCTTTCAGGGACCTAGTAAAAAATCCCTTAAATCCACCTCATCTGAGAGTAACGATAATTGCTGTTTCACCTGGGACTGTGTCAAGGTTTTTAGCCAATCGAGGCACATCTTCCCAACACTGTTTGATGTCACTACCCCCGGGTGTTCTCTTTGTACATATCGTGGGTCTGGCCTATGGATACTAAACCCTTCGCTTGTACTCCTGAATCTTGATTGACATCTATTTGTGTCAGTGGGCCAAAATAACCATCCTTTCCAATTGGGGTCTGATGTATTGTACTGCATAATGTCATCTATTGAATCCCCTCCACAGGATGTAAAATTCATGTGTGAAGGTGTGGGAAACCCGGTGTATTTAAATCCTTGTTATTGGCTAGTCCAAGACAGGAAGTCTGTTGCAAAGTTTCATTCAGAAATAATATTTGTTGCGGAATGAGGCATGCTCTAAATAGTGCTTCTGTCCCCTGAACTTGCCAATCCTTAGAACCCCAGACTGATTTTGTGTTTAGTGGGGTCAAATACATCATAATCAACTTGGTCCCAAACTATACCATCAGGAATTGGAACAGCTGAAATGTTCACGGAAAACAAGTCTCTTTGTTGACGATGAGATGATGTATGAGGTTTCAAGACCAAGTCCACATCAGATACTGCAGAGCGTTCTGGGAGATATTTTCCATTTACGAGTAAGCAAAAGACTGTCACTAGGCCAATCCAGAACAGAAAAAACAATATTCCAGTTATCATCCAGAGCTGGAGCCAAGGTGAAACTAAGTAAGTCTTTTTCAAGAAAGTGTAGAATTCACAAATTTGTTGCTTACGGGAAACTGGAGCTGGCGTTGTCTCAGGTTCACTGGGATCAAGAGAGAAGGTATCAAAATCGATGAAGTAGCCAGATGCAGTTCGATTAATCTTTGGTAGCTCGGCAGGTTGTGTTGAACTGGCAGGTGTCTCTTGTCGAGGCATATTGATGTAGACATCGGTGGTAGGCTGAATTGAAATTTGCCTTTCATTTGTAGATTGAAGTTCTGTTTCCAGAGGAATGAGTTCCTTATGATTGTTGGAAATTCCATAATTTTGTATTGGTGACTCTTTGAATGTTATGAGTCTTTCTGTCTGAACTTCCTGTATGGTAGCGAGAGGAGAGCGTCGGCTACCCAGGAGCCCACAAGGCCTACTATTCAGTATTGGCCACATAGTGTGGTTTGATCAAATCAATGGAGACAAAGCTCTTTTCTTTTTTACCGGCAAGAGGTGGAAAAAGTACTGTTCCTGTTCCTTCAACAGCCAGGACAGGTACGGGTTTTCTGTACGATGGCCCAAATTCTTTCTTGTCCTTGATCTTTTCTCTGACCAGATCCCCGACTTTAGGAGTCCAGACAGGTCTTGCCGTGACTGATTTGACTTCCCCAGTGGCGGTCCGTTATATTTCCACTTTGCTTAGTAGTGCCCAGGATTCATTCAGATCCTGTAAAACAGCCAAACGTTTATTGATGTCAAATGGTTTTTCATCCCCCACTGTGCTTTCAAAATTGTGATCAGGTACCCACATTCTCATCCCAAAAAGGACCTTATAAGGAGTGACCCCTACTAGAGACTACTTGGCAGATTGTTACAGGCTTGCTGTACACCATATAAATAATTGACCCAACTACCACCCGAACCTAATACTCTAGCTGGTAAAGATTGCTTTAAGTCCCGGTTTTTCCTCTCCACGACCAAATTTCCCTCGGGATGGTACAAAGAGGAGTACCGCAATGCTACACCCAAACCTTCCATGGCTTCCTTGTAAGCCCTAGAGCTAAACACGGGGCCACGGTCAGAATGTAATGTGCCAACTGCATATGTCCCTATAAAGACTCACAAATCTTTTATAACAGTTTGAGTGTCAGCTGAGCGCTGAGGCCATACCCATAGGAATCTGGAGCAAGAATCCACTGCCACCATGATATACTTGTAAGCCCCATCCGATTGTAGGGGACTGCAGTGGTCCAAATAGACACAAGCGAGTGGTCTGTCTGATATTAGCAATGGTGTCTGCACTGGACAGGCTATGGTGGAACCCTTCATCTGCTGGCAGATGTCGCAATATAAGTCAAAATTCTTCATCTGTTTCGTTAAACCAGGCCACAAATAGCGTAAGTTTCAGTAAATAAACTGTTGCGGTGATACCTGCGTGTGCATAAGCTAGACCCTCGCGTGCAGCTAGTATTAGGCCTAATCTGCGATCCATGTTAGGTATTACTCTATCCCCCACTCCTGGAATCTGAGCATATGGAATGTTGTTTGAATCTAACTTGTCGGAGTACTTGAGTGGAAAACCTTTTGGTAAGGCTTGGCTGTTTTTGCGTGAAGCAATGACAGCTATCATTATCTGTCCATCTATTCTCGTTTTTGAACGAGTGATTGCAACTATAGCAGCAGTACGTACTGCCCCTTTGCGACTTCATCAGCCAATGAATTCCATTCAACGTGAACGTCATCACGTTGATGACTCAGCGTGTGTATCACGTGAGCTCTTGGTAGTTCGTTTTTCAACTCAGCTACCTGTTCCCATAGCTTAATTGTGCCACCTTTTGAGTCTTTAGACCCATTTTGACCCTGGTGGTGAAGATATTCATTGTATGTCTGGACACAGTAAAAAGAATCACACACTTTAAGTGTGGGGAATTCTCGCTCCATATTTATTAGTGCCAATAATAGGGCTTTTAGTTCTGCCAGCTGAGCCGTGCAGTCTCCTAGAGACTGTGTCTTCGTATCACTGGGATGGAACTTGCCTTCCCGCATACAACCTTTTACAATTGCACAAGCAGTGCTGTATTACTGTTTACTTCCTACAGCCGGCTGAGCAGATCCGTCAGTGTAAATAATGTATTCATACTGATCTAAAGGCATTATTTCATTTGGTAGAGGATATTCCTGTTCATATTGCAGGAATGCTTGTGTTTTTAACCTTGGGTCATATCTGTATTCTACATCCGTTGCAGTGAGAGAATTAGCCCATTGTATCCATCTGGGATGTAAGGCTTTAGCATTAGGAACGCTTGCCTTTGTAGCAGCCTCTAAGGCTGGTACCGGAGTTACGACAATTATTTGTTTCCTCTGAGCCAGTGCTCTTTCTCTTACTACAGCTGTCTGCACTGCTGTCAGTATTTTTTCTGTAGAAGCAATGCACATTTCAGCGTTTGTGTACAACTGTGATTTGTATGCTATGGGTATCATTTCGCCTTCATTGAAGGCTAGGTAAGATTACTCAGATTGACTCGCTATAACACGGATCACTAGATTGCGAAAGTTTATGCGTGTCTGCAAGTGTTTTGAATCTATCATGTCAGCTTGTACGGAACAAAGGATATCTGTGTGTTCCTGTGTCCAATGCCTAACTGAGATATCAGGTCTTATTAAGTCATAAAAAGATTTTAAATTTTCTGCGTAATCTAAAATGTATGTTCTGCCAAAATGTAAAAATCCCAGTATGGATTGTAAGTATTTCAAAGTTTTTGGAGGTTGAAGCAGTGCAAACTTTTCTAAAAAGTTAGCTGTCAGTCTTTTTCCTTCACTTGATAACTCGTATCCTAAAAATAGGACATTGAGGTGGGCTATTTTTGATTTTTTAAAGTTGAATTTATAGCCTTCAGAGGCAAACCCCAGAATTATGGTTCTCACCCTGGTCAAATGATCCTGTAAATCATCAACCGTCAGATAAATATAATCTACATAGGACAATGCCTCTTCATCCAATTTCTGTAGTAAATCTGTTACCCTAGCGCTGAACAACCTGGGGCTATTCATAAACCCTTAGGGCAGTCGACACAATTGACGCTGGGAACCTAGCGCGGAAAAAATGCAGTTAGATACCTGCTTTCAGGCGCTATATTTTCGCAGAAGAATCCATTTGAGATATCTAGTGTTGTTTTGTATTTCTTTCGCACAATGTTATTCATCAATGCGCCACTATGTGCATTCTGTACTGCAAATGTTTTTGTGCATGTGTTCAGATGTCTGTAGTCTAAAACTAGACTATATGAATTATCGGGTTTCATTCCAGGAAACAAAGGATTATTCATTGGAGAGGTGCAAGTTTCTATTACACCTTGGCATTCAAGTTGATCTAAGATCTCCCTGACCTGTTTTTTCGCTTCTTGTTTAATTGGGTACTGTCTTTGTGGAGCTGGAGTAGTTTTTACTGGGATTACATGATGTGGTGACTCAGCATCCCAACCAACATGGTTGCGATATAGTGCTAGAGCAAGGGCTACCGCCCACTCCTGCGCGTATGTATGTTTTAAGTAAATTGGAACGTGGTCGGAAAAAGCTGGTAAAGTTACCGTTTCTCCTTTTGGACAATCCATAACAATTTCAGGCGGCCAATCTTTTTCAGCTAAAAGGATGTCATAGCCATAAGGCAGGTCCTCCCAACAGAGACCTTTTACTTTTCTGAGTTTTTCCCCCTCCAATTGAAGTGTTATTTCATGTAACCTATGTGGGACACTTACCCTTGTATTGGGTGTTTCCACCGTGATGTGCTCATTCAACTCCGCTGTCACCAGAATTCCATCAGGTTCTGGCAAGCTATTGTTACTCCTGCTGCGCTGTCTAGCATCGTCAGAGCCCATACTCCATTCAGTAGTTAAGTCCTCAGAATTCTGGGCATGTCTAACTTTAAGACCTGCTACTTTCTTCTTTTTAAATTGAGGTTTTGATTTTGGCTTCTCTTCTTTCTCGGAAGTGTAATCTGAAGTGCGTGGCGTGTCTCTGGACTTTGTACGCTCTTCTTGTCTGTGTTCTGACCATTCTTCTCTCTCAGTTTCTTTTTTTATTTCTTTTTATTTTCAAAAACCTTTATTAAACAAAATTGCATGGCAAAATTACAAGATTGCATCATATCAAAGCACCATGTACATGAATACAATATATTTCAGCGAGGTTAACCTTGTGTACATACACAGCTGGGAAGCGATACTTAAAAGAAATAGTATAAGAGCACCAGGACAGTGGGACGAGTCATGATAAGAGGCACCGTAAACAAGGGGGAGGGGTGGGACAAGCTGAGGGGAGTAAGATCGGGGGGCAAGCTGCTCACTGACCTTCACCGGCGGCCGCCGCGGGCGGAGCACCGGCGGGGAGCGCGGGAGAGGTCACCGGGCTCTGGGAATTACGAATTAGGAGGTAAGACACGAGTGGGCCCCATATGTCGAGTGGGCGGGATCTGGCTGGCATGAGGTCCCAGAATTCGGACAGGAGAGTCTGGCAGCGCTTTGCATCCTCAAGCCAAAGGGCGACCCTGGGTGCAGGCTTGCGGCCCCAGCACATGGAGACCCTACGCCACGCAAGGACAAGTAGCATGGCAATCAAGCGGCGGGAGGCATCTGGGCAATATTTTACAAAGCCTAAGACGCAAAGCGGAGGATCGGGCTGGACCGGCGACAAAGTGATCTCAGAAATGGCGGCACATACCTCACGCCAGTAAGCGGAGACCTGGGGGCACAACCAGGCAAGGTGGGAAAAATCAGCCGCAGGAGCAGAGCAGAGCAGGCATCTATCATTGGGAATAAGTCCCATCTTGTGCAGCTGGACGGGGGTCCGGTATAGCCTATGTAAATATTTAAAGTGAATAAGGCGCAGACGGTAATTTGGGGACAGGCGCTTAATCTGATTGCAAAAATAAAGCCAGTCATCTTGAGATATTTTCATACCAAGGTCTTCACCCCAAGCCACGCGCGCCCGGTCGGTGGAAATGGAGGAGGCTGCCAGTGTAAAGGCGTATATTTTAGTCACTAGCTTCTGAGGGGAGGGGGACGAATAAAGGAAGTCGAGAGTGGCCATGGAGGGAGGGGGCTGGGGAAACGAGGGGTGTAGCTCCCTGCAGATAGCCCTGAGCTGATAGTAAAGTAGGGTATCCATGGGGCCGGAATCAGCAGCGAGAGAGAAGAATGTGTTCCCAGGGTAGAGATCCGCTACTGTAGACAGCCCTAAGCGAGTGGCGTGTTTAACCATCCCAGAAGTCTGGAGAGGAGGGAAAGCTGGATGATGAGCTATTGGCATCACTTCGCAGAAAGCATACCAGCAGCGGAAAATCTGCGGAGCCCCTCCCCGGCCCAGCGCGTGGTCTCGACCGTATCGATCTCAGTGCAGGGGCGAACAGGGTGGTCGTGAGCGGCCATGGGGCAGCAAGATCGGCTTCCACTGCAACATGTGGCTGGAAGGGAGTGGGATGGAGCCAAAAATGCAGAAAACTGGCCTGAGCACTAAAGGCATAGAGTTTAAAATCTGGAGCGCTAAGACCGCCGCGCGACATCGGAAGAGTGAGAATGTTATACGCAATCCTACGCTGTCTACCAGCCCGAACCAAAGAAATGAGCAGCGAGCGGACTTTGCGAAAAAAGTGGGCGGTGAGAGGGATGGGAATGTTGACAAACAGGTATAAATATTTCGGAAGCAAAACCATCTTAGCGATTGCTATTCAACCGGCCAAAGACAAAGGCAGCCAGTTCCAGAGGGGAATCTTGGACTCAAACCAGTCCACAGCACGGCCAAAGTTAGCTCTCCATAGTTCATCCACGTCCCTGCTCAGCCAGATACCTAAGTATCTAGTAGGGCCCGACGCCCACACGAAGGGGTAGTCCGGGGTGAAAGGCGTCGTGACATAAGTGAGAGGGAATAGCACGGACTTATTCAAGTTCACCTGTATGCCGGAGTAGCCACCAAAAAGTATCACCTCATGAACCAGGGGGCTGAGGTTTTCCTTGGGGTTGCGGACATATAGAGTGACATCGTCCGCGTACATGGAGACTAAAAGGGCATGAGCCGTGAAGCCGATGCCTCTCTGGGTGTGATGCTGTCGAAGTCTGGCCGCAAGGGGTTCCATCGCGATGGCGAAAAGCATAGGTGACAGCGGGCACCCCTGTTGGGTGCCCCGCCCGATGGAAATGGGTTCAGATATTTGACCATTGATCCGGAGCCAGGCAGTGGGAAGGGTGTAGAGAAGTAATATTTTGCATATAAAGACCGGGCTGAAGCCAAGGCGAGGAAGGAGATAAAAAAGGAAGGGCCATTCTAGGGTGTCGAAGGCTTTGGTGGCGTCAAGCAGGGCGGCCACTGCAGGAAGCGCTGGGTTAATTTGATGAAGGACGGAGAAAATGGTCCGGAGATTGTGAGAGGTCGCGCGGCCGGGGATAAAACCAGACTGGTCTGGGCGGGCAATGTGCGGCATGAAGAGGAGAAGGCGGGAAGCGAGTAATTTGGCGAAGATTTTATTGTCCGTATTAATTAGTGACAGGGGGCGATAGGAGTCTCGCAGCTCAGGGGGTTTGTCCGGTTTAAGGAGTAAAGTGAGCATTGCCTCACGAAGCGAGGGGGGAAATTGACCATTCTCGTAGGACTCATTGTACATGGCGGCCAAGTGTGGGATCAGAAGCTGAGCAAAGGTTTTGTAGAAGGAAACTGGCAGGCCATCCGAACCAGGGGCCTTGTCGCCAGGCATGCCATTTATAGCAGCTAGGATTTCTTCTTTAGAGAAGGGCTCATCGAGAAATTCCCGGTGATGGTTGTCAAGCCAAAGGAGCTGAAGGGTATCAAAATACTGGTCGAGGACCTCACGCGGGGGGCAGATCCAGCCGTGTACAGTTGTGTATAAAAGACTGCAAACTGCGCCTTGATTTCCTCAAGGGAAGTGGTTCTAGCAGGGCCACCATCCTGAAGGGCGGTTATATAGGAAGTGGCGCGAGGTGGGCAGAGGAGGTTGGCAAGAGTTTTACCAGGGCGGTCACCCTCACCAAAGCGGCGCGCTCGCGCCTCCCTACCGAGGAACGGTAACGGCAAAGTCGGTGAGCTTCCCTCGAATCTGGGCTAGCGTGTCAGGGTTAGGTGAGAGGAGTCCAAAGATTTAATCTCCATTTCCAATTTGTCGAGGGTACCGTGGATATAGCGTAGGACACCGGACTGTTTGGAGATGCATTCTCCGCGAATGACGGCTTTAAAACCCTCCCAGAGCGTGGAAGGGGAGTCAACTGTACCTTTGTTGAGCTCAAAATAGTTAGTGATCGCGGTTTGAATCTCGTCGCAGAAGACAGATTCTCGCAGCGCATTGGGGGGAAGCCGCAAGGAGAAAGCGCGACAAGGGGAGTGGGGGAGACGCAGGCAGAGATGAACAGGCGCATTATCTGAGAGGGTGCGCGCCATGTGATCAACAGAGGTGAGCCAGGAGAGGGCATCCGGAGTGGTAATCCAGAGGTTCAGACGGGACCATCAGCCACGGGTGCCAGTGACGCAAGTGCCCTCGCGAGCCTCAGGGCGCATGTGACGCCATGCGTCAAAAAGGGAGTTATCATTGAGAATGGAGCTAAGGAGTGCAGCAGCGTGTGGGTGGGGAGCGTGGGGGCCAGAACGATCCAAAGCGGTGGACAGTGTTACATTGAAGTCACCTCCCCAAAGGAGCGCAGCGGGGCCCAGGGACGAAATATGGTGCCAAACTTGCGCAAAGAAGTCCGGGTCATCACTATTGGGACCGTACAGCACAGCGACTGTCAGTAGTTGGGCCTGAAGGGTAACATGGAGGATCACAAAGCATCCCCCAGGGTCAACAACTACCTGGGAAATCTGCCACGGGAGCCCTCTGCGTATAAGGATGGACACCCCCCGAGAATAGTTAGAGTAGAAGGAGTAGTGTCTTGCGCCCCAGTGCCGGGAAAGAAGTCTGGAGGCAGTCGCGGGGAGCAGGTGGGTCTCCTGTAGAAGACAAATGTCCACCTTGTGCCGGATGAGGTGGGCATGTACCAGGCGCGCCTTGCGGTGGTCATTGAGGCCACGAACGTTCCAGGTCCAGAAAGTTGTGTCAGTCATGGTGCCATATTAAGGAAAATAGTGTCGAGGGAGGTGGTGAATGAGGAGGAGACCTTGTATAGAAGTATAGAACGGTGCGGCATATAGTGAAGGGAGAAACACAGTGCAACAGCATTGAAGTGCAATAAAACAACACGAAATGTGCTAAGACAAACAAAACGGCCTCAGAAGGAGACCACTAACCCCAGGAACCCCCCACCCGACCACCCACACCAACCCCCCAAACAGGCTGAGAGTCCACCCACACCTACCCCAGGGATCCACAACTGGGAAGGGGAATGTCTATGTCCAAGGAGGGAATCATCCAGTGGAGGCATGGCGTCGCTCAGCATACACCCCTGCCAAGGAGGACGGGTGGCCAAGCCAAGTGCCGTAGCAGACATCAGAGGAAAGAACGACAGAGGTTCAGAGGCTCCTTGCCCAGCGCATAGCTGCAAAAAGAGTAACCCTGTGGGACAAGGAGATGTTAAGTGAGCCACGTCAAAGCATATGAACCGGCAACAAGAAGGCGGACCAGCAGGAAGGATAATAGATCATGCCAGTTCAGTCATTATCGCTCAAGTTGCAGTCAGCAGTGGCTTGAGACTTCACACGCGATGATCGATGTGAACGGTCTAGTTTCTTAGCAAAGGCCAGAGCGTCCTTAGGATCAGGGAAAGTGAGCGTCTTGGAGCCTTGTCTGACTCTCAGTTTAGCAGGGTACGCCAAGGAGTATGAAACTTCATGTTTCTGTAGGATGCGTTTCGCAGGAAGGAACTCGTGGTGGGCAGCCTGCACCGCCATGGTGTAGTCGGGGTAAAAGGACAAGGTGTTGCTCTGATGCCGGATCTCTCCCTTCTCCCTGGCCACTCGGAGAACTGCATCGCGGTCCCTGAAATTAAGAATTTTTACGATGATTGGGTGAGCCGGCAGGCCGGGGCGAGCGCCGAGGGAGCGGTGGGCCCGCTCAACGATGAAGACCAAAGAAAGGACCTCGCCAAAGAGTTCACGGATTAGTTGCTCAACAAAGTCCTCCCTGCGCAAGATATTGGTGGATTTGGGCACGCCCGTGATGCGGAGGTTGCTCCTCCGGGAGCGCGCCTCCAAATCCTCGTTTTTGTTTCGTATCAGCTCCAGTATTGTGTCCATTAGAAGAAGCTTTTGACGATCCTGGGTGGTGGCATCTTCCGCGTTGGAAGCCCTCGATTCGACGTGTAGCAGGCAGGCGTCATGAGAGTCCACACGGGACTTAACCGTGTCCAGACGAGACGACAGCTGTTCAAGTTGGGCCGCAATACCAGAGACAGCGGATTTAACTTCCAGCATGATGGACTTCAGGTCGTCCTCTCGCGTTGAGGACATCTCCGTGGGAGCAGCAGGGTCACCCCCATCAGTGACAGCGCCATCTTGGCGTGTTTGCTGGCGCTGGTCAAAGGCTATCTTTGGCTGTTTGGGGTCAGTCTTCCCCATGTCCGGGCGGAGGCGGGTCAGGAAGGCGGCCAAATGGTGAGAGGAAGTCACAGCCAGGAGACGAGATGGCAGTGCCCCCAGGTGTAGAGGGCGCGATCCCGGTGAGTGAAAAAAGGATCAGGCGGGCAGGGCGAGGGGGTAGCGGTGCAGGCCCTAAGCGAGCGGGCGTCAGCCAGGTCAGATGTGGGGTGTCGTAGAGAACCCGCAGTCCGCGCCCCTCACAATGGCGACGTATAGCAGGTGCCCAACAGGTCTGAGGGTCCCAGCAGAGGGTAGCGAGGAGGGCGGCGCGATAGCGCTGGTGGGCCGGTGAGGGAGAGCGAAGAGCCCGTGAGGTCAAGTACTGCCCAATGTGAGGTGGCTTCTGAGGTGTCCGTCCAGGCGTAGGCAGATCAGAGGAGAGCGCAACTGCGAGGGCGTCAGCAGCGGGGAGACATGGGGGGCATGTAGCCTCCGGCGCAGGGCCAATGCAGCGGAGTCAGCGGGCGAGGGCGCTGCAAAGATATCCCAACAGCGGTGGTGAAATAAGAAGCCCCGCGGTTTGGCATGTATACCCCCAATCCCACCACGTAACCCCCGCAGCGATAGCGCCTAACCCAGGCGGCAAGTGTCGAGCAGCAGGTGGGCACCAGAGGACAGCCTCAGGTGCATGGCCGGCAGCAGGCCCCCAAGGCCGGGTCCAGGTGGCCAATGGCCGCGGGGCCCGCACAGGAAAGTGCTCAGGCAGGTGTAAGACACAGCGGGAAGGACAGGGTCCCCGCCGGCCACAACACCCGGCACAAGCAGGCAGTTAGGCAGCTGCAGCGGAGGATGGGCTGGAGGCAGACACCAGGCAGAGTATCAGGCACAGAGACCGGCTGCAGGATGAGGCAGAGGAGCCAGCAGTCAGGAGGATGAAGCTGGCGAGTGGCAGGACAGCACCAGGCAGACGTGGCGGAGCGCAAGGGGTGCCGGGGGCAGCGCCGGTGGAGGACAGAGCAGCGGGGAGTCGCGGGAGGTGCGCCGCCCCCGTCACCCAACCTGGGAGCTGTGGGCCGTCGCGGCAGGCGCTAATAGCTGAGAAAATGGCACCCGCACTGTGGGAAGGCCCGGGCCGGACGGTTCGGCTCGCTCGCCCCCAAATCCCACCGCAGGGTACCTTCACGGCCGTAGCACTCATCGGCTCTGGCGATCCGGTGTTGAGGGCCATCCCCAGGCCAGCACTCCAGGCTCAATGGGCCGCAGCAGTGGAGCAGCAGGGAGGCCGGGCCGCACCAACTGAGGGGCTCAGTCTCGAGGTGAAGGCCGGATGGCAGAACGCGGCTGCACAGCAGCGTAGGGGGCCAGGAGTTACATCAGGCGGTGCCCCAGGTCAAGATGAGTCCGGATTGCATGGCGCCAAGCAGTTGTGGTGTGGTAGTCTGCAGGATCGTGGCAGATGTTAGGCTTGGCCGGCAGAGCCCACTCAAAGTGCGGCCATCTTGCAGCCGGCTAAGCCACGCCTTCTCTCTCAGAGTTTCTTGGTGAATCCTGAAAGGAATGAGAGGAACGTGTATCAGTATCCTGATACCTGTCAGGTTTCTTAATGTTATCGCTATTCCTAAGGTGTATCTCCTTTCACAGGGCTCCTGTTGAGGTGACCCACTCCCAGATAGAGATCTATTTGCTCTAATTTTTTGGTTTTTGTTGTTATTATCCCATTTCTTCTTGGAAGAATCAGGTGCTTGCTTGGAGTTATCCTTTTCAGGACCACCCATGAGTTGAGGTTTTGTTGCTCTAGCTCCCAAACTATCTCTACCTAATTCAACATAGGTGTCTTTGATAATTTTAGGTAATTCACGTTCCTGTTGTAAAGGAGTGAAATCCCTCAAGCGTTGCCATATTGCCACTGCTGCTGCCTCCCCTTCTATATTTGCTAATATTATAGCTGATACATGGGTAAAATTACCTAATAATTTAATCCCTAAATTCAGAGCAGGTTCTGCTCCATACTCAGTTTGTATCTGTCTTAATATGTCTGGCATTACTGCTAATGACGGGATACCATGAGTTCTGGCACATATGGCAGCGAAAACTGCACCCCAAGTGGTACAATCCTCTATCTCTGGAGCTATCCCCATTGGCAAGCAGATTGTTAGCATTCTGTGTTTTTCTTGAGGGCTTGTGTGTGGAAATAGTGCCTCTAGCTGTGTTATTTTTTTAGCTATCCAGAATGGCATTTGCTCACGTTTAGTGGGCATTCTACCCATAACTGCGTATAGTGTTTGTGGTGCATTTTTAGTTGTAGAACCCTGAATTTGATTTGTTTGTGTAGCCCTTGTTGGCTGAAGTGTGTGTGTTCTCATCACAAACTCAGGTTTCTGTAAAGTTGTATTATTTCTTTGTGAAGTGGACGTAGGTCTGCTACTGGCATTGTGTCAATGTCTGGATGCGGTGTGTAAGCAGCAAGGACTCGCCAAGTGGCTCCGTCTTCTCTGAGTAGACCTAGTCTTACTTTGTCTTTTGTGTGGGAAAGGCACCTTTAAACCAGTTTATGTGCTCCTGGTAGGTGAGCAGAATTTCAATGTCCTCATACGCACAGTATTCATTTGGTGTTTCATCTTCAGTTTAAGAATGAAATGTATTTGATTGGGCATCTATTTGTGGGAATTTAACCCATGAATTGAATACATCTGTTCTATATGACTCTTGAGCCTCAATCACGAAGGTTGCTGTCCCACCTCTAGCTGTGACTGCGTAGTCTGTTAGCATTTGAGTAAGGGCAGCTCACACATTTTCTGAAATGTTGATTTCACCTTCGTCTTCTTCCCTGACTACAGCAGGCTGTGCCCGCCCAGCGGCGTTTTCGTCAGCCATTGTTTTGAAGAAGGAAAGATTTTCAAGGAAACTGAGATAAAGGTTTTATGCACAATAGGAACACTTTGTCCTTCAAGCTAGATAAACCTACAGCCAATACATAGGATATGCCTACTCAGCTGTGGCGGGAAATTCCCTTCCTGCTCCAGACATCTCTGAAAAATGTGAGTAGGGGACTCTGAGAATAGCACAACTGAACTACTCAGATTTGACTTTTAAATAAGTACCAAACCAACGTTGGGGGCGCCATGTCGTGTAGTTCCTATAAACCTATATAGAAACCGCGTTTAGACAACATACACTATAGGATTGGAGTCAGACTGATTCTAGACACCTCTACCGGGTATGTTAGCCTGCATACCAGCTAGCTCACAGTGCCACTAGAAGCCCCTCTTACCAAGGAGAGAATAGTTCTTGGCAACTATCGAACATGACAACCCTGTCCCATCAGGGATCGTGGAAACAGTGTACTACTTTTCGCTCAGTCACTCGTGCTCACTTTGTCTCAGAGAGATACACAGAGTAAACAGCGGGGACGTTTTCAATAAGCATTTATTGAACCAGCGGCATTCTCATGTAAAATAGGTGTGCTGACAGAACCATTAGACAGTAACAGATATAAATGATTGTAAGTACTAACAGAGTAAAAGGGTGGTAGACTTCTACCGTTGTGCTAAAACAATGAATACAGGCAAGTTAATAAAATACATGACAGTAGAATGCGTACCCCTACGATGCGACCCTAACTAGATGTACCTAAGTGTACCTAGCTTGTATATGGGTGTAAAGCCAAGAATCCCTCAAGGATAAAGTCAACCCCATTACCTGGAGTGAGAGACTGTGGGACCCCTTCTTGGTCTTGAGATGGACACCCCGCAAGGGATGTCAGACCACTGCGAGCTGGAGTGTCTGCGTGCAGGTCCTCAGCGTCTCGCATCAGTGTGTCGGCATAGAAGTCCTTTTCTCCTCTGAGTACCTCAGCAAGATATGGTGTATATATACCCAAAGTGGTACCCCCTGGGAATATACCTTGCTGTGTCATGTCGGACCAGGATGACGGAAGGAATTACCCTTATACATAGTTATTATGCAGGAGATGGTAGGCCAGTTGTCCTGCTGTGATTCCAAGAATCCTTACGCATAATGAATGAGGCTTAAGCTTTTCGGAGAAAACCCCATGTCATCTTTGGACATTACCGTAACTAGGTAAAAGGTCGGTACTAAGAACTGTTATGTAGTGTAATATCAGGGGACTGTAGGTGAAAGGTTTATTCACTACATGAGCAGATATTGGGGTACCTATATGGAACATAACACAAGAAGACTGAGGGGCATATTATCTAGAAATAGCGATATTTATCGCTAACCGCGCTTAGCGCGAATTCTTTTAATGCCGCCTATCGCTGGAAAATATCGCTGAGATAACACCCTATTAACAAGGTTTATCTCCATAGCGATATATTTTCCAGCGATAGCGAAAATTGTGAGAATATCGCTGGAAAAGCAGCGATATTCTCGCATTAACGCAAGGATGGATTCAGCCTGACAATCCATCTCCTATACCTTAAACAGGTAAGTCATACTCAGTAGCAAGTGTTAAAATCTAGGGATAAACGCGCTTAGCGCGATTTATTTTATCGCTTCGCCTGCCTTGATAATAGGGGTTAGTGGTGTTAGCGACTGTTTACAGTCGCTTTTAGTGGGGAACGCCTACCTTGCATGTCATTAGCGATAATTATCGCTGACATGCAAGGCGATGTAATTCCCGGCCACTAACGCCTGAAAGCTGTCGCTAACGCCTGTTAGCGACAGCTTGCTAATAGGGCGTTAAAAATATCGCCGCTTTAGCAGCAAAAAGTGCCGCCAAAGCGGCGATAAAGCCCTTGATAATATGCCCCTGAATTAGTAACCTTGGGTTGACTGTTGATGACATTTCTGGTGCTTCGTTCAGGGCGCTATTGGGTTTGGCTTTGATTGGTGATAAAAAATTAAAGATTATGTCAGACTCAGGTTCCGCTAGCACTATTTTATCCAATGTGTCGTTCTTTGTTAAACAGTTTAATAAGAAATTGTTACACACAGATGTCCATCCAAAAGTTTTGGTGGGCAGGATATTATTATGTTAGGCTATTTGGTGGAGCATTTGAGTGTCTTAGGACTTAAAATTCTGACTAAAATTTACGTTGCAGAGAAAGGTTTTAATTTGGTGGGCTGGAAGGACTTAGCTAGAATGGGTATTATTCTTAAGCCTGGTAGTGATCAGCCACTTGTTCTGGTTGAAATGACAATCGCATCTATTGCATTACCACAAGATATGTATGCTTGTGTAATTGATAACATATTATGTAGGCATAAGAGCGTTTTTGAGACTAGAATTGGCTGTGTCAAAGGTGTTGTGCATGACATAAAACTCAAAGAACATGCAGTTCCTGTTAAACACAAGGTTAGGCTTGTTCCTCTTTGCATTAGAGATCAATTGAAAAACCTATTGGATAAAATGTGTAAAGATGGCATAATTCAAATTGTTGATTCATCTAAATAGGTTTCAGCTATAGTTTTTGCAAAAGAAAAGGATGGAAATTTACGTTTGTGTGCTGACTTGAGATCACTCAATAAGAACATTGTGGTGGATTGCCACCCTTTGTCTAAGATCCAAGAAATGTTAATGGCAATTGGTGATGCAACTTTCTTTTCTATCATTGATCTCAAGCCAGCGTACCATCAGGTAGTACTTGCACCTAAATCTCAGGACTTGACAACGTTTGTTACACCCTTCAGTGCCTTCAAATTTTTAAGATTGCCATTTGGACCAGCGTCCGCGGCAAACGTTTATCAGAAGCTTATGAATTCTTTATTGAAAGGTGCCAAACAGGTATGGCCTCAGCTACTTCAGGGCCCAGACCACAGCAAAGGCTTCCCTCTCTATAGCTAACCAACGTTTCTATCTGGGAGTCAACCATCTGCTGATAAAAGCTACTGGTTGATCCTGACCCTCTGCATTAAGTTGTGACAACACAGCCCCTACCCCCAACTACGATGCATCTGTTTGGACAATAAATTGCTTGGAGTAGTCAGGACTCTGCATAATGGGAGCAGTGGCCGTGGCCTGCTTGAGATCATCAAATGCCTTCTGGCAGCTAACTGTCCACTGAACCTTCTTGGGCATTCTTTTTAATGTAAGATCATTCAAGGGAGTCACTATAGACCCATATCCTTTCACAAATCTTCTGTGGTACCCAGTCAGGCCCAAGAAAGCTCTAACCTGAGTCTGGGTAGTTGGAGCAACCCAGTCCCTGAATGTCTGGATTTTGATCTGTAAGGGTTGAACCTGGCCTCCACCCACAAGGTGGCCCAGGTATACAACCTTGCTCTGCCCTATCTGGCACTTAGTAGCCTTGATAGTGAGGCCTGATTTTGGTACCAAGACCACTGGACTAGCCCAGGGGCTATCTGAGGGCTCAATATCTCCCAACCCTAGCATCTTTTGGACCTCAGTCCTGATGCAATCTCTGACATGGTCAGGCTGCCTGTAAAATTTATTTTTAACAGGTAGAGGTAGATTCTCACCTGTGTCCAATTCATGGGTACACCAGGTGGTCTGACTAGGAGTCAGAGAGAACATGTGCCTATATTGATTGAGGACCTTCCTGCAATCAATCTGCTGTTGGTCAGTGAGGCTTCCTGCCAAAGCTACACCATCAACTGACCCATCATCAGGGTTCTGAGAGAGATCAGGGAGAGGGTCACTCTCTTCTTCCTGTCCCTCATCAGTTGCCATGAGCAAGCCCATGTTAGCCCTGTCTATGTATGGCTTGAGCCTGTTCACATGGAGCACCCTGTGGGGGCTCCTGGGAGTACCAAGGTCCACCAAGTAGGCGACCTCTCCCTTCTGCTCAAGAATGGTATGGGGTCCACTCCACTTGTCCTGAAGAGCTGCTGGAGCCACAGACTCCAACACCCAAACCTTCTGCCCCGGCTGATAAACAGTCAGCACAGCCTTTTGGTCATGCCAAGTTTTTTGCAATTCTTGACTTGCCTCAAGGTTTTTACTGGCCTTCTTCATGTATTCAGCCATCCTAGAGTGGAGACCATGTACATAGTCCACTATGTCTTGCTTAGGAGGTTTTAGAGGTAACTCCCATCTCTCCTTCAGCAAAACACAAGGGACCCCTAACTGGATGCCCAAACAGAAGTTCAAAAGGGCTGTAGCCAACCCCCTTCTGTAGGCAAAGAGAAGGTAGGGCAACACAACATCCCATTTTCGCCTAAGCTTTTCTGGGAGGCCCATGATCATGCCCTTGAAGGTTTTGTTTAACCTTTCAACTAACCCATTGTATTGTGGGTGATAGGGTCTGGTGAACTTATAGTTCACTCCACACTCCTTCCACATTGCAGTGATGTAACTTCACATGAAGTTTGTACCTCTGTCAGTTAAGACCTCCTTAGGGAAACATACTCTGGAAAAGATTTGCAGGAGGGCCCTGGCCACCACAGGAGCTGTGGTGGTTCTAAGGGTATGGCCTCTGGATACTTAGTGGAATGGTCCACTACTACTAGTATGTAACTGTGTCCAGATGCTGTAGGAGGATTCATGGGACCAATGATATCAATCCCAACCCTCTCAAAGGGAACCCCCACCACCTGACTTACCACTGGCTTGACAGGTGGTACAGGAGCGACAAAACTCCTTGGTGTCCTCTGACATATGAGGTCAGTGAAAGTGAGGGACAAGCCTGTCCCTAGTCATGCTTTGGCCTAGGTGTACTGCTAAGGCAATGTCATGTGCCAAGGTGAGTAGGTAGCCCCTAAACTTCAGAGGTATGACCAACCTCCTGGTGGCTCCATGCTTGGGGTCTCTACCCTCTGAGTATAGAAGTCCCTCATCCCAAAAGATCCTGTGGGATCCACCGACACTCCCAGCAGCCTCAGCAGCAGCTTGCTTTCTGAGGGGTTCAAGATAGGGGCAGGTTTGTTGCTCCAAACTCAAGTCTGCCCTGGAAGGGCCCCTGGCCCCAAGAACTCAACCTGATCAGGGTCAAGTTCATCTGGGACAGTTCCTTCACAGGGCTAAGATCATCCCCCTCAAGAGACTGATCTTCACTCTGAGTCTGAGGGGAAGACACAGCCTTACCCCTCCTGCTCTTTCTCTTGGAAGGCCCTTGGTCTATGGTTTTAGGATCCAGGGCCTGTTCAGTGTTGGCCAGCTTGGCCTGTGACCTGGTAACAGCAAACACATCTGCAGTGATACCCAGCATGGCTGCATGAGTCCTTAGTTCCACCTCAGCCCAAGCTGAAGTCTCCAAATCATTGCCCAACAAACACTCAACAGGAAGGTCTGAGCTAATCACAACTTTCTTAGGGCCAGTACCCCTCCCCAGCTGAAATTAACAACTACCAAGGAATGGTGAGTCCTTACATTGTTAGCATTTGTCATCTTGTACATTTCTCCAAGTATGATTTGGTCAGGGGCCACAAGATTCTCTGTCACCATAGTGACACTTCCACCTGTGTCCCTGTATGCCAAGGCCTCCTTACCTTATATTAAAGGCAGTTATCTGTATTTGCCCAGGTTACTGGGACTGACAAATAATGTGGCAAGATCCATGCCACCATCACATACAAGCACAGCCTGAGCTGGAGTTCTCACTAGGCCAGAACCCATCTCAGAGCCCAAGGTTAACCCTACTAATCTCTTGTTCCCTGTACCACCACCTGTACTTGTGCTAGGGGGCGCAGTTGCATTAGGGGCAGTGGTGGTAGGAGGATTTTCCTTGGCTTTTGGACAATCAGCATCTCTTGTCAAATGTGTCTTCTGTTTACAGAGATAACACCAAGGTTTCTTTTTGCCTTTGATCCAGCGCGTGGTCAATACCTGATCAGGGATCAATATTCAGTTCCTCAATTTTCAACGGCCCATACTCATTCACCCAGAATCCCTGATGCGCTGGGGTCAATTTATTTACGTTCAATATTTTTCTTTTTATAAACCATGTATAACGTCATTAGAATGTTTACTAAATTAATTAATCCACTCTCCTTCCACTTCGTCGATGGACCAATTAGTTGAATAGTTGATTATAATGATTGTGTTATCTAACTAACCCTTTGATCAGCTAAATAATCACAGACACTCAGTAAGGTTTATAAGCTTTATCTCAAAATTATTGTCAATGCTCATTGCATACGGTCACAAAATGCAAAGAATGAAACTCACAAAAGGGAGAGAGAAACATTCAGTAACATCATATGAATACAAACACATCAATAAGCAATGACTAAATGCATGAAGGAGTGGATAGATCAAGGGACAAAAGTTTCAGCAAAAATTATATGCAAAACAGAATAACTAATGGAGGGGATAGATGGAGAGACAAAAGTTTCATCTAATATGATACTTTAAATATATCTATGACGGAGCGAATAGGTGAAGAGACAAAAGTTTCAGAGAAAAATACATTTGCAAACAATTTGCATGTGTGAGTCAGAACAGAATACAAACCTAACTGTCTGTGGGAAAAACCACCCCCTCTGCCTGGGAGATGGTGGGTGTTTCCTGAAATAGGACCAGGGGACAAAGATTTCAGGTCTCAAAGTAGGACAGGGACAGAATACAGCTAGGCCTCTCTGCAAACCTATGATCAGCGACACATCCACCCGTCTTCTCTTCCTCCCCGCAAGTCTAAACCACACCCCTAAAGGCACCCCAATTATACCCTAAAACCTACATGTCTGTCCCACATAAATTGAAACATTACAAAAACTAAGCAGATGATTGGAAGGCTTTGGGGGTGGCTCTGTCACACCATGGTGACTTCACGTACAATTTAGTCACTTTATTGTTTTACGTCCTTTCTCACAGTTTGGTTCTTAACTCATTCTCACGTTTTCTACATAAGATACATTAAAACGCTTTAATTCATAAAATTGACAGCGTCCACGGAATAAGACTCTGGTCCCACGGTCGACTCCATCACTTGGCAGACAAACGTCATATTGGCCTTCAACTCGGGCATCTTTTCTGCTGAGCACAGCGCGTCTGTCTTGCCTCTGTCAGTTCAGATTCACTTCTCATTTCACCCCTCCGTCCTTGGATAACTTAAGACAAAATCGAGTTTCATCCAGCACACTATAGCAAAATGGAAACGAACATTTATTAATTATATGACAAGTAATTTTCACTGTGTACCTCCCCCTCCCTTGCACTATTCCTTATTAGAGTTACCTAGCATAAACTTTAAGCAGGAAGCAGCATTACTCATTGTTTGAAAGTAAGAGGCAACATGCAATTACGAAATGCACATGCAGCCTAGTCATGCATTATTTTTCGTTTTTCTCAAAAGTAGACTGCAAATACGTTTAGTTCTTGCATATATTATTTTATATTAGTGCATCCATGTGCAAAGCTATTTCCCTAGTGTTTGTGTCAGGTGCATGTTAGTTCATTTACTACTTACTGTTGGTACATATTATGGGGGTATTAATTCAGAGCAGGTTTCTTTTCTTGAACCCCTGCTCCATCAATCCCCCTCTGGTGGCTTTAGGAGCCATCATAAAATACATACCATACCGAGTGCCATCTTCATTTTGTCTAAAACTCAGTACTCTTCTCTCTTTTTATGGCACCCTCATCTAGATCTTTCATCATATCATAGTATTTTCCTTTCATGTCTTCTAATTCTATCTCTTCTCTTTTTCTTTTTCTTGATCTTTGTTCATTCTTTGATTCTATCACTTCTCTTTTTCCCCTTCTACACTTACAACATTTATATGTAGTTATTATCATTAAGGCTACTATGGCTCCAGAAACAATTGGTATTATTATTTTCCCTAATAAGCTACTTCCAAAGGCAGAAAACCATTTACTCACAGAGGAGAAACCCTTACCAAGCTACTCCCAAATACCATCAATCTCCAGTTGGGTTAAGTCTTCATGTAATTTCGTAATATTCCTCATATATCCCTCAATTCCTTTACTTTTATCAGGGATATAGGTACAGCAGTGTTGGATTTTCAACATGCCGCAGACTCCACCCTCCTTTGCTAATAACTTATCAAGGGCAAGTCGATTTTGCAAAACCATTGATCTGATTGCAACCATTTCGGTGTCAATGATCAAGAACCCACCAGCAGTATCCGTTCATAAACGATCAGCCACTGTGGACAATTTTCTAATTTTGTGTGAATTCAAGACGACTTCAACTGAGCGTATCAGTGCACCAAAAATATCACCTACTATTTCTGAGAAACTGGCTCTTCTGTTACGTGTTAGTCCTTGCTTTATTTCATTTAGTTTGTTGTTTCGGTCCATGTGATAGACCTTAGGGAAAACAATAGCAAAATAACAACTTTCATACCAGTGTGCTGGCAATATATAATAGGCCTTTCTACCACACACATAATAGACTCCTGGAAAGACAGGGTCAGTTCCACCTTTCAATCCCCAACCTCCAGTAATTTGAAAAGTATGCTCACATTCACTACTACCAATGAAATAATTGTTATAGTTAGTTTTCGTTCTAAGCAAACATATGTTTTCTTTCTGGGCCCAGTCCAGGGACATTGCAGCATATGTCTCGCCCTTCTCATAATCTCCTTCTCTTAAAGCCCACGGAGGCACCTATGACTTCTGCTCAGCAGCCTTTCTTTGGAAACTTTCTCTCCTACCTTCTACCATTTCTATAAAAATCTTTTCTTCCACCCGCAAACGACAAGTCATGTTATTTCTATAAGCATATTCTACATCTAAAGTTTTAGTGATATGGAAGAACTCTCCCATATAACGTGCATTTTGCCACTTAAAACTTTGTTCAGCTCCTTAATTACAGGTATTTCTGAAAACACTAAATCTATATTGGAATAGTGGTACTCGAGTTTCCCCGTCACGTAAAATAGGCTAGTTAGTACACTGCAAGACACACCATATGTTAAAGGTAGGTGGTGATAGGTCACCCCTTCTGAGACAGACGAAGGTAATTGCATGCACACATAACAATCACTCACATTCATGGTTTCAATATACTCATACAACAATTTAGTAAACACATTTAACGAGAAATCACTAACTGATTTATCATGATGGAGAATACTTCCATCCAATGGTTCTATTTTTGTATTAGGTGTTTCATTAGTGACATCACTCATTCTTTTTCTTGTTACATCATTAGTATTGTTTCCATCATTAGTTACCATTAAAATAGTTACAAGGACAGTTAGTAATATCCACATAAATGTCAATAATAAGACACTACATAAGCAAGCTTTAATACATCTATGTTTTAGACTAGATTTTGGATGTTCAGTCACTTCTGCTTCAGTCATTTTGTATTCTAAAATAAAATCTATCTAAACCTATGAATGCTAATAAAAATTCAGGAAAAATAATGGTGTAATCCTACACCTACAGGCTTTCTTCCTTACCTCTTTCTTTTGGTTTCTTTTCTTACAATTTTCTGAGTCATTCAGTTTTTCTTTTAGTTACCAATTTTCACCACTTTAAATTTTAGCAGTTCTTTTAAGGTGGTCTCAATTTTCTTTCATCAACTTGCTCGGTGTCAGAACTGTCTTTTTCTTCACTTGGATCAGAACTTTCAATTTCCTCCAATATGACGTAGGTCCATTCTGGTGCTTTGTATTTTCTGCTTGGAATTCTCACTCTCCCGGTTTTTCGTACTAGTTCTTCTCCTGACTCTTCTTGTTCTGTTTGACTTGAGACCTCATTAATTTGTTCTGGTCTTCTTCTTGACCACCTTCTCACTAGAGTGTTTTTCAGTCTTTTCACTCCTCCTAGCCAATTATCACCTTTCCTTGGTTTCTTGACTTGAACTACTTTTTCACCTTCTGTGTCTGGTTCACATGTTCTTTTATTTAGCCTTTCCTTAACCTGCTCTTCTTCCTGATTTTCAGTAACTTCTGGTTCTGCTGTCTCAACAGTAATTTCTCTTTCAACTGTGAATTCACTTCCTTCTGGTTCAAAAGCAGTTTCACTTGTTTCTGGTTCAGCTGTGAACCCACTTGGTTCTTTGTTTGCAGTGAGCTCACTTTCTTCTGGCTCAACAGCAGTCTTTTGAGACCTAGTAACTGGTGCCCACTTTACTTGACTTGTGCTCGGCTGTTCATCATCTGGTTGATCATCAGAATCTGTCACTCTAGATTTATCAGCTTCACACACTTCGACCACTGGTCTTTGTTCTTGTTTTACCAGTTGCTGCTCTCCTTGTCGTTCAAGTGGACCTAGGACTCGTCTGGTATGGCTCGCATGGATCCAATTTGGCAAACCACCACACTTCACTGCCATTGTTGTCACCAGTATGACTTGATAAGGTCCGTTCCACCTGGGTTCTAAATACGTTTTCCTAATGTGCTTTTTGACTAGAACCCATTCGCCTGGACTCAGATCATGAGATTGTTTTGGCTGTGTTGTAGTGGCATCTTCTCCAACCTGGTGAGACACAGAACGTACCAGATCAGCCAATCCTCTGCAATAATCGAGTACCAGATCATCAGATAAACTCATCAATTTGTTTGCTGGTATGTATGCTTGTCTCATTGCTCTTCCCATGAGAATTTCGTGAGGACTCAATCCCGTCTTTTTGTCAGGAATACTTCTTAGACTCATCAGTACAAGGGGTAAAGCGTCAGGCCATTTCAGTGATGTGGATGCACACACTTTCCCTAATCTGGATTTTATAGTGCCATTTATTTGCTCAACCACTCCAGATGCTTCAGCTCGATAGGCACAATGTAGCTTCTGCTCAATTTTAAATGCTGCACAAATCAGCCAAATTATCTCATTGTTAAAATGGGTTCCTCTATCTGTCTCTAAAGTGACTGCAATGTCAAACCTAGGTATCAGTTCTCTCAAAAGCAGTTTAGCTACAGTGAAGCTATAATTTCTTCTCGTGGGATAGGCTTCTACCCAGCGAGAGAACAAGCAGGCAATAACTAACACATACTTCAGCCCATTACATGGGGGAAGCTCTATGAAGTCCTCCTGCTCTCCCAATTCGTCCCCAACTAACAACTGTCTTTCTACCTGGAATTTGCTGTTGGCATGTGACACACCTCTGGCAAAGGCTCTCTGCAATGACCCTGAACTTTGGATTATACCATGACTGCTTGAAGAGTCTGATCATTGCATCTCTTCCAATATGTGCAATTCCATGGTAAACTCTGGCCATATGAGAAAGTAAAGAATCTGGTAGAACTGGTCTCCCATCATAATAGACCCATAGTTCATCTTCTGCTCTCTTATTACAGCCTGTATTAATCCACCTTTCCTTTTCCTCATCACTTGCTTCTTCCTGCATCTGCCTAACTTCTTCCCAAGTTTCAAATGTTGTGGTAAACATAAGATGGTATTTGGTATTTCCCCTTTCAATTGATCTGTTTAAAGCCATTGTATTTTGTGCACAGAAACGTGCAATTTGGTTGGCATATCTGTTGCCCTTTGTCACATAATCATCTCCTGATTTATGTGCGGCACATTTGTAGTGAAAGAGCCACTTTTGTAGTCTGGCACCCTATGATGACCTCCAACTACCACCATTTTAATTGATTTTCGTGTGTTATTTTACCCTAGCCTTAATGTAGGATGATCCTGCATATGCCTGCTTATCTTCTGTTCTATAATCTTGCTGTCTTTCAATGGGAGCTGTTACGGAGTGGAACAGTCTTGCCAAGAGCAGAGCGTGTGGGATGTGCATTTGAAGGCATGCAGTTGTGCAGGAATGTGTATTGTATTGTGCATTGGTGAGAATTATGAGTTCTTACTATTGGCTTTGACATGGTTTAATGTCATTCTGTTTTCTGACTTTACCTTGCTTTATGGCAGTGCTTACTATTTATTAGCTTTGACATGCTTTCATGTCATCTTGCTTTTCAATTCCATCTTGCTTTGGGCCTTTCTGTGTGCATGGCCTAACTAACTCACTGAAGCTATTTTCTGTGCCTGCACGTAGCTGCAAGGTGGGGAGGGAATGTTCTGCTCTTCCTCCTGTTTTTCGCACTTTACTGACTAGAGAAAACTGGTTCTTATCAGAGGAATGTACAGGGTCCGTCTCGAAGCCATAGCAAAGGCCTGATCAACCGATGCCGTGACCTTGGAGCAGACTGGTACGGGCTCTCATGAGAACGAGGGGGCGAGGCTTGCTAGAAGCTTTGTTATGTTCGGATTTGTATTAAAAAGGGGAGCCTCCACTGGTCTGGCAGGAGTTTGGGAGTTTGGATTCCGAGTGTGGGCAGACGTGTCTATCTCAGATTGAACCCTGATTGCTGAGCTCTGATCCCCGGCTGTGTGAAGACTTCCCCCGGCCAGAAGTGAGCAGTGTATGCATCAGGTGATGTATTGAGTTTTGTGGTTATTTCCATTGTGATGTGAGCCAGTGGCTGTGATCGTTTGAGGTGTTTTCTTTGTGGTGTGGGAGGTGCACATCCAGAGTGATCCTCTACTGTGTATATATATATATGTCTTTCTGATTTCTTGCAGGACGTCTAGTGTAACTTATCTTATATCAGTTATTGCTTGTTTATTAATCAGTATAATTATTGGTTCTTGTCATTTAGATTATAGTTTGCTACATATATTTGAATCTTATGCATTTGGTATCTGAGACAGCCTTTGCTTAGAGAGTATTATGTAATAAACCCCAAGCCTTATTCTAAAAGTGATAGAGTCTTTGCATTTTGTTAAATAAAACCCCTTTTCAAAAGGTGCTGTTTGTTTTGTGTTGAAGTCTTGCTGTGCCAAGGGTGGTAAGACATGCTCAAAAGTGTATATTATTCAAAGGTGCAGTGGTATATTTGCCTCCCAGGTGGGAGTGCAGGGATTGGGTGTGGCTTATTGGTGAGAAGCCACATTCAAAACATTTGACCACTGCAATTTTTTGGGGCATTTGCAAAGCATCCAATAATTCTTTTACAGTTTTGCTGTTGCGGATTGGGGAACCTGAAGAAGTCAGAAATTCTCTATGCATCCAATCCAAAATCATGGACAACCCCAAATCCATATTGGCTATCAGTGAATATGGTTACCTTCAGGCTTTTGTAAATTTTGCACACTCTAATTAGAGCTATTAGTTCAGCAATTTGGGCAGAATTTGCCCCTTTTAGACAGGATGCTTCAAGAACTCCCGCTATGGTGCAAACAGCGTAGGCAGAGCATAGTTCACCCTTTCCGTTCCTTAGACATGACCCATCCACAAATATCTCACAATCTGATTCTTCCAACGGAACATCCTCAATATCAGGCCTGGGCTTGGTGCACAGTTCTGTCACCTCCAAACAGTCATGATCTGCTTCCTCTCTCACTTCCTCACAACGAGAATTCAGCAGCAGAGTTGCCGGATTTATAGTTGTTCACCTCACCACAGTCACATTTTCAGCACCCAGAATCACTCTTTCATATTTAGTCAGCCGACTAGTGGTCAGATACTGCGTACGGGTACGAGTTAAAAGGATCTCAATAGAATGCAGCACATACACCTTGACTGGGTATCCCATCACAATTGGTTCACTTTGTTCAAGACTCATGCAAGTGGCAGCTACTGCTTTCAAACATCCTGTCAATGCCGGCGCCACTGAATCCAAAGTAGCAGAAAAATATGTTACTGGACGTCGTGCCATTCCATGTTTCTGAGTTAAGACTGAAAGTGCACACCCATCTCTCTCACAGCATTACAACGCAAAGTCCTTGTTATAATCTGGCATTCCCAATGCAGGTGCGTGATAAAGACTGTTTCTTAATTTTGTAAAAGCTTCCATACTTTCATCATCCAGAACAATCGGATCTTTTACATCCTTTCGTGTCAACCTCTGTAGAGGTTTTGCAATCAGTACGAAACCACTGATCCACTGCCTACAATATCCAACCATTCCCAAAAACATCTGCACTTCTTTCTGAGTTTTGGGTGGATTAATCTGCTTGATCACTTTAATTCTTTCAGGTGTCACTTTTCTAACTCCTTTTTCTATTTTGTGTCCTAGGTACTGGACTTCCTGTTTACAAAATTGCAGTTTTGCTGGGGACACCTTATGTCCTCCTTCTTCCAGATGGTTTAATAGGGCAACTGTGTCTGTCACACATGCCTCTCGTGTCTTTTATGCCACCAATAGGTCATCAATGTATTGAACCAAAACCGAATTTCCAGAACACATTAATACGCGATGGCAGGGTATCCAGAATGCTGCAACACTACTTATGTTAAATTTTTGTGTATTAGAAAAACCACAAATATTATTCCTTATCTTGTCTCATAAATCATGTCCACCTCTAAGAACAGCCACCGTTAATGGTCCTTAATAAAGCATTCAAACACAAAGAAAGAGAGGCACATGAATAGAGACATTAGAACATAATTTTTGGAAGAGTCCATAAGCCAGCGAAATCACGATGACAGAGGCATATCGTTTCTTTGTGTGGTCGTATTTCTTTTTAATTCTTCATTTGATTTTCTACATGCAAATTATGCAAAACAGCCAAAGCGTTTCGCCCGTTTGGGCTTCTTCAGGGATGTAAACATAACAAGACAATACTGTCACCACATTTACACAAAACATTTACATATGAACAAACACGTCCATATAAACACCAAATACATAAATACTCAACATTTTAAAAACAGTGTCGCATTTGTAGCTAGATCTCAATTCCTAAAACATCATTTTTCATATCCTAAAACATCGTTTTTCATAGCCAACTAGGTTCTTGTGACCAAAATGATGCATAAAATGAGTATATCTCTGCAGATGGTTAGCGTAACAAATGATATCATCTCTCCCTTATGGAGATAATAACCACCAATTCAGGCACACATATCGGGCTCAACTCATGTAAGAGGGTGTGGAACATTATATACTCCTATGTCAACTACCAGTTGTTCTAGAAAAGACCAGAAAAAAGTGAAATTCTAACTTTCACAAGGGATCAATGATGGAACAAGTTCCCCATAGGGAATAGCCTTCTAAGTGCACGGCGGATGTGAACTTTGAAAGTGTAACAAGCTATTAACAGCTGTTTCCTTTCTGTATATGGTGCTATGTAACCGGTTGTTCTGTACATACAGTGTCAAATTAAGGAATTGAATCTTGGTTTGTGACAAATTTACCCCACAAGGTGCCCATCTAAATAGCATTGACGTTTTCCACCAACAGGTTACCACTGCTTTTCATGAACTAGAAAACAAGACGTTGTTGACAGGCAAAAAGCTAGCTAAAGACAACCTTAGTAAGGAAGAAAGACTCTCCCTACACAATATAAGTAACAACAATGAGCTTATTGTACAAGAGGCGGACAAAGGGGCCAACATCATCCTAATGAACAGGAAGGACTATGAGTTGGAGGTACATAGGCAACTGAACAAGTTAGTTTGCTATAAAAAAAATGGACTCTAATCCATACCCTACCGCCTCATGCACCATAAATGACAAACCTATCCATTGGAAGGAGATAAGTCTTCTAGCGGAAGTGGAACATAGAATTTTCTGGGTGGAGCATCCGAGGTACCCATGCCTATATCTTTTACCAAAGATCCATAAAAATGATACATTTCTTCCTGGCTGACCTATTATCTCCGGCATAGGCTCCCTCACTGAACCAATGTCACAGTTTGTAGATTCCTTTCTCCAACCCATGGTATGTAATCTTCCGTCTTACATCAGAGACACTACTGACTTGCTTAAGAAGTTGGATGATTTAATATGTGAGGAATCATTGTGGGTCATTACTTTGTATGTAGAATCCCTTTATACATGTATAAAGGATGAGTACGGTTGCAGAGAAGTGGAGCACTTTTTGTCATCACGTAGGGCTAGCCAACATGACCATAATAAGATGATACTGGACATGATCTCTCTGATTCTTAACAACAATGTATTTCTCTATGATGATACGTGGTTTAAACAACTTCAGGGGACTGTGATAGGGTCCAAATTTGCCCCTTCGTATGCAAATCTATTCATGGGGTGGGTAGAATTTGTGTACGCTTGGGGTCCATCTGCTGCTTCATGGACAAAAACATCAATTTTTGGGGGCGTTATATTGATGGTATTTTTATCATCTGGTCAGGAATGGAGGCTGCTTTTAAATCTTACTTTGCATACCTGAATGTCAACCCGTTTAATGTGAAGTTTACCATGATGATGTCACAAACCAAGATTCAATTCCTTGATTTGACACTGTATGTACAGAACAACCGGTTACATAGCACCATATACAGAAAGGAAACAGCTGTTAATAGCTTGTTACACTTTCAAAGTTCACATCCGCCGTGCACTTAGAAGGCTATTCCTTATGGGGAACTTGTTCGTTTTCAAGAGAAATTGTAGTGAAGAGACACAGTATAGGGACAATAGTGATCAGTTGGTACTACGTTTAAGACACCGCGGATATAAGGAATCAGTATTACAACAGGCGGTGGACAGGGCAAATCAAGTGAAACGTAGTGAAACACTGCTACCTAAAAATAAGTCGAATAAAGAACGCTTGTCGTTCATACCAACTAATTCGACTCTGAACCAAGAGGTGTTTAAAATTCTGAAAAAGCATTGCCACCTGCTGAAGGGGGTACCAGGAGTGGGTCATCTTGTCCAACAAAACCCCAGTATTGTGTACAGAAGATGTAGAACTATCAGAGAGTTACTGTGCCCCAACTATACACGTCCTAGTAAGAGGGCACAGGACACCTGGCTCGCCTGTCCTTTGGGCTTTTTTCCTTGTGGTGGGTGCAATATTTGCCATTTGGGGCAGAAAATGCAGACTTTTGAATACAATGTGAAGAGGAAATACACCATTAGGCATTATATAAATTGTCTGACACGCTATGTAATCTATGTCATCATATGTGTATGCAGTAAATTTATGTGGGGAGCGCAGTCCGTCCGCTTAAGACTCGTATTCAAGAACACAGAATAGCGTGCCTCAATGGGGACATGTCATACGTGTTGGTGTCCCACATTTGTAATTCATCCAGCAACAGATCTAATTTTAGATTCCACGCAATTGACCTATTGTCACACATACAGAGGGACGGTGATAGAGAACATCTTCTACGTCAACTGGAAGCAAAGTGGATTTGCAGACTGAGATCAGTAAGTGAGGGACTTAATTTGGATACTGAGTTGCATTACTTTTTATGAGTCTTTCTGCATGTAATGATATGAGCTATCTGTCTAATACAAATGCATCAAAGTCTATGTCATCTTTTGGACTCACAGACGTTGATAGCAGATGGTATACCCTTTGGCTAGGGTGTTTTTTTAATCAGTAGGAAATGCCGGGTGTATTTGGTTATCTTCCTTCCTTCCCTGTATATATCTTGGAATAGCCATAGATGTAACTAAATATGATAACACATCTATGCTTGACTTTTGAGAATGGACATATATTTGAGGAGTAAGCTTCATCCGTTTTCTTCCAAATGGAACAGCCCGCAGTGCTTTCTGTTCTTAGTGCTGGACAAAATAGCACAGACCGCGGCTTGCTGCAATGCGATGACTGTATATTTGCCATGTCTTTTTGGTCTTTAGACAATTGGCACTATTGTAATTTTCTTCTGCACATACCACATGAAGCATTGTTTCAGTGAGGTGGACATCAATATGGATATGGATTCATGTATAATTTATTCAGTAATCAGGTGGTTATTAATTTAACACTTACCTAAACCTCCGCCCATCCCCCCCTTTATTCTAGACCAATTACGCTAGGCTAATATGAGTAATTTAAAACTCCCCTTTTTTTGAGCAGGCAAGTATGGGCCATCTAATTGTTTGTATAAGTATATGAGTGCAAGTAATATAATCGGGGGAATCGGCTCCCTTAAGTGCACTGTTAACCAAGGTCGCTGTAGTTTCTTTTTGAGGAAACTCATCCCAGGACAATACTATGTCTGGAAGTGGATGATTCTTTACGTCTGTATGGAGGTGCACGCAGGCACTTACGTTGCTGGGATGCGTTCTAGATGAATTGGTTCTGCGTCGCTGGAAAGAGATTATTTAAGACCGCCTCTATCAATATGGTGGTTTGCTTGAACGGGAACGTAACAGAGACGGTTGGGTTGCCGCACACAGGTGAGTCAGAACAGCGGTTTACTATTTCTCTGCTTCACAGACTTTTGTGGAGGGTCTGTGCATTGCATTGGGCTACATGAGGGATGGTTAGTTCAATTACGTAAACGCATTATGTGTTTCGTTACATAGAGAATGCCAATTTAAACACGTAAACAAACTTTGTATTTCAGCCCCTGTTTCTTACGGCGTTATACACATGCGCCACGTTTACGGTTTAGTATAGACCTAATGCGATATTAACCGTATGCAGGATGTCTAATTTTATAATGTAAACGCATTATGTGTTTCGCGTTGAGCTGCATAAAGAATGCCAATTTCAACATGTAAATGCTCTTTGTATTTCAGCTCCTGTTATTTATGGCGCGATACACATGCGCCATGATTACGGTTTAATATAGCCGTAACACTACGATCGTGCTTTGAAACAATTTGTTCTGAGGTATGACGATCTTACTTTCCTCTTGGACTGTCTCTTTTGTGTAGTGCACGGATGTAGAGACAGTGGTGCACTGGTATTAGTTTGTTATATGCGGAAATCGTTTGCACATTTTCTTTGGCTCTTTGGATGCTTTTTACACGATTCTTGTTTTCGGGGTGATTATTCACTGGTGTTTTAGTTTAAATGCTTTTTGGACGTTGATGGCCCCACGATGACACTATAGTTTGTGTCCTTTACGTCTTTCAGCTTGTTCTAAGATAATTACATGTCGCAATATTGTGCTAAGTAACTTGAGTTTCTTTACTTCTAGGCTTGGATCATATTTTGAGAGTGAGCCACATCCTAACACCAGGCTACCCCTTGTGGGAAATCATTTGATTGGATTACGGTGGGTACTTTCGTTAGTACTGATCGTTGCAAACTTTTAGCCTATAGTGTGTGTATGTGTACGATCTCATTGTGAACTCAGGGGAGCGACTCACAATATCAGTGTGGCCCGGATGGATAACCAACCACCTGGCTCTATGTGGTTATAAAATAAGGGGTCTTATCTATAATTATGAGTTGGTTCTTGACAAGTTCCTTTAAGGCTAAATAGGGGTACATGACAATTTGCTTCCAGTCTGGTAGGGGAGTTTTTCCATCATTGATCCCTTGTTAAAGTTAGAATTTCACTTTTTTCTGGTCTTTTCTAGAACAACTGGTAGTTGACAGAGGAGTATATAATGTTCCACACCCTCTTACATGAGTTGAGCCCGATATGTGTGCCTGAATTAGTGGTTATTATCTCCATAAGGGAGAGATGATATAATTTGTTACGCTAACCATCTGCAGAGATATACTCATTTTATGCACCATTTTGGTCACAAGAACCTAGTTGGCTATGAAAAACGATGTTTTAGGATATGAAAAATGATGTTTTAGGATTTGAGATCTAGCTACAAATGCGACACTGTTTTTAAATGTTTTTTCTATGTTGAGTATTTATGTATTTGGTGTTTATATGGACGTGCTTGTCCATGTGTAAATGTTTTGTGTAAATGTGGTGACAATATTGTCTTGTTATGTTTACAGCCCTTAAGAAGCCCGAATGGGCGAAACGCCTTGGCTGTTTTGCATAATTTGCATGTACAAAATCAAATGAAGAATTATTAAGAAATACGACCACACAAAGAAACGATATGCCTCTGTCATCGTGATTTCGCTGGCTTATGGACTCTTCCCAAAATTATGTTCTAATGTCTCTATTCATGTGCCTCTCTTTCTTTGTGTTTCAAAACCGAATTTCCTGGCATGACTAAAGTCTCCAGACATTTTTTCAAGAGCTGATTGAAGATTGAGGGACTCTCTGTGTACCCTTGAGGAACTCTGCACCATGCCAAGACACAGTTTCCGAACCGAAAGGCAAATAAATACTGGCTTTTCGGATGCAAAGGAATGGAGAAAAATGCTTGGCACAAATCAATGACTGTGTACCATTCAGCATCACAGGGGATTTGGTAAAGAATCACTGCTGGATTGGGTACTATTGGAAAACAGGGTACTACAATTTTATTGATCTTTCTCAAATCCTGTACTATCCTATATTTCCCACTGGGCTTTTTGATACCTATGATAGGTGAATTACAAGGACTTCTCATTATTTCCTTTAAAATTCCCTGTTCAATCATTTGGTCAATCACAGGAGCGACTTCTGCAATTACTTCTGGACTCATTTTGTACTGAGGTGTGTTTGAGGACCATCCTTCACTGTGATCTGGATTGGATCTAAATTTGTCATTAGGCCAATTTCCTTTCCTGAAAAATACCACACATCTGACCTCACTGCACTTTTCAATTCTTCAGGCAAATTCTCTTCTGTAAGAAGTGAACACAACTCGTCCACTTCGGTCCCTTGCTTCACTAGCATCATCTTGAATTCAACATCCTCATCAGGTGTCTGAAATGCAATACCATCCGGTGTACAATAGATGGTGCAATTCATCTTGCATAGTAAATCTCTTCCCAAGAGATTTACTGGACTCGAGTCATATACCACAAACCGATGCATGTCTTTGAAGTTACCAATGTGAACTTCTATTGGATTTGTGACTGGGGTTCTAATATGCTTATTCAAGACTCCTACAACTTGGATAGTTTCTCCCGAGAGGGGTAGGTTTGGAATTTCTGCTGCTCTCACAGTAGAACGGGTAGCACCAGTGTCCGCTAAGAATGTAATGTCATTCCCTTCCACCTTTCCGTCAAAAAATGGACCTGACTGATCTACCGCCAAGGATGCACCAAGTACGCACTCCTCCTCCCCCCTCAGGCACCTTCATTGAGATGAGTCTGAATCATTCTCATTGCACTGCAACCAATATTGTGGAACCATTTGCACAGTTAGATTCTTACCACTTTGGTCACCTCTGTGATATTCAGTATTCGCACTGAACCTCTGCACTTGAGCATTCACATTATTTGGCATGGGAGCTTGTGGCACCTGTAACTGTTGAGTAACTATCTGCTGCTGTTGTTTTACACCTACCTCATTCTGCATCTGTGGAATTAAATTTTGATTACCCCGTTAATCTTTTTAGCTGATCTACACTCGTTCTTCCAATGTCCAAACTTTCCGCATGCATGACGAGGAAATTTCTTCATAGCTTCCTCTCTATTCATTTGTCATCTTCCTTTACCTCCACTAGAATTCTGTCCACTTTGATTCTGACCACCCGTCTGATTACCAGTTTGAGGATTATTATTTGCCTCTTGCTGTTCTGCCACTTTCACCTGTGCCCACATCATTTTCTCTTTTAACTTTTTATGCCTCACCGCTACAATACTTTGCATACCTCAGAATTTCATCGATTGTCTTGCTTTGCCAGCAAATTAAATGCTGTTGAATCATGTTACTAATTTCTGGTTTCAATCCAAACACAAAATGATAGTCATCGACAAAATGTCCCATATCCTTGTCTCCAATATTTTCAAATCCACTATACTGTTTAAATACCTGCAGCAACCTTTCATAGTAGGCATGTACTGACTCCTTTGGTTCCTGGGTTGTTCTGTCAATTTTAACCCAATCTGTTTCCTTAGGGGAACTTTTCCCTTTCAGAAACGTGATTACTTGATTATACTTTTTCATCACTTCATCAGACGGTGCAACTGTTTTAGGGTCCCTAGGATATTCGTCTTTTGGCCAAACAACAGTGATCTTACACTCGGTCCATAGATCTGCTGGAACCACAATCTCAAACAATCCATCTAAATCCTTTAGCAAAACCTTAAAGACTTCCACGAACCTTTCTACCTGTTTGTACCATTCAACTGCTTTTTCTCTTAACCTGGGAAAGTCATTCGTGAAGGACAATATATCCTGTCATGACCATGGAACATGAACATATCCACCACCCGGTACTTTTCTCATCGGACACGCCCTTTCAACCTGTTCTGTCTCTTTTAATGGAAACATGGATGTTCCTTTACTAGCTGTTTCTTCCTTCTTTCTTGACCATCTATTTTTCCATCTATCCAAATCTCCCCATTTCTTCAGAATGTTCATCAATTCTTTTATCTGTAATCTTTTTTCCTGATGCTTTCAAACTCTATAGATCCTTGTCAGTGAAAGCTAATCTGTATGATTTCTGCAACACTTTCGACTTTTCTATGTCTACTCCATACTCACTAGCAATTTCGGATATCTTCTCATGTAAATTCTTTGCTCTCCAAGTAATGCTTTTGTACAAAAACAACAATTCATCATCTCGGTAAGTTCCTAATCTGTCTGGACTTATTCTCCCAATAATCATTTCTTCCAAATCCACCTTCAATTGACTCACATTAATACTCTGTGGCTGTGGTTTCGGCTTTGTCATTTCCTTTATCCAATTATTAAATTCTTCTGGTGAAGGACCTGCTGAACTCCCTGCCACTGGAGTAACATTTGGCCCTATTCTCCTCGGATCTAATTGTATACCTCTTTGAGGGGTCTCCGTTATCAACTCACAAACTGGAAGATCTAATAATGTGGAATTCTGATCATCTTGTCCATTTTCATTCATTACCATTACCATTCCACTCCTGCTACTACTTCTCGGAACTGTTAATGAGTACACTTTTGGCAAATTCTGTCTTTCCCCATACAAGGGAACAACAGGTCCAATTGTCACTGGTACTGTCAATGCTTCTGCATTTAAACCTAACTGATTCACTTTCTGAACCTGCTCTATTTTTGCCTTATTCAACAAATTCGCTTCATTTTCTCGTACTACTCTAGCTATTTCAGTAACCTGGGGAGTCAGTGGAGTTCCCATTTGTGGAGCACTCGGGGTTACCTCCCTTGAATTTTCTTCATAGGGAGGAGGCCTTTTAGTCATCATATCTTCTAACAACTCATCATCCTCAGAATTACCTGGGTCATCTCTAAAGCTTGAAGTCTCTATATTTTTCTTTTTCTCTTTGCACTTTCCTCCTGTCTGATCATCAGCAACTAAAACTGGGTACAAACCTTCTGTTACTACAGCTCTCCTCCATCTTTTCAACTTTTCTTCCCTACTTTCAAAAGGATATACATACAACCAATTCCTGTATCTTCGGTTACCTCCTCTATATTTCTCTCTTTCATATGCCTCTAAAAACCATTCTTCCAAAGCTTCGTACTGCGTCAATCTAGTATTTGGATCTAGGGCATTCATTCGATTTCCCAGATTCTGCAATATCCTTACATTAAACGTACCATGCTGTGGAAAAGCTATGACACCTTCGTCCTTTGTATACTCTACCCAATTCTCTAACCACATACACGTATGAGATCCTCGCTTAAACATCATATAAGAAGCAGGCGTTTTTGGGGGAGGAATCGGAATTTCCTCTCTAGTCACAATCGGTTTGTCTTTATTGAAAAAAATTCTTTATTTTCTTTAGCAGCTTCATTTTTCTAATCTTTTACGCTAATGTACCTCACCAAAATAACAAGAAATCTTCCGTAATTCTATGTATTCTATTTGTCAGCTCTCGTCCTATACCAGCGCGACTCACACTAACCAACCAATCAGAGCACTGCTACGTAAGCAAAGTCTCAACCAATACTAGCACGGCTCTCACTAACCAACTAATCACAGCTCAATACACACCAGCTGTCTGACCAATACCAGCACGGCCTTTTCTGACGTCAGTATTACTCCTTCTACTGAGCCTCCCTTCACAAAAATTTGCAACAATATTTTCTAAGTTTTTCTTAATCAAAATTTTGGTTAGTAACAATACAGAGACAATGCTACCTTGTCTGTTCCACTAAATAGAGAGATAGTTTTCACTTTTTCAAGGGATTTTCTCACTACGAGTAATAATAACGACCAGCGCTATTTTACCCTTCAAACAAGCTCTGGGAGGACCTACTATTTCTCTAGGGATAAAACCAAAATTTCACAAGAGGACTTTCTCATGTGGAAAGAGGTCTTGTTACTCTCCTTGGAGATAAGGCTAGAGATTCGGAAGCGGACTCTTTGCAATTTCAGTCACTCTACTTATATACGAAATTCCCTAAATATAACACCTACAGCCCTCCATAGCTTTTAAGTATTATTACAACAGACAAAGTACTTCTGCAATGTGGCTTCTTTACCAAACTCTTCTTCTGCCTACTTCAGGCTAAATTCTATTCCAGGAACCCTCAGGTATTTCCGTACCTGAACTTCCAGACAACATAGAACAGGACACTAACTTTTCATGTTAAGAACATATAATCAATAATCAATAATCATTACCAAACTAATCAATAATTAAACCGTCCTCTGCTACCAAGAAACTGATCCAGCGCGTGGTCAATATCTGATCAGGGATCAATATTCAGTTAATCAATTTTCAATGGCCCATACTCATTCACCCAGAATTCCTGATGCGCTGGGGTCAATTTATTTACGTTCAATATTTTTCCTTTTATAAACCATGTATAAAGTCATTAGAATGTTTACTAACTTAATTAATCAACTCTCCTTCTACTTGGTCGATGGACCAATTAGTTGAAGAGTTGATTATAATGATTTTGTTATCTAACTAACCCTTTGATCAGCTAAATAGTCACAGACACTCGGTAAAGTTTATAAGCTTTATCTCAAAATTATTGTGAATGCTCATTGCATACAGTCACAAAATTCAAATAATGAAACTCACAAAAGGGAGAGTTAAACATTCAGTAACATCAAATGAATACAAACTCATCAATAAGCAATGACTAAATGCATGAAGGAGTGGATAGATCAAGAGACAAAAGTTTCAGCAAAAATTATATGCAAAACAGAATACCTAACGGAGGGGATAGATGGAGAGACAAAAGTTTCATCTAATATGATACTTTCAATATATCTATGATGGAGTGAATAGGTGAAGAGACAAAAGTTTCAGAGAAAAATGAATTTGCAAACATTTTGCATGTGTGAGTCAGAACAGAATACAAACCTAATGGTCTGTGGGAAAAACCACCCCTCGGCCTGGGAGATGGTGGGGGTTCCCTGAAATAAGATCAGGGGACAAAGATTTCAGGTCTCAAAGTAGGACAGGGACAGAATACAGCTAGGCCTCTCTGCAAACTGATGATCAGCGACGCATCCACCCGTCTTCACTTCTTCCCCGCAAGTCTAAACCACACCCCCAAAGGCACCCCAATTATACCCTAAAACCTACATGTCCGTCCCACATAAATTGAAACATTACAAAAAACTAAGCAGATGATTGGAAGGCTTTGGGGGTGGCTCTGTCACACCATGGTGACTTCACGTACAATTTAGTCACTTTATTGTTTTACGTCCTTTCTCACAGTTTGGTTCTTAACTCATTCTCACGTTTTCTACATAAGATACATTAAAACGCTTTAATTCATAAAATTGACAACGTCCGCGGAATAAGACTCTGGTCCCACCGTCGACTCCATCACTTGGCAGACGAAAGTCATATTGGCCTTCAACTCGGGCATCTTTTTTGCTGAGCACAGCGCGTCTGTCTTGCCTCTGTCAGTTCAGATTCACTCCTCATTTCACCCCTCCGTCCTTGGATAATTTAAGACAAAATGGAGTTTCATCCAGCACACTATAGCAAAATGGAAACAAACATTTATTAATTATATGACAATGTAGTTTTCACTGTGTACCTCCCCCTCCCTTGCACTATTCCTTATCAGAGTTACCTAGCATAAACTTTAAGCAGGAAGCAGCATTACTCATTGTTTGAAAGTAAGATGCAACATGCAACTACGAAATGCACATGCTGCCTAGTCATGCATTATTTCTCGTTTTTCTCAAAAGCAGACTGCAAATACGTTGTTCTTATATATTATTTCATATTAGTGCATCCATGCCCAAAGCTGTTTCCCTTGTGTTTGTGTCAGGTGCATGCTAGTTCATTTACTACTTACTGTTAGTACGTATTATGGGGGTATTAATTCAAGCAGGTTTCTTTTCTCGAACACCTGCTCCATCACCTTTACCTTTGTTAGATTGTGACTCCCCCCCCAATGCAGGTTTTTGGGGCCCAGATGAAGACTGTTTTTGATATTTACCCTTGTCCCCACCCTTATCTGGAGTTTTAGAATCTTGATTCTTTTGGTCACCACCATTGGTCAGGTTTTTCTGCTTCACCCTGGTTCTGACACACTTATCTGCCTTCTTTCCCAATTCTTGGGGAGAAGACAGACCAGAGTCAACCAGGTATTGATGCAATAACTGATTTTGGCAATTGTTAAGGATCTGCTCCCTCATAATCAAATTTTACAATCCCTTGAAATCATTCACTTTGCTGCCAAGCAACCAGCCTTCCAGAGCCTTAATGGCACTATCCAAAAAGTCTACCCAATTTTGATTCTGTGTCTTCTGGGTGTCTCTGAACTTAATCCTATACTGTTCAGTGGTTAAGCCAAATCCATCAATGAGAGCACTATTCAAGAGGGAGTAGTTGTCAGCATCCTCTTCTATAATAGTGAGGAGCTTATATCTACCTTTGTCAGCAAAGGAGAGCCACAAGATAGCTGCCCACTGCTCTTGAGGGACCCTTTACAGGCCCTCTCCAAAGCAGTTATCCACTTATGGATGTCATCCCCAACATGGTAGGGAGGAACAATCTTGCTCAGCTTCCTATTATCAAAGGAATGTTCCTTAACTCTAGGGACACTGTTGCTGCCACCATGGGTCATTAGTCCCAACTTTCTTCTAGCTCTCTGGACTTCTAGGGACTCTTTATCAAGGGCCAATTGCTCGTGTCTGAGCCAAGCCTAGCTTTCTCAAGTTCAAGCAATTTGTATTCCTTATTGTGAGAGGGTGACCTGGTATATGCTGTCCACTAATTAAAGTGGGCACCTTGTACCAGTCCACATGACCCTTATGATGTATGAGGTCAAAGATAACCTTATTGAAAGCTATCCTAGTGGTAGCTATGGAAAGCAGCCTTCAGGCTTAATCTTGATGGAATGTAAAGCAGCTTGTTTTACCAGAATATCACCTCCTGAATGACTAAATGAAGGAGAACCACACAGTAGTTATATCAAAATATGTATGTATTAATATAACACTCTCTACTATCCTCTACATGAGGATAGAACACAAAGTACACAATATGTAATCAATAGAACAGTCATAAGTAGCACAATACACAGTGGGCTCCCAGGGAGACCAACAAATATACTAAAATAGTGGTATAACAATCACGAGTTGGATCAAGACACAGTCTAGAACATTTAGAATCACTGGGACCCCAAGGAACCACCCAAGGTGAGTAGATAGGGATCACACGGAAGACGGGTGCAGTGTGCGAACAGGACAGCGGGCTCCGTACAATTCTATGGGAAAGTCACGGTTGCAGTTTTAAAGTTTAAGGACCCTTCTAGGAGGACTTCGAGCAAACCCTTTGGAACTTAAGAGTTTGAAGAGCCACCCCACCCATGGATACCATCGTACCAGAGTTACCTATCCCAGGGAAGCCGGGTGCATATGTCTGAATTGGCGTCGGAAACTCTTGTTGTTCTCAACGGATGGCTGTGAAGAAGTACTGCTGCCGTGAATGTGAAAAGGGTCCGGTGGAATCCAAGCCTGGATTCTGGAAGGAAGGAACCTGAAAGCAGAGGGGACAGAGTCTGGGTCACTTCAGAGTGACCAGGGGCTCGGGAGACGAATACCCACCGATGTCGGGTGCTTCAGGTGCGAAGAAGGGATACTTGACTCTGCAGCCACGAGGACCAGGAGATGTCCAGGACAACCAGGAGCCGGAGGTGAGCTGTCCCATGAAGGATGTCGAGTGCTGAGGGGTCAGTGTCCAGCGGGAGCACCAACAAGCCTTGGCAAAAGCAACCCAAGCAGGAAGGTCAAGCAGGTTACGGTGTGGACCAGCAAGGTCCAGGAGACTCACCAAGCAATGAGGAATCAGGGCACATCTGTAGCAACCAGCAAAGCTCACAAGAAATCAAGATGGCCCTCAGAGGGACCCATAGGCCAAAGGACCAGGAGTCGCAAGGGGACCTCGAGCAATATTGCAAAGCACCAGCCCACGGAGCACTCGGTGTGAGGAGGCCAGAGGTCTTTGGTACAAATATTGCTCAGGATCAGGACTATAAATAGTCCAATGCACAAGCTTGGGAATTGTCAACAAGCATATGCACTTGCACATGGATGTGGTGCACAGGGGCTCGGGTTACGCAGCCCCCACAAGGGATACTGGCCTCAAACTTGGTGAGATGGCAGATCGACCTCAGGGACCTTCAAGAATCCACCTCCTGTGTTGCTGAAATTTTCAGAGTCTGCAGGAGCTCAAGAGCAGCAGACCAGTCAGTTGCAGTTCGGTGCCTGAGAAGCAGGGGAGTGACTCCTTCACTCCAAGGGAGATTCTTCTGTGGTATTAAGTGCACCACAGGTCCTGAACGGAGCCTGTATGGAGCAAAGGCACAGACTAAGCTTCGGATGGAAAGGGGGACAAAGTCGAGCCCAGTCAAGGTCCAGCAAAGTCCAAGGTGTCCAGACGGTCGAAGGTCAGTGGTTTCTTCTTGTAGAATCTTGTCCATGTAAAGTCTAAAGTCCTGTAGCCAGGTAACCCATTTTATACCCACGGGAGAGGGTTGGACAGATTCAGGGGACACTCCTAGGGGAGGGGCAGGACAGAGGGGTGGCTACACCCATGTCCTTTCTCCAGCTTCGTGCCAGAGCAGGAGCCAATGGCTCCCAGAACTGGTTTGAGTTGGACTATGCACAGGGACACCAAATGTGGCCCAAGTGCAGACTTTCAGGCACTCTCAGAGTGCACCCACCCAGCCCCAATACACTAAATCCTGTCTGGGAGGTGGTCAGACCCCCCCGTGACAGGATGCCTATTGTGCTGCCTTCCGCTGCTCGAGCTTGGCTCAGCAGCAGGAGGGGCAGAAATGTGTCTCTGGTCGGCAGCATCCATTTTGTGCTGTCCGGGTCGAGAAGGCTAGCACCGGTAAGACGAGTGACCCACGAAGCTCACTTCAGAAGGGTGGAATCATACCTCCCACAACAGTTACTGGTATGGAGGTATGATTCCAAGATGTTTGATACCAAACTCGATATGTTTCTATGCAGCCGTTTTCGAGATAGCATTTACCACAAGGTTATAATGCACCTCTACCTATATGTCCGGCTGAGTCACAGACAACCCGGGAGAATGGTCTCCGAAGGCTGCAGAGAGGCTCTGCTCATGCAGGGGCACCCTCTCACATAAAACCATGCACCCTGACTTCAGGATTGTTAAGGCCTGCTATAGGAGTGACAAAAGTTTTAAGTGTAGTGGCAATTAGATATACTGAACCTATAATTAATGTAAGTGGTGCAAGCACCATCTTACACAGGCTGCAGTAGCAGACCTCGAGTTCCATTTTGCATGGCCTCTCATGGGTGGCATAATACATGCTTCAGCCCATGGGAGGCCTCTGGGGTAACTATGCCCTGGGTACATGTGTACCATATACTGGGGACTGATAAGGGTACCCCAGTATCCAATCTGGAGTGTACCAAAGTACATGCATGACAATTTAAGGGAGAAAGCAGATAGACTGGGGTGATGATTAGCAGGATCCCAGTCAGACTAGTCAAAAACAGTGAGGCATCAAGCAAAAAGTGGGGGTAACCATAAGAAGCAGATACTACTTTCCTACATACACCCCCCAAACGCAAGGACATTAAACTAACCTTGACCAGTTGAGTCTTACTGTTCTAAGTGGAAATATCTGGAGAGTCCATCTGCATTGGCATGGTTACTCCCAGGTCTATGTTCCACTGTATAGTCCATCCCCTGTAGGGAAATGGACCACCTCAAAAGTTTGGGGTTTCTCCCTTCATCTATTTTACCCATAAGAGGGGCTTATGGTCTGTCTGAACAATGAAGTGAGTGCCAAACAAGTATGGCCTCAGCTTCTTCAGAGCCCAAACCACAGCAAAGGCTTCCCTCTCAATAGCTGACCAATGTTTCTCTCTGGGGGTCATCCTTCTGCTTATAAAAGCTACTGGCTGATCCTGACCCTCTTCATTCAGTTGTGATAACACAGCCCCTACCCCCAACTCAGATGCATCAGTTTGAACAATGAACTGTTTGGAATAGTCAGGACTTTGCAGAATGGGAGCAGTGCACATGGCCTGCTTCAGGTCATCAAATGTCTTTTGACAGCTAACTGTCCACTGAACTTTCTTAGGCCTTCTCTTAGAGGTCAGATCATTCAAGGAGGTCACTTTGTATCCATACCCCTTGACAAACCTCCTGTAGTACCCAGTCAGGCCCAAGAAAGCTCTGACCTGAGTCTGGTTAGTTGGAGCAACCCATTCCATTATGGTCTGGATTTTGCTCTGCAATGGTTGAACCTGTCCTCCACCCACAAGGCGGCCTAGGTACACAACCTTACTCTGCCCTATCTGGCACTTAGTGGCCTTGATAGTGAGGCCTGCCTTTTGCAGGGCCTCCAAAACATTTCTCAAGTGGACCAGGTGATCCTCCCAGGTGGAGCTAAAGACAGCAATATCATCAAGATAAGCTGCACTATAGGCTTCCAGGCCTGTGAGAACTTTATTCACCAACCTTTGAAAATTGGCAGGTGCATTCTTCAAACCAAAGGGCATCACAATAAATTGATAATGCCCACTAGGGGTTGAGAATGCTGTTTTGTGCTTAGCATCCTCAGCTAGTCTGATTTGCCAGTAGCCAGCTGTGAGGTCAAATGTACTCAGAAACTTGGCTGAGGCCAAAGTATCTATAAGTTCATCTGCCCTGGGAATAGGATGAGCATCAGTCCTAGTGACTGCATTGAGCCCCCTGTAGTCTACACAAAACCTCATCTCTCTTTTACCACCCTGGGTGTGAGGTCTGGGTACCAGGACTACTGGACTATCCCAATGGCTATCTGAGGGTTCAATTACTCCCAATTCCAGCATCTTTTGGACCTCAGTCCTGATGCAGTCTCTGACATGGTCTGGTTGTCTGTAAATGTTGTTCTTTACAGGTAAGCTCTCACCTGTGTCCACTTCATGGGTACACCAGGTGGTCTGACTGGGAGTCAGTGAGAACATGTGTCTGTACTGATTGAGGACTTTCCTGCAATCAGTCTGTTGCTGCTCAGTGAGGCTGCCTGCCAAGGCTACACCATCTACTGAACCATCATCAGGGTTCTGAGAGAGGAGGTCGGGGAGTGGGTCACTCTCTTCCTCCTGTTCCCTCATCAGTAGCCATGAGCAAGCCCATGTCTGCCCTGTCAACATATGGTTTGAGCCTGTTCACATGGAGCACTGTATGGGGGCTCCTGGGAGTTCCAAGGTCCACCATGTAGGAAACCTCTCCCTTCTGCTCAAGTGTGGTATGTGGTCCACTTCATTTGTCCTGGAGAGCTGCTGGGGCCACAGGCTCCAACACCCATACCTTCTGTCCTGGCTGGTACACAGTCAGAACAGCCTTTTGGTCATGCCAAGCTTTCTGTAATTCTTGGCTAGCCTCAAGGTTTTTGGATGCCTTCTTCATGTACTCAGCCATCCTGGAGCGGAGACCAAGTACATAGTCCACTATGTCTTGTTTAGGTGGTTTGAGAGGTAACTCCCATCCCTCCTTCACCAGACACAAGGGACCCCTAACTGGATGTCCAAACAGAAGTTCAAAAGGGCTGTAACCAACCCCCTTCTGAGGATCCTCTCTGTAGACAAAGAGAAGGCAGGGCAACAGGACATCCCATTTTTGCCTAAGCTTTTCTGGGAGGCCCATGATCATGCCCTTCAGGGTTGTGTTGAACCTTTCAACTAACCCATTGCATTGTGGGTGATCGGGTGTGGTGAACTTGTAGTTCACTCCACACTCCTTCCACATAGCAGTTATATAACTTGACATGAAGTTTGCACCCCTGTCAGTTAAAACCTCCTTATGGAAACCCACTTCCCAGGAGGGCCCTGGCCACCACAGGAGCTGTGGTTGTTCTAAGGGGTATTGCTTCTGGATACTTAGTGGCATGGTCCACCACCACTAGTATGAATCTGTGCCCAGATGCAGTTGGAGGATCCATGGGACCAACAATTTAAATCCCAACCCTCTCAAAGGGAACCCCAACCACAGGTAATGGTATCAGGGGGGCCTTTGTAGTACCACCTGCCTTACCATTGGCTTGGCAAGTGATACAGGAGCGACAACACTCCTTGGTGTCCTCTGACATGTGAGGCCAGTGAAAGTGAGGGACAAGCCTGTCCCAAGTCTTACTTTGGCCTAGTTGTCCTGCTAAAGGGATGTCATGTGCCAGTGTCAGTAGGAAGCCCCTAAACTTCAGCGGTATAACCAACCTCCTGGTAGCACCAGGCTTGGGGTCTCTACCCTCTGAGTAAAGGAGTCCATCATCCCAGTAGATCCTGTGGCACCCACTGGCACTCTTAGCAGCCTCAGCAGCAGCTTGCTGTCTGAGGGGTTCAAGAGAGGGGCAGATGTGCTGCTCCTGACTCAGTTCTGCCCTGGATGGGCCCCCTGTCCCCAAGAACTCAACCTGATGATGTTCAAGTTCTTCTGAGACAGTTCCTTCACAGGGACTTGGATCATCTTCCTCAGGAGACTGATCCTCACTCTGAGTCTGGGGGGAAGACACTGCATTACCCCTACTGCCCCTGCTCTTGGAAGGCACCTGGTCCATTCTTCCAGGATCCAGGGCCTGTTCAGTGGAAGACATTTTTGCCTGTGACCTGGTCACAGCAAACACATCTGCAGAGATGCCCAACATTGCTGCATGTGTCCTGAGTTCCACTTCAGCCCAAGCTGAAGTCTCCAAATCATTGCCCAACAAGCATTCCACAGGGGGGTCTGAGCTAACCACAACCTTCTTAGGGCCAGTTACTCCCCCCCAGCTGAAATTAACAACTGCCAAGGAATGGTCTGTCCTGACATTGCTAGCATTGGTCACTTGGTACATCTCACCAAGTATGATCTGGTCAGGGCTTACAAGATCCTTAGTCACCATTGTGACACTGGCTCCTGTGTCCCTATATGTCATGGCCTCCTTACCATTGATCAAAGGCTGTTTCTGTATTTGCCTTGATTCCTGGGACTGACAAATAGGGAGGTAATATCCATGCCCCCATCACAGACTAAAAGAGCCTGAGCTGGGTGTTCTGACTAGGCCAGAACCCATCTCAGATCCCAGGGTTAACCCTACTATACCCTTGTTTACAGTACCACCACTTGGAGCTGAACTAGGGGGACCAAAGGGGATGATGGACGGAGTGTTGAACATTGCAAGCACTCACCCCCAGTCAACTGATCTGGGTTTAATCCATCATCATTCTTTAGCTCACTCCGCCACCCCAGTTCAGACATGGCCATATGCAAATCAGTCTGACCCTGTGCCTCATGGGAACAGTCCAGCCCGAACTGCCAAGCCATGTCTTCCCTGGACCGGAAACAAGCATCCTGGGACCAGTTTCTGGCTTACAGCCGTCATCAGCCAGGCTATCTTGAATCCAGTGGCAAAGTGAGCAAGGGACCCACGTCTGGGCATACCCTGCCAACTTAGGGCGAACATAGAAAAACCAAAGTGGATGATGGACGGAGTATTGAACATTGCAAGCACTCAACCCCAGTCAACTGATCTGGGTTTAATCCATCATCATTCTTTAGCTCAATCCGCCACCCCAGTTCAGACATGGCCATATGCAAATCAGTCTGACCCTGTGCCTCATGGAACAGTCCAGCCCGAACTGCCAAGCCATGTCTTCCCTGGACCGGAAACAAGCATCCTGGGACCGGTTTCTGGCTTACAGCCGTCATCAGCCAGGCTATCTTGAATCCAGTGGCAAAGTGAGCAAGGGACCCACGTCTGGGCATACCCTGCCAACTTAGGGCGAACATAGAAAAACCAAAGGGGATGATGGACGGAGTGTTGAACATTGCAAGCACTCACCCCCAGTCAACTGATCTGGGTTTAATCCATCATCATTCTTTAGCTCACTCCGCCACTCCAGTTCAGACATGGCCATATGCAAATCAGTCTGACCCTGTGCCTCTTGGGGCCGTCCAGCCCGAACTGCCAAGCCATGTCTTCCCTGGACCGGAAACAAGCATCCTGGGACCGGTTTCTGGCTTACAGCCGTCATCAGCCAGGCTATCTTGAATCCAGTGGCAAAGTGAGCAAGGGACCCACGTCTGGGCATACCCTGCCAACTTAGGGCGAACATAGAAAAACCAAAGGGGATGATGGACGCAGTGTTGAACATTGCAAGCACTCACCCCCAGTCAACTGATCTGGGTTTAATCCATCATCATTCTTTAGCTCACTCCGCCACCCCAGTGCAGACATGGCAAATGCAAAACAGTCTGACCCTGTGCCTCATGGGAACAGTCCAGCCCGAACTGCCAAGCCATGTCTTCCCTGGACCGGAAACAAGCATCCTGGGACCGGTTTCTGGCTTACAGCCGTCATCAGCCAGGCTATCTTGAATCCAGTGGCAAAGTGAGCAAGGGACCCACGTCTGGGCATACCCTGCCAACTTAGGGCGAACATAGAAAAACCAAAGGGGATGATGGACGGAGTGTTGAACATTGCAAGCACTCACCCCCAGTCAACTGATCTGGGTTTAATCCATCATCATTCTTTAGCTCACTCCGCCACCCCAGTTCAGACATGGCCATATGCAAATCAGTCTGACCCTCTGCCTCATGGGAACAGTCCAGCCCGAACTGTCAAGCCATGTCTTCCTGGACCGGAAACAAGCATCCTGGGACCGGTTTCTTGCTTACAGCCGTCATCAGCCAGGCTATCTTGAATCCAGTGGCAAAGTGAGCAAGGGACCCACGTCTGGGCATACCCTGCCAACTTAGGGCGAACATAGAAAAACCAAAGGGGATGATGGACGGAGTGTTGAACATTGCAAGCACTCACCCCCAGTCAACTGATCTGGGTTTAATCCATCATCATTCTTTAGCTCACTCCGCCACCCCAGTTCAGACATGGCCATATGCAAATCAGCCTGACCCTGTGCCTCATGGGAACAGTCCAGCCCGAACTGCCAAGCCATGTCTTCCCTGGACCGGAAACAAGCATCCTGGGACCGGTTTCTGGCTTACAGCTGTCATCAGCCAGGCTATCTTGAATCCAGTGGCAAAGTGAGCAAGGGACCCACGTCTGGGCATACCCTGCCAACTTAGGGCGAACATAGAAAAACCAAAGGGGATGATGGACGGAGTGTTGAACATTGCAAGCACTCACCCCCAGTCAACTGATCTGGGTTTAATCCATCATCATTCTTTAGCTCACTCCGCCACCCCAGTTCAGACATGGCCATATGCAAATCAGTCTGACCCTGTGCCTCATGGGAACAGTCCAGCCCGAACTGCCAAGCCATGTCTTCCCTGGACCGGAAACAAGCATCCTGGGACCGGTTTCTGGCTTACAGCCGTCATCAGCCAGGCTATCTTGAAACCAGTGGCAAAGTGAGCAAGGGACCCACGTCTGGGCATACCCTGCCAACTTAGGGCGAACATAGAAAAACCAAAGGGGATGATGGACGGAGTGTTGAACATTGCAAGCACTCACCCCCAGTCAACTGATCTGGGTTTAATCCATCATCATTCTTTAGCTCACTCCGCCACCCCAGTTCAGACATGGCCATATGCAAATCAGCCTGACCCTGTGCCTCATGGGAACAGTCCAGCCCGAACTGCCAAGCCATGTCTTCCTGGACCGGAAACAAGCATCCTGGGACCGGTTTCTGGCTTACAGCTGTCATCAGCCAGGCTATCTTGAATCCAGTGGCAAAGTGAGCAAGGGACCCACGTCTGGGCATACCCTGCCAACTTAGGGCGAACATAGAAAAACCAAAGGGGATGATGGACGGAGTGTTGAACATTGCAAGCACTCACCCCCAGTCAACTGATCTGGGTTTAATCCATCATCATTCTTTAGCTCACTCCGCCACCCCAGTTCAGACATGGCCATATGCAAATCAGTCTGACCCTGTGCCTCATGGGAACAGTCCAGCCCGAACTGCCAAGCCATGTCTTCCTGGACCGGAAACAAGGATCTTGGGACCGGTTTCTGGCTTACAGCCGTCATCAGCCAGGCTATCTTGAATCCAGTGGCAAAGTGAGAAAGGGACCCACGTCTGGGCATACCCTGCCAACTTAGGGCGAACATAGAAAAACCAAAGGGGATGATGGACGGAGTGTTGAACATTGCAAGCACTCACCCCCAGTCAACTGATCTGGGTTTAATCCATCATCATTCTTTAGCTCACTCCGCCACCCCAGTTCAGACATGGCCATATGCAAATCAGTCTGAACTAGGGGGAACAGTTGCCTTAGGGGCAGTGGTGGTGGTAGGAGGATTCTTGGCTTTGGCACAATTGGCATCCCTAGGCCAATGTGTCTTTTCCTTACACAGGAAACACCGAGGCTTCTTTCTGCCTTTACCCTTGTTAGATTGTGACCCACCCTCAGATGCAGGTTTTTGGGGCCCTGTAGAAGACTTCTGGTCTTTACCCTTCTCCCTACCCTTATCTGCAGGTTTAGCATCAGGCTTCTTTTGGTCACCACCTTGGTTCTGATTTTTCTGCTTCATCCTGGTTCTGACCCACCTATCTGCCTTCTTTCCCAATTCTTGTGGAGAAGTCAGATCAGAGTCAACCTAGTACTGATGCAACAACTGGTTTTGGCATTTATTAAGGATCTGCTCCCTCATAATCAAATTGTACAATCCCTTGAAATCATTCACTTTGCTGCCAAGCAACCAGCCTTCCAGAGCCTTAGTAGCACAATCTACAAATTCCACCCAGTCTTGAGTCTGTGCTTTCTGGGTGTCTCTGAACTTAATCCTGTATTGTTCAGTGGTTAAGCCAAACCCATCAATGAGAGCTCTCTTCAGGACTGAGTAATTGTCAGCATCCTCTTCTCTAGCAGTGAGGAGCTTATCTCTACCTATGTCAGCAAAGGAGAGCCACAAGATAGCTGCCCACTGCTCTTGAGGGACCTTCTGTACTTTATAGGCCCTCTTTAAAGCAGTTATCCATTTGTGGATGTCATCCCCACCATGGTAGGGAGGGACTATCTTGCTCACGTTCCTATGGTCATAAGTGTATTCCTTTACCCTAGGGACACTGTTGCTGCCACCATGGGACTCTAGTCCCAATCTCTTTCTAGCCTTGTGGATCTCTAAGGATTCCTTATCTAGTGCCAATTGCTCTTGCCTGAGCCTAAGTTTAACTTTCTCAAGCTCTAGGAATTGGCACTCTCTGTCATAAGAGTTATCTCTCTTATTGGATATCGAGGTCCCTATAGAAGTTCCTGAATGTCGAGATTCTACAGATCTCCTGGGTAAACTCTGTACTCTTCCTGGTGGAGTGAAGAGAGGGCCACTGGGGCCTTCTCTCCCACCTCCTGGAAGATCTAGGTTGTCCTGGGGGGATTCATTTTGATCCTCCTGGTCAGGGTTTGATTCCAGGTCAAAGAAGGTTTCATTTCCTGGCCTGTCCTCATTCCCTGGCCACCCACTCTATCTACCTCATCAGACCCTGGGGTCTTCCTAAGGCCACTGGCTTCTCCTCTAGAAGACATACTAAGTGTGGTGTGGTGTAGGCACCTACTTAACCTAGTGGAGACTAAACTTTCTTAGGTTGGAGAAATGGTGTGCTAGACCCTTAAATTACCCAACTCCAAGTTCAGTAGAACTTACTTATTCTAATCTTGAAGTATTATATGTGCTTAATACTTTAGTGGTTTTCAGTTAATCACTCAATGAGATGTTTCTGGTAAAACAATGGCAAGCTTGAATCCCAACCGCTGGTCACCAATGTGAAAAGGTGGCCTGGTATATGCTGTCCACTAATTAAAGTGGGCACCTTGTACCAGTCCACATGACCCTTATGATGTATGAGGGCAAAGATAACCTTATTGAAAGCTATCCTAGCGGTTGCTATGGAGAGCAGCCTTCAGGCTTAATCTTGAAGGAATGTAAAGCAGCTTGTTTTACCAGAATATCACCTCCTGAATGACTAAATGAAGGAGAACCACACAGTAGTTATATAAAAATATGTATTTATTAATATAACACTCTCTACTATCCTCTACACGAGGATAGAACAGAAAGCACACAATATGTAATCAATAGAACAATCGTAAGTAGCACAATACACAGTGGGATCCCGGGGGAGACCAAACCATATACTAAAATAGTGTTCTAACAATCACGACTTGGATCAAGACACAATCTAGAACACGTAGAATCACTGGGACCCCAAGGAACCACCCAAGGTGAGTAGATAGGGACCCCACGGAGGACGGGTGCAGTGTGGGAACAAGACCGCGGGCTCCGTACAATTCTATAGGAAAGTCGCGGTTGCAGTTTTAAAGTTTAAGGACCCTCTAGGAGGACTTCGAGCGAACCCTGTGGAACTTAGGAGTTTGAAGAGCCATCCCACCCATGGATACCGTAGTACCAGAGTTACCTATCCCAGGGAAGCCGGGTGCATAGGTCTGAAGTGGCGTCGGAAACTCTTGTCGTTCTCAATGGAAGGCTGTGAAGAAGTACTGCTGCCATGAAGGTGAAAAGGGTCCGGTGGAATCCAAGCCTGGATTCTGGAAGGAAGGAACCTGAAAGCAGAGGGGACAGAGTCTGGGTCACTTCAGAGTAACCAGGGGCTCGGGAGACGAATGCCCACCGATGTCAGGTGCTTCAGGTGCGAAGAAGGGATACTTGACTCTGCAGCCACGAGGACCAGGAGACATTGAGGATGAACAGGAGCCAGAGGTGAGCTGTCCCACAGAGGATGTCGAGTGCTGAGGGGTCGGTGTCCAGCGGGGGCACCAACAAGCCTTGGCAAAAGCAACCCATGCATGAAGATCAAGCAGGTTCCTGTGTGGACCAGCAAGGTCCAGGAGACTCACCAAGCAATGGGGAGTCAGAGCACATCTGGAGCAACCAGGAAATCTCACGAGAAATCAAGATGGCCCTCAGGGGGACCCACAGGCCAAAGAACCAGGAGTCACGAGGGGACCTCGAGCAAGATTGCAAAGCACCAGCCCACGGAGCACTCGGTGCAAGGAGGCCAGAGTTCTTTGGTACAAATACTGCTCAGGGTCAGGACTACATGGAGTCCAATGCACAAGCTCAGGAATTGTCAACAAGCATATGCACTTGCAAATGGATGCGGTACATAGGGGTTCGGGTTACGCAGCCCCCACAAGGGATACTAGCCTCAAACTTGGTGAGAGGACAGATCAACCTCAGGGACTTTCAGTAACCCCCATCCTGTGTTGCTAAAATCTCCAGAGTACACAGGAGCTCAAGATCAGCAGACCGGTCAGTTGCAGTTTGGTGCCTGCGAAGCAGGGAGTGACTCCTTCACTCCAAGGGAGATTCTTCTGTTGTCTTAAGTGCACCACAAGTCCTGCACAGAGTCTTTATGGAGCAAAGGCACAAACTAAGCTTCGGACGGTAAGGGGGACGAAGTCGAGCCCAGTCGAGGTCCAGCGAAGTCCAAGGTGTCCAGACGGTCGAAGGTCAGTGGTTTCTTCTTGTAGAATCTTGTCCATGTAAAATCTAATGTCCTGTAGCCAGCTAACCCATTTTATACCCAGGGGAGAGGGTTGGACAGATTCAGGGGACCCTCCTAGGAGAGGGGCAGTGCAGAGGGGTGGCTACACCCATGTCCTTTGTCCAGCTTTGTGCCAGAGCAGGAGCCAATGGCTCCCAGAACTGGTTTGAGCTGGAATATGCACAGGGACACCAAATGTGGCCTAAGTGCAGCCTTTCAGGCACTCTCAGAGTGCACCCACCCAGCCCCAATACACTATATCCTGTCTGGGAGATGGTCACACCTCCCCGTGACAGGATGCCTATTGTGCTGCCTTCCTCTGCTTGAGCTTGGCTCAGCAGCAAGAGGGTAGAAATGTGTCTCTGGTAGGCAGCATCCATTTTGTGCTGTCTGGATCGAGAAGGATGGCACCTGTAAGACCAGTGACCCCACGAATCTCGCTTCAGAAGGGTGGAATCATACCTCCCACACCAGTTACTGGTGTGGAGGTATGATTCCAAGATGTTTGATTCCAAACTCGATATGTTTCTATGCAGCCGTTTTTAAGATAGCATTTACCGCGAGGTTATAATGCACCTCTACCTATATGTCCGGCTGAGTCACAGACAATCCGGGAGAATGGTCTCCGAAGGCTGCAGAGTGGCTCTGCTCATGCAGGGGCACCCTCTCACATAAAACCAACCACGCACCCTGACTTCAGGATTGTTAAGGCCTGCTATAGGGGTGACTTATAAGTTTTAAGTGTAGTGACAATTAGATATAGTGAACCTATATCTAATGTAAGTGGTGCAAGCACCATATTACACATGCTGCAGGAGCAGACCTCGAGTTCCATTTTGCATGGCCTCTCATGGGCGGCATAATCCATGCTTGAGCCCATGGGTGGCCTCTGGGGCACCTATGCCCTGCGTACATGTGTACCATATACTAGGAACTGATAAGGGTACCTCAGTATCCAATCTGGAGTGTACCAAAGTACATGCATGACAATTTAAGGGAGAAAGCAGATAGACTGGGGTCCTGATTAGCAGGATCCCAGTCAGACTAGTTAAAAACAGTGAGACATCAAACAAAAAGTGGGGGTAACCATAAGAAGCAGATACTACTTTCCTACACTTATCATAAGAGTGGTCCATCTTGCTAAATACAGAGGTCCCTGCTGACTGTCCTGAATGATTCGATTCTGCAGAGGGAGATCTAGATCTCCTTGGTAAACCTGCACTCTTCCAGGAGGAGTAAAGTGAGGGCCTTCATGACCTCCTCCATCCTCCTCTTGAAGATCTGAGTTATCCATCAGGTTCTCCCTGGTCAGGGTTAGATTCCAGGTCATTAAGGATGTCACCTCCTGACCTGTCCTCATTCCCTGTCCCACCCACTCTGTCCTGCTCATCTGTCCCAGGAGTCTTCCTTAAGTCATCTAACATTAACATCTCTATCCGACTTTGAGTGTTGGCACTTCTCCCTGTCTTCAGCTTTTTAGAGGCACACAGGGATTTCAATTCTTGGAATGAAAGCTTACAGTATCTAGAAGGCAGAGAGCCACTGGCATCTCCTTTAGTAGACATACTAAGTGTAGTGAGGTGCTGCACCTACCTAACCTAGTGGGAACTAAACTCTTTGAGGTTGGAGAAAGGGTTTGCTAGACCCTTGTCACCTGCGAATACCTCGGAGTCGATTTGATGCTCAATTAGGGTCCACATCTTGATCATCTCAATTCTGCCGTATAAGCAACACAGAATCTTGATCGGATCAAGTGAGGGAAGGAAGGGAAGGGAACAGGGGGGAAGGAGACCTAGTAGAGAAATGCACACATTAGCTATCTGTACCAGCACCTCAATAAAACAAACTTAAGTAAGGACTTCATTATACCTGTAAAGAAAAATAAAGGCAGACTGCATTGTAATAAGTCCTGTTTGAATTCAGTTACGAACCGTAAGGATTTGATCCTGTAATACACAGAGGGCATGAAATGCTCATGAACAAGCAACCTCAATAAGTCTCGCTATACCCTATATGAGCTACAGAAGAATGTCCAGTACCTACCCAAAGGTATAAAATGCCCAGCGTCACAGGGGAAGAGAAGATACTTCAACAGAGATCCTCCCCTGTTAAATGGCAATAGAAAACATTTAGCATGATTAGAGCCTCAATTGATCTGTGCAATGCACCTTAATTCATGTTAGAAATACACATGAAGTACACACCTGCAGGGTTGTTCCCACCCATGCAGTGAAGGACGAAGCAATGTCACAATGATAAATCAGACAGCATTATCTCCCAGGGTATATATAGACACACCCAAGTCACAACAGAAACAAAATACCTCTCCTTGAGGTTAATAAGAAATATAAACTTCTCTGAGTCTCAATGGGTGTCGGAAACCTCTCCCTGAGGTGTAAGTGGTGCCCAACACTAGCAGAAGTAGCAGTAAAGAAACAAGAAGCCACCGCCTTAGTGAACAACAGCTCAAAGAATGCGGTGACTGAATTGAGCAAGGCAAATAGTCCTGAACCAAAAAGGTGCACATGGAACAACTTGCCCACCACCCAATTACATTACTCATTGAAGAGCAGTCGATTCAAGGGTTCTCTGGAACTGCTCCAAACACTGGAAATGCTTGAGCGGCAGGAATGAATAATCTGCCTTGAGCCGGTCACGAAGCCGCAACTTAAGGGATTCCGGCCAGATCCTTCCATCCGTCGACCCCGGAACAGGAAGCAGAACCCGGACTCATGGGAGTTGTAGTCCAGAACTGCTCGCTCCACTCTAGTCCGTTCCGGACCGAGGAAGCAACAGCGTTTCACCTCTAGAACATAAGGTAAGTTATGACAGTACATCCCTCTCCCCTGGGAACGCTGACAAGGGCCAGGCTTCTGAGGGAAACAGTCATGAAACCTCCAAACACATCTGGTAGCATGAACCCCAGAAGCAGGTTCCCAAGAATTCTCCTCCAGGCCATACCCCTTCCAGGAAACCAAGTACCACAGTTTACGTCCCCTGAATTTGGAGTCAAGAATACCCTGTACCTCATACTCCAAGTCTGATCAACCTAAACAGGAGCAGTCAACCTCCTTACCGGGGTGAGTGATGGTTTCAACAACAAAACATGGAAGACCGGGTGGATTCTTAGGTGTTTAGGTAAAGCCAACTTTACAGCTACAGGGTTGATCACCTTGAGAATTCTGTATGGACCAATGTAATGTGGATTAAAGATACTATACCTTCTGAAACGCAGATTCTTAGTAGACATCCATACTGCAACTCCCTTCCTGTATCTTGATTCTCTTCTCCGATGGAGATCTGCGTACTTCTTATACCTGACCTTAGCTTCGACTACATTTTTTCTCGTTTCGATCAAGGTTCTTTGTATGTACTTCACCCTCTTCGCACCTCTAGAAGTTTGTCAGTGATTTGTGGATGCACAAAAGGTATAAACCTACGATGAAATCCATATGTGCTATGAAATGGTGCGGAACAAGTCGTGCTATGTTGAGCACTATTATAGGCCACCTCTGCTATCCACAACCATTCCACCCATGATTCGGTATGAGTATTCACATTACACCGTAGGTACTGTTTGAGAGTCTGATTTATTCTCTCCATTTGTTCATCTGTTTGTGGGTGGAAACTTGTGGAGGTAGCAGCTGTGAAGTTCAGAGCGGAGCACCACACCTTCCAGAATTGTGCGGTAAATTGGGACCCCCTGCCTGATACTATTACCTGGGGGAACCCATGTAAACGAACAATGTTAGCTAATAACAGCTGTGCTACCTTTCCAGAGGAAGGGGCATGACTACACGCGATGAAATGACCCATCTTAGTCAAACTGGCTTTCACCACCAGGATCGTTGTGCACCCTTGATCAATAGGCAGCCCTACAATGAAATCTAAAGAGATATGCTCCCACAGTTTCTTAGGGGTTGGTAAAGGACGTAAACAACCATAAGGCTTACCCCGCTCTCATTTCATTTGAGCACATATCTCACATTTTCTAACCATAGCCGTTATGTCCTTTCGTACTGTAGGCCACCAGAACTGCACCAATACTCTTTCTAACGTTTTTTCCACTCCGTTGTGATCAGCCACAGGAGTGGAATGACACCATTTCATCGCCTCCTTGCATAACATGAGAGAAGGGACTAAGATTGAATTGCCTCTCATTGGAATCCTTTTTTTCAAACACCAGTCCCTGTGTTTTTCCAACCAAGCTTTCCATGTATGACCATTCACCTCAGTCTTCACCTTTTCTAGGAACTGGTCTGTGTGTAACAAACATACAACTTTTTCTGGGCTGATTATGGCTTGAATCGGATTCTCAATGGGTGAAATCGGGATGTCTTGTCTAGTCAATGCATCAGCCTTCCTATTGTCCTTCCCTGGTCTATAAGTGAGAAGGAATTGAAATTCTTCAAAGAAGAGCATCCATCGTAATTGTCTGGGAGACAAAACTCGAGCTGACTTCATGTACTGTAGATTACGGTGATCAGTATATACGGTGAAGGTGTGTTTTGCTCCCATCAAATAGTGACGCCATTCATTGAAGGCTTCCTTTATAGCCAGGGGTTCTTTTTCAGATCACTGACAAAATATCGATCGCACAAATATCGAGCAGACAAAATATCGTGGACAAAATATCGACTGTCAAAATATCGACTCCCTATCTCCAAACAGGTAAGTACAAAAATATCGAATCCAAATAATCGTCGTTAAAAATATAGTTAGTCAAACTATATCGAATTTTATAAATCTGTTAAAAGTAATGTAAAATTAATGAAATAATAGATAAAATACAGTAAAACATACTTAAAATTAGTTAAATTACTTTAAAATTAATAAATAATTATTTTAAGTAAAAAAAAATCTACATACATTTTTATTTTTTAATACATACATATATTAACGTAATAATATACAATAATAATCACCACTTTTAGCGTAGGATAGCGGGAGGGTAAAATTGACTATTCCCACTCCAAAGAGTGCGACAGTAGGGAAAGCGTTGGATAGCGTAGAGGTAAAAATTACTATTCTCACTCCAGAGAGTGCAACAATAGGGAATGCGTTGGTTAGCGGGAGGGTAAAAATTACTATTCCCAATCCAGTGAATGCAACAGTAGGGAAAGCGTTGGATAGCATAGGGGTAAAATTACTATTCCCACTCCAGTGAGTGCAACAATAGGGAAACCGTTGGATAGCGTAGGGGTAAAATTTACTATTCCCACTCCAGTGAGTGCAACATTAGGGAAAGCGTTGGATAGCATAGGGATAAAAATTACTATTCCCACTCCAGTGAGTGCAACAATAGGGAAACCGTTGGATAGCGTAGGGGTAAAATTTACTATTCCCACTCCAGTGAGTGCAACATTAGGGAAAGCGTTGGATAGCATAGGGGTAAATATTACTATTCCCACTCCAGAGAGTGCAACAGTAGGGAAAGCGTTGGATAGCGTAGGGGTAAAAATTATTATTCCCACTCCAGAGAATGCAACAGTAGAGAAAGTGTTGGATAGCGGGAGGGTAAAAATTACTATTCCCACTCCAGTGAGTGCAAAAGTAGGGAAAGCGTTGGATAGCGTAGGTGTAAAAATTACTATTCCCACTCCAGAGAGTGCAACAGTAGGGAAATGGTTAGATAGCGGGAGGGTTAAAATTACTATTCCCACTCCAGTGAGTGCAACAGTAGGGAAAGTGTTGGATAGCGTAGGGGTAAAAATTACTATTCCCACTCCAGAGAGTGCAACAGTAGGGAAAGTGTTGGATAGCGTAGGAGTAAAAATTACTATTCCCACTCCAGAGAGTGCAACAGTAGGGAAATGGTTGGATAGCGGGAGGGTTAAAATTACTATTCCCACTCCAGTGAGTGCAACAGTAGGGAAAGCGTTGGATAGCGTAGGGGTAATAATTACTATTTCCACTCCAGAGAGTGCAACAGTAGGGACAGGGTAGGATAGCGGGAGGGTTAAAATTACTATTCCCACTCCAGTGAGTGCAACAGTAGGGAAAGTAATATTTTAATATTTTACTAAAAATTATTAATTATCAATACTAATAAATATTATTAATAACTAATTACCAATTACAAAATCTTTAATAATTAATTTATTATAAATACAATACAAATTATTTATTAAAAATTAATTACCTATTAATAAATCATTAACAACCAATTAATAATCATTACCAGATTTGTATAAATATTTAAATAAATACCAATTAATATTTAATTACCAGTAAATTAAGTATCAATACAAAAAAGTATTTTTCTATAATTAACTAATTACAATTAAATTACTTCCTCCCACATTCCCCTATAAACCCACATCCCGCTACAACTATTTAATTAATAGAAATAACATAATTACCAATAAATCAATTTAAAAAAATAATTACCAATTAATAAAATGTATTTACCAATTAATAATTAATTAACAATAAATTAATTAACAATACCAATTAATATTAATTAATATGTACTTAATTTCAATTAAATTACTTCCCACCCTATTCCCTATAAACCCACATCCCGGCACAACTATTTAATTAATAGAAGTAACATAATTACCAATTAATCCATTAAAAAAATTATTACCAATTAATAAAATGTAATTACCAATTAATAATTAATTAACAATAAATTAATTATCAATACCAATTAATATTTATTAATATGTACTTAATTTCAATTAAATTACTTCCCACCCTATTCCCCTATAAACCCACATCCCGCTACAACTATTTAATTAATAGAATTAACATAATTACCAATTAATCAATAAAAAAAAAAAATACCAATTAATAAAATGTAATTACCAATTAATAATTAATTAACAATAAATTAATTAACAATACCAATTAATATTAATTAATATGTACTTAATTTCAATTAAATTACTTCCCACCCTATTCCCCTATAAACCCACATCCCGGTACAACTATTTAATTAATAGAAGTAACATAATTACCAATTAATCCATTAAAAAAAATTATTACCAATTAATAAAATGTAATTACCAATTAATAATTAATTAACAATAAATTAATTATCAATACCAATTAATATTTATTAATATGTACTTAATTTCAATTAAATTACTTCCCACCCTATTCCCCTATAAACCCACATCCCGCTACAACTATTTAATTAATAGAATTAACATGATTACCAATTAATCAATTAAAAAAATACCAATTAATAAAATGTAATTACCAATTAATAATTAATTAACAATAAATTAATTATCAATACCAATTAATATTTATTAATATGTACTTAATTTTAATTAAATTACTTCCCACCCTATTCCCTATAAACCCACTACCCGCTACGGAATTAAATTACACAAAAATTAAATAACATAAAATTCATTGCTTTTAAAAATTAAACATACATTACAACAACTAATATACACTTTTAACACATATACTAACATACAATACACTTAGAAAAATTCGATATTATAAAAAATTCGATATTTTTTAATGTCTATATTATGTACTTCGATATTTTAACAATCGATATTACTTACCTTAATTTTGATATTTTTAACGACTATATTATGTCCATTCGATAGTATGTCCATTCTATATTTTGGACTCGATATTTTGTCCATTCAATATTTTTTTTTCGATATTATGTCTGTTTACCTCTTTTTCGGCCACTGTATAATGTTGCTCTGCGTCATTGAGTTTTCGAGACATATAGGCTACGGGATGTAACAGCCCGTTGTCAGGATTTCTTTGAGATAACACAGCTCCTATGGCAACAACAGAAGCATCTGCTTCTACTGTGTAAGGTTTCTCAGGGCTAGGATGAGCCAAAATAGGGGCAGAAGTAAATGCTGATTTTAACAGCTCAAAGGCCTATTGAGCTTCCCCAGTCCAACACAATTTAGTTTTCTTCTTCAATAAACAGGTTATAGGTGACACAACCTTTGAGAACTGATCAATAAATCGACGATAAAAATTGGCAAAGCCCAGAAAACACTGTTTGTCACGTATAGTTTTAGGAACAGGCCAGTCTTGTACCGCTTTGATCTTCCTTTCTGACATTTCCTGCCCCTGTTCAGATAACATCACCCCCAAAAACTCAACTCGGGAAACATGAAACTCACATTTGCTGAGTTTACAGTGAAGATTGTTCTCCTGCATAGCCTGTAATACAAGTTTCACATGCTCACTATGGACTTTCGTGGTAGGGGAGTACATTAAAAGTTCATCAATATAGACAATGGTGAATATGTCTAAATATTCTCTCAATATCTCGTTCAGGAAATATTGTAAGGCCGCCGGGGCATTACAAAGCCCGAAGGGCATCACCCGGTATTCAAATCACCCATACCTGGTGCTGAAGGCGGTCTTCCATTTGTCGCCTTGTCTCATCTTCACTAGATGGTAAGCCCCTGTAAGTCAAGCTTAGTAAAAATGACTGTGTTCTTTACTGGATCCAATAGTACACTGATCAACGGAAGGGGGTATCTGTTTTTAATGGTCACTAGGTTGAGCGCTCTAAAGTCTATGCAAGTCCTCAACTCTCCATTCGCCTCGGATATAAAAAACAAAGGAAAGGCAGCGGGGATTTGGACGGGCGGATAAACCCATTGGCTAAATAGGCATCCAAATATTTTTTCAAATGCTTGTTCTCGATTTCTGAAAGGGCATAGATGCGACCACATGGCACTACTGCCCCTGGGACTAGATCGATCTGACAATCGTATTGTCTATGCGGTGGCAACCTCTCTGCTTTCTTGTCACAATACACCTCATAATATTCTTGATACAGCTCAGGCAGCACAGTATCTTGTTCAGCGGCTGTAGCTATTGCATGTTCCGTAACTTACTCGTGCAACGGAAAAGGCATTTTAACTACACAATAGCGCATACAAAACATCGATTCGAAAACGACTGTCTTATTCTCCCAATCTATGGTAGGGTTGTGTTTTTTCAGCCAAGGGAGCCCTAATATAAGGCCATATTGAGGAGCCATGATGATATTAATTGCAATCCTTTCAACATGAGACCCCATACATGTCATTTCTACTTTGTGTGTTTGCCACCGTATGGGTCCTGATTCAAGCTTTCTCCCATCAACTGCAAAAACAATTTCCAACTCTGTCTTCCTTTCAGTTTTAATTCCTAACTGATTTACCAGTGTTTCATCCATGAACAACACAGTGGCCCCAGAATCCAATAATGCTATTATTTCATGGGAACTAGAACCATTATCCAATTGGATGTTCAAATAAAAATGCTCCTTAAAGGTGCATACCGATTGGTATACAGAAGGGATTTCTACCTTGCCCTTGGGATACCCTACCACCAACCCAGGGTGTATGAGTTTTCCGACTCCTTAAGGAGGGTAGAAGGGTCTTTTAATCTCCCACATATTTATCCTTTGGTTTAGAAAAGCAATTTCTCACATAGTGGCCTTTTTTGCTACAGTTTAAACACAGAACTAGTTACCTACGATGTTCTTTCTCTTCATTCATTAAAGAAGCCCGTACTGTTCCTATCTCCATAGGTTCAGGAGTGACAGGACCTCTCTCCCCTTGTGTGGGGCCTTAATCATATCGAAGAGAAGGATAATCCCCCCTCTTCCTTTCCCCCTTATGTTCATTAATCCTATGATCCAGTCGCAAGGTCAGGTTAATCAAATCTAGACAAGAGGTGGGTTGAGGATCTCTCTGTGCTAACACATCCTTCAATTCTTCTCTTAACCCCTGGTAAAACAGAGCAGCTTGTTTTTCCTCTGGCCATCGGGTTTCAGCTATCAGTCGCTTAAATGTGGTGATGTACCACACCAGCTCCTTATGACCCTGTCTCAACTCCAACATGTCTCTATCAGCAGTGAATGTAGAGGCTCTGTGATCAAACATGCGTTCAAACTCTGTTCGAAAACCATCCCAATCGTACAACAACACATCATATTTTCTGACCAAAGGAACAGCCCATTGTGCTGCATCCCCAACCAAGTAGGAAATCACAAAAGCTACTCTGGCTTAATTAGTAACAAAGATTTTAGGACGACAAGAAAATGCAATAATATCTGTGTCATGAACACCTGCACCTTAGTAGGAACTCCATTAAACCTTTCTAGGACCGCTATTGGTATCTGAACCATAATTTCTACTGTAATAGGGGCGGATGCCGTCGGTAGACCACTCGTTGACCAGGTAAACCCTTCCTGAACATGGCTACCTGTTGCGTTAAAGGGATTTCTCTGGATCCTATCCACCCTTTCTTGCAATGCTGCGGTTTGTGCTCTTGATGCAACTAATTCAGTTTGAACTAGTTGTAAGGCAGCTAAAATATCATCTAGGGTGGTCATAGTTAAGCAACCAAGTGACCGGGAGGTTAAAAAACATGGGCAGATTATTCTGTCATCTGCGCATACCTCGGAGTCGATTTGATGCTCAATTAGGGTCCACCTCTTGATCGTCTCAATTCTGCCGTAATAAGCAACACACGATCTTGATCGGATCAAGTGAGGGAAGGAAGGGAAGGGAACAGCGGGAAAGGAGACCTAGAAGATAAATGCAAACATTAGTTATCTGTACCAGCACCTCAATAATACAAACTTAACTAAGGACTTCATTATACCTGTAAAGAAAACTAAAGGGAGGCTGCATTGTAATATGTCCAGTTTGAATTCAGTTACTGAACCGTAAGGATTTGATCCTATAATACACAGAAGGCATGAAATGCTCATGAACAAGCAACCTCAATAAGTCTCGCTATACCCTGCATGAGCTACAGAAGAATGTCCAGTACCTACCTAAAGGTATAAAATGCCCAGCGTTACAGGGGAAGAGAAGATACTTCACCAGAGATCTTCCCCTGTTAAATGGCAATAGAAAACATATAGCATGATTAAAGCCTCAATTGATCTGTGCAATGCACCTTAATTCATGTTAGAAATTCACATGAATTACACACCTGCAGGGTTGTTCCCACACATGCAGTGAAGGATGAAGCTATGTCACAATGACAAATCAGACAGCATTATCTCCCGGGGTGTATATAGACATGCCCAAGTCAAAACAGAAATGAAATACCTCTCCTTGAGGTTAATAAGAAACGTAAACTCCTCTGAGTCTCAAGGGGTATCGGAAACCTCTTCCTGAGGTGTAAGTGGTGCCCAACACTAGCGGAAGTAGCAGTATAGAAACAAGAAGTCACCGCCTTGGTAAACAACAGCTCAGAGAATGCAGTGACTGAAATGAGCAAGGCAAATAGTCCTGAACCAAAAAGATGCGCGAGGAAAAACCAGCGTACCACCCAATTACATTACCCGTTGAAGAGCAGTCAATTCAAGGGTCCTCTGGAACTGCTCCAAACACTGGAAACGCTCGAGCGGCAGGAATGAATAATCTGCCTCGAGCCGGTCGTGAAGCCGCAACTTAATGGATTCCGGCCGGATCCTTCTGTCCGTTGACCCCGGAACAGGAAGCAGAACCCGGACTCATGGGAGTTGTAGTCCGGAACTTCTCGCTCCACTCTAGTCCATTCCGGACCGAGGAAGCAACAGCGTTTCACCTCTACAACATAAGGTAAGTTATGACAACCCTTGACTTACCCAACCCTAAGTTCAGTAGAATTTACTTATTCTAAGCTAGTATTATATGTACCTAGTACTTAGGGGTTTTCAGTCAATCAATACAAAGATTTATATGGTAAAACAATGCAGGCTTGAATCCCAACCGCTGCACAACAATGTGAGAAGTTGGCCCGGCATATGCTGTCCACTAATTGAAATTGAAATTTATTGATTGATGTAGACCTTATCCGAGATCCACAATATGTTAAAATAATATATACAGCTTTCCAGTCCCATAGTATTACAATATATCATGAAATTCTTTATAAGCAAAAAGATTGTTGTTCTTATCTTATATCTCTCTAAAATAGCGGGAATAACACTTTAAAAAAGTTAAAAACTTTGTAACATACAAATTCATCAGGTGGGGTTCTTATAATCTCAATCAGACCCATAGTTCTTAAAATATTATATTTTGTACAAATCGGTTTTAAAAATCGAGAGCGTGCATCAACCAAGCTGCTATTTGGATAGACAAATAGGACATGTACCAAATCTTGGATTCCTCCATTACACAAATCACACTGGCCGTGGTTTGTTAAAGTTTCCACCTCACTTTTTTGTTATATCTTTTAACTGTAGTGTCCTCGGTCTTAGCATCAGGATGAAACGCCTAACCTTATGGTCACCTAATTAAAGTGGGCACTCCTGTACCAGTCCAAATAACTCTTATGGTAATTTAGGAGGTCAAAGATAATCTTAGAAAGCTATCCAAGCTATAGCTGTGGAGAGCAGCCTTCAGGCTTAGTCTTGTTTTACCAGAATGCAATCTTATAGTATTGGTTCAATGAAAGGAGAACCACACTGTAGTTATAAAAATATGTATTTATTAATATAACACGCTCTAGTATGACACAGTATCTCCTACATGGAGATAATCACAAAGCACACAATACTGTAGCACAGAAACAATAGTAAATAGCACTAATACACAGTGGGCTCCAGGGGAGACCAAACCATATACTAAAATAGTGGTATAAGAACAACGACTTGAGTAAAGGCAGTGTCTAGAGGACGTAGAATCACTGGGACCCCAAGGAACAACCCAAGCTGAGCAAGTAGTGACCCCACGGAGGACGGGTGCAGTGTGGGAACATGACTGCGTGCTCCGTACAATTCTATGGGAAAGTCACAGTTGAAGTTTTAGAGTTTAAGGACCTTTCCCAGTGGACTTCGAAGAAACCCCGTGGAAGTTAGGAGTTTGGAGAGCCACCCCACCCATGGATACTGTAGGACCAGAGTTACCTATCCCAGTGAAGCCGGGTGCATAGGTCTGAAACGGAGTCAGAAACCACCATCGAACCCAGTGGAGTACTTCAAGAAGAGCCGCTGCTGGAAAGGAAGAAAATTGTCCATTGTAATCCAAAGGTGGATTCTTGTCAAAGAGTACCTGAAAGCAGAGGGGACAGAGTCTGGGTCACTCAGGAGTGACCAGCGGCTCGGTAGATGAATGCCCACCGATGTCGGGTGCTTCAGGTGAGTTGAAGGAGTTCTTGACTCCGTAGCCATGGGGACCAGGAGATGCTGAGGATGACCAGGAGCTGGATGCGATCTGTCCAACAAAGGATGTCGAGTGCTGAGGGGTCGGTGCCTGGCAGAGCACCAACCAGCCATGGCAAAGGCAACCAACGTAGAAGGTCAAGGAAGGTTACGGTTTGGACCAGCAAAGTCCAGGAGACTCACCAAACACAAGGGAGTCAGGGCAAGCCTGGAGCAACCAGGGAGCCCAAGAAAAGCAAAGTTGGCCCTCAATTGGGCACAGGAGTCGCGAGAGGACCATGAGTGATTTCACCAAACAGCAGCTCACTGGAGCACTCGGTGCGAGGAGGCCAGAGTTCTTGGTAGGAAATGGTGCCAGAGGTTGGGGCTACTCAGAGCCCAATACTCTTGCTCGGAAACACTAACAAGCATATGCACTTGCAAATAAACGAGGTGCATAGGGGTACGGGTATTGCAGCTCCCACAAGCATGAGGGATTTTGGCCTCAAACTTAGTAAGAGGGCAGCTCAGACCTCGGGGGACATACACCTCCTGTGCTGATGGAGCATTCAGAGTTCGTAGGAGCTCAGGAGCAGCAGACCGGTCAGTCGAGATGTGGTGCCTGCGGATGCAGGGGAGTGACTCCTTCACTCCAAGGGAGATATCTTCAGTTGTCCTTGATTCTCCACAGGTCCTGCACATAGCCTGTATGGTGCATGGGCACAGACAATGCTTCATACTGACAGGGAGACAAAGTCGGGCCCAAACAAAGTCCATCGAAGTCCATAGTGTCCAGACGGTCGAAGTTCAGTGGTTTCTGGTTCAGACTCTTGTCCACATCGAATCTAGGGTCCTACTGCCAGGTAAGCTCTTTTGTACCCATGGGAGAGGGGTGGACAGATTCAGGGGACCCTCCCAGGGGAGGTTACTCCGATGTCCTTTGTCCAGTTTTGCGCCAGAGCGGGAGCCAACGTCTCCCAGGACTGGTTTGAACTGGACTACGCAAAGGGACACCAAATGTGCCCCTCATGCAGACTTTTGGTCACTGGCAAGCACACCCACCCAGCCCTAATACATTAAATCCTGTCTGGGAGTTGGTCACACCTCCCTGTGACAGGATGCCTATTGTTCTGCCTTCCCCTGCTCCAGCTTGGCTCAGCAGCAGGAGGGCAGAAATGTGTCTCTGGTCAGCAACAACCATTTTGTGCTGCCCAGGACTAGGAGGCTGGTACCGGGAACACCAGGGACCCAACGAAGCTCGCTTCTGAGGGGTGGCATCATACCTCCCACACCGGTTACCGGTGTGGGGGTATTATTCCACAATATTTGACACCAAACACAATAGGGTTGCTTCTGCCGTTTTAGAGTTGGTCATCACGCGGACACATAATGCCACTCTATATGGTGTAAATGTCTGCTGCACTAACAACACAGGAGAATGGACTCAGAAGGCTGCAGGAATGTCCTGATCATGCATTGGCACCCTCTCATTAAGAACCAAGCACCCTGCCTTCAGGATTGTTAAGGCCTGCTATAGGGGTGACTTATAGGTTTTAGGTGTAGTGACCCTTAGATATAGTAAACCTATATCTTAAGTAAGTGGTGCATGCACCTACTTACACAGGTTGCATGGCCTTGTTTTTTTTATTATTTAAAGGGGAGGGGGCCGCGTGGCCCCCCTTCCCTGGGCCACTTTTGGCCCCGAGGACCCCATCTTCTGGGGCCTGGTATTGTTTTAAAAAAAAGAAATGTTTTAATTATGGGAGGGGGCATGTGACCCCCTTCCCTGGGCCACTTCTGTCCCCGGGGACCCCATCCCCCGGGGCCTGGCCAGCCTTTATTTATTTTTTATTTTAGAGGGGGCAGTGTGGCCCCCCTCTTGAGGCCACTTCTGGCCCCGGAGACCCCGTCCCCGGTGCCTGGACAGCCTTTATTATTATTATTTTTTTATAGGGGGGCCGTGGGGCCCCCCTCCTGGGCCACTTCTGGCAATGGGGACCCTATCCCCTGGGGCCAGCCCTCGCGTTGGGGACCGCGGAGGAGCCCCAATGCCCCCGCAGTCCCTGCCGGCTCCCCGCCTCCTGTGGGATTCGGACATGCTTGGACAAGGGAGCTGCTGACATGCAGCTCCCCTTGTCCAAAAGCAATCTGCTTTGCTTCGTGGAAGCGAGAGCAGGTTTCCCGTATTTAATTTAGTCCATGCCCCGGGGAGGTCGAGGGCCCCGGGCAGTGTGGGGGGCAGAAGCCTCCCCCACACTTTTATTTCTATTGAAGCCCCGGGGAGGTGGTGGTCCCCGGGGCAGAGTGGGGAGCAGGAGCACCCATGCATAATTTTTACATGCCCCGGGGAGGTGGGCGGTCCCTGGGGCTGCGTGCCCCCGCATAATATTAATCATGCCCCAGGGAGGTCGTGGTCTCCGGGGCTGCGGGGCCCAACAGGCCCCTGCATATATTTTACTTATTGCCCCAGAGACCTGGCCCACCAGGGGGCTTAGTAAAACGAAGTGCGGCACAACGCGCTACGTTTTTTAAATTTTCTTAGCAAGATTCGCGCACCCAACGTGACTCCGGCTGAAAAAAAAATTGGGGGGGCCCTGGGGGTCCCTGTGGAATGCCCTGACCAGGCCTAGGGGGTCAGAGTTTTTCTACCCTGCCCCCTTTTCTTTCTTTTTTAACCATTTTCTTCCCTTTTTTCTTGTGACTCAGTTTTACCGAGTCACAAGACGGCTGTTAACACTTCTTGGTTTGGAGTGTTGCCAGCCAATCAAAATGATGCTCAGATATCGATATTTGTTTATTTTTTAATTTCTCAGGAACTACTGAACGGATTTACACCATTTGAAAAAAAGAACTTTTTCTGAACCAAGACCTACCGTTTTGCCAAATTTGGTGTAATTCCGTTCAGTAGTTCGGGCTGTAGCTTTGTCTAAAGTTTCCTATGGAAATTAACATGGAGAAAATGCATTTTGGGACCCCCCTTTTTTCTCGGCCCCCGCTTGAAAATCACCCCAGAGGAGCTGGACCTGAGCATACCATTAGTATTGAAAATTTTGCGAAGATTCGTCAAACGGCGCCAAAGATGTTGGCAAAAGAAAAACGCTTTTCCTATGGAAACTAGGTCCTAACTATATATATATATATATATATATCCAACTCGATTGCTTTGCCTTCCTCAACCTCCTTTTGGCGATAAAGAAAGCACGAACTCCTCTGCAATAAGGCAAAATTCTTCTTTATTTCTCACAGGTAACAGTCATAACGTGTTTCGGCCGGTAAAACGGCCTTGATCACTTGCGGAAATACGTTGCAGTGAATTGTCTTATACCACCTCAATGTGTCACGTGACCCCCAAGTAACATAAAAGAAAGACTTAAAATCATTGTTAAGTTCGTTGTTGACAAAGCAGCACATTATATTTCTTTGTGACCTAAATAACGCCACCCGGCATTATTTTTAATATAAGGATAAGACTGCACTGAATTGAGACCATATAGTTTGTTACATCCAATAACTGATATGTAAACACTATTGGGCGCATACATATGTGCAACTGTACGAGTACATAAATACATAAATACTAAAAATATGTATGGATTGATAAATATCAAATAATGTTTAAAACCGGAATAAGAATCATTCAGATGAAATAAAAGAAACCATCCTGAATTGATTTTCTATTTGCATTAATGCACCATCGAATGATCAAAATTGTATCCCGGTTTCCCATTTAACAAGGCTCATATGTATTTAGCACCATTAGTAATGCCCTATATTATCATTCCTGCAGTCTTACGATTGATATCCCTGCTATCAACATTCTAATGCATTCTATAAAACACCTGAAGTGACCGATGCATAATAGCTGATAGCTATGTGCAAAAAAGTGCAAAAAAGTGCTATGTGCTATACAGTACTAATCAACTATATGTGCACGTTTTAGCAATAAATATACATGTCAACACTGCTAAAAAATATTTTTGGGGTTTCATATTTTAGTAATAAAAATTAATCAACATATGGTAATATATACAGTATGTCATAAGGCAGCAGTTATCTCCATGTAACCATTGTAGCATACTATCCTTACTCAAGACTTATTTAAAAATAGAGAATTATGCTGATGCTGGACCTGATCTATCTGTACTTAACCCTTGGAGACAAGGGGAACGATTCTAGCTATAGAAAATTGTGGAGGTCCTCTGTGGTATTGAGTCCTGTTGGGGCCTTGCTATCGAACTCCATAATCATGCGTGTTTCTAATTGCCTTAACATGCGCTCTCTATTGCCACCACGTCGTGGGGCAGGAATTGCGTCTACTATAAAGTATTTCAGACAGTTTAGGTTGTTATTGTGCGCTGTTTTAAAATGCCGAGCTACCGGATAGTTGACGTCATTGTTGACTATAGCACGCAAATGTTGCAGGATGCGCATGTGCATCTGTAACTTGGTACTACCAATGTAGTTCAAGCCACACATGCATGTAGAACATACACCGCGAATTCGGTGCGACAAGTGAAGTGACCTTTTATTTGTCTTTTATTGGAACTGAATGGTATTGTATAGTGAGTTGTATTTTCCCCAAATTTACAGGTGCGACATGACGAACATTTAAAAAAACTTGTCTTGGTTTAAGCCATGTCGTGCTGGGGACAATTACCGGGCTACTTTTGACCAACTCGGTTTTCATGGATTTTGCACGTCTGAAGGTGAGTGTTGGCGTGATGGTAAACTTGGCGCCTAGCACTACTTCCGTGAGCAAAATGGGCACATTTTTGTTAACTATTGCCCTCACTTGTCTTTGTTGTCTACTGTAAGTCGTAATTAATCTAGGTGTATTGTTCTCATTTATATTGGTTGCAATATCTGATGCAGGTACCGGAGCCGTGTTATTCATCTGAGCTTTCTGGTTCAGCAGGGATTCCCTGGTTCTCAATTTGGATTTATTACTGGCTTCTGTTAATATTCTCTCACTATAACCCCTCTGTCTGAATCTCTCTAGTGAAGCTTTTGTGCACTTGAGCAATTCCTTGTCTGTACTGCAAATCCTTTTTAATCTTAATAGTTCTCCGTAAGGAATGCTTGTAATCAGGTGCTTAGGGTGTGCACTCATAGCGTGTAGTGTGGAGTTGCCAGATGTGGGCTTTCTGTGCAGTGATATTTCTAACTTCCCCTCAGCTACATATACAGTGGTATCTAAAAATCGACTCTTAGATGACTTATGTATGACGTAAATTTTAGTTTCACATTGTTGACATTGATTTCTGCAATGAAGGTTTCTGTACTTATTTGGACCCCTTTCCACACTATAAAAACATGATCTATGTAGCGAAACCTATGTCTTACATGTGTGTTATACATATTTGCATGGGTTCCCCTTAGAACCTGTTCCTCCCACCAGCCAACATGCAAGCATGCATAGCTGGGGGAGAAACAGGCTCCCATAGCAACTCCTTGTTTTTGTTTGTACAGTTCCTTACCAAACATGAAAAATTATTAAAAAGACACCATTTTATCAATTCGAGTAGCATAATATTATGGCTATGATAATTCAATGGTCTTGTGTCCAAATAATGCTTTACCGCTGATAATCCTGCATGATGATCAATGGTTGTATAAAGCGATTCTATGTCCAATGTAATTAATAGATAGCCATCATTCCATTTCACCTGATTCAGTTTGTTTAGAAAGTCACCTGTGTCTTTCACATATGTGGGAGATTCGGGACATGATTTTGAAGGTAGTAGTCCACATACCGGGTTATATTTTCACTTATCCCCCTATAACAGATATAATAGGCCTGCCTGGTATTGGTGACACTTTCTTATGTATTTTAGGGATCAAATACATCGTGGGGATCACAGGGAAGTCATTAGTGCATAAAATGGTATTCTTGATTGGATATGAGACCCTGTCTTTTATATGCAAGTAGTTCTGTCTTCAAAGACTCTTTCGCTTTTTTGTATTCAGTCATGGAGTTTTTTTCATAACAAGTTGTGTCGTTGAGCTGATGTTGTGCCTTTTGAATGTAATCCTTGCGGGGCCAGATAACTACATTCCCGCCTTTGTCGGACTTGTTATTCACTATTTCCTGACTACTTTTTAGTTTCTTGATTAGATTGTCATATTGCTGGTAGCGATACTTTACTTTCTTTTTCACATGATTCACTTTGTGATATAGTTGTTTTAAATCTTCTGTTGTTCTCTCATGGAAGATATCAATCGCGTCCTTTGGCATCATACGGTAAAAAGTCGATTTGGACCTGAACGGACTTCTTCCTGCGCAGGGTTGAATTATATTTAATGCTTCGAGTCTCTCCTGTGTCGAACCTTGAATTATATGGCTATCTTGACCATGTGTTGTTTCATCGCTTAATTCATGGAGGGTGAGTAACACTCTTGCATCAGAGGCTTGAAGATTATCATTAATTGCATTTTCACTGTTCACATCTTTCTGTATGTTTCTGTTGGTTGTTTCCTTCCTTTATTGTGAAGATTTTTTTTAGTTTGAGCTTTCTAATGTAACTGAATCTATCCACTCTTGTTTTACCATAATTGAAATTGCTCTCCGGACAGTAAGAAAGTCCAAGAGCTAGTAGTTGTGTTTCTGCTTTGGTCAAGATTAGTGGAGACAAATTAACTTTGGTGTTGTCATTTAACGCCTGCGCCACTGTGTTTTTTATATATATATATTTATATATATATTATCCACAATGTGATCCAAATAGTTCCTCAACAGCGGGTGCTCAGCATGGGGGGCCGGATCCTGGCCCTATTTCTCAACATGCATCACAAAGGACGTGGCACTCTGGAGTTAAGTCTTTGAAAGATTTATTTGGCAACACTCAACCAACGCATTTCAGCCCTCTCATGGCTTTGCTCACGGAGGGTCCTTTGTGGTTTATATATATATATATATATATATATATATATATATATATATATATATATATATATATACATATATATATATATATATATATATATATATATATATATTCACTGAAAATATATATATATATATTCACTGAAAAAACCATAGGTTTCAGGGACGTTATAATTAGTTGGACATTTCACTCGTACAAAACCATAGAAATTCCCCCGTTATAGTTAGTTCAGCTAACTATAACTCGCGCCCCCGCAATGCACTGCTGATGACGTCACATATTACATCACTCATGACATGGTCAGTGACATCACTGATGACATCACTGATGACATCTCAAATTACATCACTGATGACATCACTGATGACATCACTGATGACATCATCCAGTGACTATGTGTTTCTGTAAAGTTTAAATATGTTTTATATATATGCCAGGGTGTATTGAAGAATGAGAGGGTGTATAAGTGTCTGGATGAAGGATTTAGTAGGTGCGTGACTGACTGTATAAGTGAGTGATTAAATGTGTCTTACTGAATGCATGGGTTAGTGACTAAACTGTCTGAATGTGTGTATCAGTATGTCTGTTGTTGTGTAAGCTGCTGCATGTGTTGGTCAGTAGCTACATGAGTGTCTATATGGGTTATTGATTGGTTGCCTGAGTATTTGTATGGGAGACTGAGTGTGTGTGTGGGTGGGTGGGAGGTGTGTGACTCTGTGCATAGATGTGTGAGTAGTTCACTGGGTGTATGGGTTCAAGAGTGCATGTGGAAACAGCTGTATGGGTGGGTGAGTGTGTGTATGGGTGTGTTGGTGAGAGATTGGTTGTCTCAGTGTACATGTCCAAGTAACTACATATGTAAAAGGCAGTGTATGTGAGAGTTGGAGTATATAAATGACTATACGTGAGAGTCAGTGATTGTGAGAGTGGCTGTATGGATGAGTGTGTACTTGTATCAGTGAGTGTATAAGAGAGTAAGTATGTGTTAGTATATGTTTGAATAAGTGAGGTGGGGTGTGTATAACTGTATAGGTGAGGAAATGGGAGTGTGATTGATTCTTTGCATGACTGACTAGGTGTGTGAGTAACTCCATGGATGAGTGGAGGTGTGTGAGTGTCTGTATAGGTGTATGAGTGCATTTGATAGTGTTGTATTGATGAGTAACTGTATGTATGAGTGATTGTATGGGTGAATTAGTGGATGTGTGTGTAGACCTAGGAATCAGTGAGTGTGTATGTAGTAACTGGTATTGGTGTGTCGATGGTTTCGAGAATGGTAGTCTGTATTTTACAGTGGGTGTATCAAAGGTTATATTAGAGTGTGAGGAGGTGCATCAGATTTTGACGTGGATGATGTCATCAGTGATGTCATCAGTGATGTCTTCTGAGATGTTAGTGTGATTTCATCAGTGATGTCACTGACCATGTCATGGATGATGGAATATGTGACGTCATCAGCAGTGCATTGTGGGGGATAGATTATAGTTAGCTCAACTAACTATAACGGGGAATTTCTATGGTTTTGTACGAGTGAAATGTCCAACTAACTATAACGTCCCTGAAACCTATGGTTTTTCAGTGAATATATATATATATTTTCAGTGAATATATATATATATATATTATCTACTGGCGGTCGCCAGTAGATAGTTATAGTTAAAACCTATTATCCATAGGAAATCCAGCGACATTCTATTTGAAATAACGTTGGCGCCGGTTGACTAATCTTCGCGAAAGTTTCCAACTTGTTGGGGCGCTCCGGTCTGCTCCTATCCTGAAAGTCTCGGGTGATACGTCAAGCGGGGCCGAGAAAAGGGGGTCCCAAAACGTGTTTTCCCCATTCATTTTTCCATAGGAACCTTTAGTCGCAGCTACAGCCCGAACTGCTGAACGGAATTACACCAAATTTGGCAAAGAGGTAGCCCTTGGTTCAGTGTCGTGCCTTTGCTTAAATGGTGTAAATCCGTTCAGTAGTTCCTGAGAAAATCAAAAGTAAAGTCACATATATATCTGGGCGGAGCCTAACCACACATGTCATCGTGAGATCTGATTGGCTGTCAGCACTTCATCCTGGAATTTCTGGCAGCCATCTTGGGACCAATATAAATGATAGTACCTCATTGAAATGCATTGTAGTGAATAGAAGATTTTGAGGGTCACCAAAAGGAGAACTATAAAGGGTGATAACAGGCTTTAGTTACATTAGAATTTATTTGTTGATGGTACCATACTAATTTTAGGAATTGTGGTGTATTCTAAGGTGATTTTACCATGTGAAAAACCTTCTGCTGGGATATCATGAATCATGTTTGAGAGAACACTATTTTCTCATGCTTGTCCCATGGAGGTTTGGAAGGTGCTCCAGAAGCTAAAATGAGAGCATATTTTCTGTAAATTCACATTATCTTTCTCACTCATGTGAGAATGAAGTCTGACATTCTCAGTAAAACATGTACATCCAACAAGGGCAGAGACTGTCAGTTGATTCCTTTGTGTTCTACTGCAGCTTCCCAGAGTGTTCTAAAGAACAACTAGAGTGCTAACAGCCTTACTTATGACAAAAGTATGGCACACCTGAAGCCATCTTGATTGGAATAAACTGGTAACACTTAAACAATTTAATTTAAAAAGGAACAAAATGATGGGGTTCATTTTGTCATAGAAATTATGGTTAGTGCTGTAGAAAGAAAAATTAGGACATATTTCAATTGTGATCTCAAATATCTTCCTGTTATATTTCAACAGGAGCAGCCTGTCAGTTGATGCCTTTGTGTTCTACTGCAGCTTCCCAGAGTGTTCTAAAGAACAACTAGAGTGCTAACAGCCTTACTTATGACAAAAGTATGGCACACCTGAAGCCATCTTGATTGGAATAAACTGGTAACACTTAAACAATTTAATTTAAAAAGGAACAAAATGATGGGGTTCATTTTGTCATAGAAATTATGGTTAGTGCTGTAGAAAGAAAAATTAGGACATGTTTCAAGTGTGATCTCAAATATCTTCCTGTTATATTTCAACAGGAGCAGCCTGCCAGTTGATGCCTTTGTGTTCTACTGCAGCTTCCCAGAATGTTCTAAAGAACAACTAGAGTGCTAACAGCCTTACTTATGACAAAAGTATGGCACACCTGAAGCCATCTTGATTGGAATAAACTGGTAACACTTAAAACATTTAATTTTAAAAGGAACAAAATGATGGGGTTCATTTTGTCATAGAAATTATGGTTAGTGCTGTAGAAAGAAAAATTAGGGCATGTTTTAAGTGAGATCTCAAATCCTCTTCTATTTCATTAGAAAATTCTGACATGCAGACTGAAACAATCACTTTCAATACCAGCAGCAGACTACCAGTTAACTCCCTGGTGAGCAGTAGCTTTACTCCAGTGATCTAATGAGCAACTAGAGTGCTAACATTCTGAATTTATGGCAATTGTGAGACACATCTGAATGCCTTCTTGATGGAATCAAAGTAAAAAACTGAAAGCATTTCCTACTGAGGAGACTGCAGTAAATGAAGAAATTAGGAAACTTCATAACAAAGAAGTCTTCCAAGATGGCCACCAGTGAAAAAGAGCCCAAATGTAGCACAAATATTACCCAGATGTAGCCCACATATAGCCCAATGACAAAAGTGTGCAAAACACTTTTTATTTTTAGTTTTTTGCAGTTTTATGTAGTGCAGACTGGTCAGGTATTGGAGCATTGCATCTTAAAACATGACCCCCTACACTACAAAAACACCACTGCACTACCTTAAACCCTAAAACACTACCCCCAGCACGACCCCCTACACTACACAAGCACCACTGCACTATCCTAAACCCCTAAACACTACCCCCAGCACGACCCCGTACACTACCCAAACACCACTGCACTAACCTAAATCCTAAAACACTACCACCAGCACGACCCCCTACACTACCCAAACACCACTGCACTACCCTAAAACATGACCCCTACACTACACAAACACCACTGCACTACCCTAAACCCTAAAACACTACCCCCAGCACGACCCCCTACACTACACAAGCACCACTGCACTACCCTAAACCCTAAAACACTACCCCCAGCACGACCCCCTACACTACACAAGCACCACTGCACTACCCTAAACCCTAAAACACTACCCCCAGCACGACCCCCTACACTACCCAAACACCACTGCACTAACCTAAATCCTAAAACACTACCCCAGCATGACCCCCTACACTACCCAAACACCACTGCACTACCCTAAAACATGACCCCCTACACTACACAAACACCACTGCACTACCCTAAACCCTAAAACACTACCCCCAGCACGACCCCTACACTACACAAGCACCACTGCACTACCCTAAACCCTAAAACACTACCTCCAGCACGACCACCTACACTGCCCGAACACCACTGCACTACCCTAAACCCTGAAACACCAGCCCCTGCATGACCCCCTACACTGCCCGAACACCACTGCACTGCCCTAAACCCTGAAACACCACCCCTAGCACGACCCCCTACACTGCCCAAACACCACTGCACTGCCCTAAACCCTGAAACACCACCCCCTTCACGACCCCCTACACTGCCCGAACACCACTACACTGCCCTAAACCCTGAAACACCACCCCCAGCATGACCCCCTACACTGCCCGAACACCACTGTCCTGCCCTAAACCCTGAAACACTACCCCCAGCAAAACCCCCTACACTGCCCGAACACCACTGCACTGCCCTAAACCCTGAAACATCACCCCCAGCAAGACCCCTACACTGCCCGAAAACCACTGACCTAAACCTTGAAACACCACCCCCAGCACGACCCCTACACTGCCCGAACACCACTGCACTGCCCTAAACCCTGAAACACTACCCTCAGCATGACCCCCTACACTGCCCGAACACCACTGCTCTGCCCAAAACCCTGAAACACCAGCCCCAGCACGACCCCCTACACTGCCCGAACACCACTGCACTGCCCTAAACCTTGAAACACCAGCCCCTGCACGACCCCCTACACTGCCCGAACACCACTGCACTACCCTAAACCCTGAAACATCACCCCCAGCACGACCCCCTACACTGCCCGAGCACCACTGCACTGCCCTAAACCCTGAAACACCAGCCCCAGCATGACCCCCTACACTGCCTGAAAACCACTTGACTGCCCTAAACCCTGAAACACCAGCCCCAGCACGACCGCCTACACTGCCCGAACACCACTGCACTGCCCTAAACCCTGAAACACCAGCCCCAGCACGACCCCCTACACTGCCCGAACACCACTGCACTGCCCTAAACTGTGAAACACCAGCCTCAGCACGACCCCCTACACTGCCTGAACACCACTGCACTGCCCTGAACCCTGAAACACCAGCCCTAGCACAACACTCTACACTGCCCGAACACCACTGCACTGCCTTAAACCCTGAAACACCAGCCCGTGCATGACCACCTACACTGCCCGAACACCACTGCACTGCCCTAAACCCTGAAACACCACCCACAGCGCAACCCCCTACACTGCCCGAACACCACTGCACTGCCCTAAACCACCACCCCCTGCACAACCCCTACACTGCTCGAACACTACTGCACTGCCCTAAACCCAGAAACACCATCCCCAGCACGACCCCCTATACTGCACGAACACCACTGCACTGCCCTAAAGCCTGAAACACTACCCCCAGCAAGACCCCTACACTGCCCGAACACCACTGCACTGCCCTAAACCCTGAAACATCACCCCCAGCAAGACCCCCTACACTGCCCGAACACCACTGCCCTAAACCCTGAAACACCACCCCCAGCAAGACCCCCTACACTGCCCGAACACAACTGCACTGCACTGCCCTAAACCCTGAAACACCAGCCCCAGCACGACCCCCTACACTGCCCGAACACCACTGCACTGCCCTAAACCCTGAAACACCACCCCCTGCACGACCCACTACACTGCCCGAACACCACTGTACTGCCCTAAACCCTGAAACCCCACCCCCAGCATGACCCCCTACACTGCCAGAACACCACTGCACTGCCCTAAACCCTGAAATACCACCCCCTGCACGACCCCCTACACTGCCCGAACACTACTGCACTGCCCTTAACCCTGAAACACCACCCCCAGCACGACCCCCTACACTGCACGAACACCACTGCACCGCCCTAAACCCTGAAACACTACACCCAGCAAGACCCCCTACACTGCCCGAACACCACTACACTGCCCTAAACCCTGAAACACCACCCCCAGCATGATCCCCTACACTGCCCGAACACCACTGCCCTGCCCTAAACCCTGAAACACTACCCCCAGCAAGACCCCTACACTGCCCGAACACCACTGCACTGCCCTAAACCCTGAAACATCACCCCCAGCAAGACCCCCTACACTGCCCGAAAACCACTGACCTAAACCCTGAAACACCACCTCCAGCACGACCCCTACACTGCCCGAACACCACTGCACTGCCCTAAACCCTGAAACACTACCCTCAGCATGACCCCCTACACTGCCCGAACACCACTGCTCTGCCCAAAACCCTGAAACACCAGCCCCAGCACGACCCCCTACACTGCCCGAACACCACTGCACTGCCCTAAACCTTGAAACACCAGCCCCTGCACGACCCCCTACACTGCCCGAACACCACTGCACTACCCTAAACCCTGAAACATCACCCCAGCACGACCCCCTACACTGCCCGAGCACCACTGCAGCCCTAAACCCTGAAACACCAGCCCCAGCACGCCCCCTACACTGCCTGAAAACCACTGCACTGCCCTAAACCCTGAAATACCAGCCCCAGCACGACCGCCTACACTGCCCGAACACCACTGCACTGCCCTAAACCCTGAAACACCAGCCCCAGCACGACCCCCTACACTGCGCGAACACCACTGCACTGCCCTAAACTGTGAAACACCAGCCTCAGCACGACCCCCTACACTTCCTGAACACCACTGCACTGCCCTGAACCCTGAAACACCAGCCCTAGCACAACACCCTACACTGCCCGAACACCACTGCACTGCCCTAAACCCTGAAACTCCACCCCGTGCATGACCACCTACACTGCCCGAACACCACTGCACTGCCCTAAACCCTGAAACACCACCCACAGCGCAACCCCCTACACTGCCCGAACACCACTGCACTGCCCTAAACCCTGAAACACCACCCCCTGCACAACCCCCTACACTGCTCGAACACTACTGCACTGCCCTAAACCCAGAAACACCATCCCCAGCACGACCCCCTATACTGCACGAACACCACTGCACTGCCCTAAACCCTGAAACACTACCCCCAGCAAGACCCCCTACACTGCCCGAACACCACTGCACTGCCCTAAACCCTGAAACATCACCCCCAGCAAGACCCCCTACACTGCCCGAACACCACTGCCCTAAACCCTGAAACACCACCCCCAGCAAGACCCCCTACACTGCCCGAACACAACTGCACTGCCCTAAACCCTGAAACACCAGCCCCAGCACGACCCCCTACACTGCCCGAACACCACTGCACTGCCCTAAACCCTGAAACACCACCCCTGCACGACCCACTACACTGCCCGAACACCACTGTACTGCCCTAAACCCTGAAACCCCACCCCCAGCATGACCCCCTACACTGCCAGAACACCACTGCACTGCCCTAAACCCTGAAACACCACCCCTGCACGACCCCCTACACTGCCCGAACACTACTGCACTGCCCGAAACCCTGAAACACCACCCCCAGCACGACCCCCTACACTGCACTGAACACCACTGCACCGCCCTAAACCCTGAAACACTACCCCCAGCAAGACCCCCTACACTGCCCGAACACCACTGCACTGCCCTAAACCCTGAAACATCACCCCTAGCAAGACCCCTACACTGCCCGAACACCACTGCCCTAAACCCTGAAACACCACCCCCAGCAAGACCCCCTATACTGCCCGAACACCACTGCACTGCCCTAAACCCTGAAACACCACCCCCAGCAAGACCCCCTACACTGCCCGAACACCACTGCACTGCCCTAAACCCTGAAACACCAGCCCCAGCACGACCCCCTACACTGCCTGAACACCACTGCACTGCCCTAAACCCTGAAACACCACCCCAGCATGACCCCCTACACTGCCCGAACATCACTGCACTGCCCTAAACCCTGAAACACCAGCCCCAGCACAACCCCGTACACTGCCCAAACACCACTGCACTGCCCTCAACCCTGAAACACCAGCCCCAGCACGACCGCCTACACTGCCCGAAAACTACTGCACTGTCCTAAACCCTGAAACACCACCCCCAGCAAGACTACCTACACTGGCCGAACACCACTGCACTGCCCTAAACCCTGAAACACCACCCCCTGCACGACCCCCTACACTGCCCAAACACTACTGCACTGCCCTAAACCCTGAAACACCACCCCTCAGCACGACACCCTACACTGCCCGAACACCACTGCACTGCCCTAAGCCCTGAAACACCACCCCAGCACGACCCCCTACACTGCCCGAACACCATTGCACTAAACCCTGAAACACCACCCCTGCACGACCCCCTACACTGCCGGAACACCACTGCACTGCCCTAAACCCTGAAACACCACCCCAGCATGACCCCCTACACTGCCCTAACACCACTGCACTGCCCTAAACCCTGAAACATCACCCCCAGCACAACCCCCTACACTGCCTGAGCACCATTGCTCTGCCCTAAACCCTGAAACACTAGCCCCAGCACGACCCCCTACACTGCCCGAACACCACTGCACTGCCCTAAACCCTGAAACACCACCCCTGCACGACCCCCTACACTGCCCTAAACCCTGAAACACCAGCCCCAGCAAGACCCCCTACACTGCCCGAACACCACTGCACTGCCCTAAACCCTGAAACAGCAGCCCCAGCACGACCCCTACACTGCCCGAACACCACTGCACTGCCCTAAACCCTGAAACACCAGCCCCAGCACAACCCCCTACACTGCCCGAACACCACTGCACTGCCCTAAACCCTGAAACACCAGCCCCAGCACCACCCCCTACAATGCCTGAACACCACTGTACTGCCCTAAACCCTGAAACACCACCCCCTGCACCGCCCCCTACACTGCCCGAACACCACTGCACTGCCCTAAACCCTGAAACACCACCCCCTGCACGACCCCCTACACTGCCCGAACACCACTGCACTGCCCTAAACCCTGAAACACCACCCCTGCACCACCCCCTACACTGCCCGAACACCACTGCACTGCCCTAAACCCTGAAACACCACCCCCTGCACCGCCCCTACACTGCCCGAACACCACTGCACTGCCCTAAACCCTGAAACACCACCCCCAGCATGACCCCTTTACTGCTCGAACACCACTGCACTGCCCCAAACCCTGAAACACCACCCCCAGCATGACCCCCTACACTGCCCGAACACCACTGCCCTAAACCCTGAAACCCCACCCCTGCACGACCCCTACACTGCCCGAACACCACTGCACTGCCCTAAACCCTGAAACACCACCCCCTGCACGACCCCCTACACTGCCCGAACACCACTGCACTGCCCTAAACCCTGAAACACCACCCCCAGCACGACCCCTACACTGCCCGAACACCACTGCACTGCCCTAAACCCTAAAACACCACCCCCAGCACGACCCCCTACACTGCCCGAACACCACTGCACTGCCCTAAACCCTAGAACACTACCCCCAGCATCACCCCTACACTACCCGAACACCACTGCACTACCCTAAACCCTAAAATACTCCCCCAGCACGACCCCCTGCACTACCCGAACACGACTGCACTGCCCTAAACCCTAAAACACTCCCCCAGCACGACCCCTACACTACCCGAACACCACTGCACTGCCCTAAACCCTAAAACACTCCCCCAGCACGACCCCCTACACTACCCAAACACCACTGCACTACCCTAAACCCTAAAACACTAACCCCAGCACAACCCCTACACTACCCAAACACCACTGTACTACCCTAAACCCTAAAACACTCCCCCAGGATGACTCCCTACACTACCCAAACACCACTGCACTACCCTAAACCCTAAATCTACCCCCAGCATGACCCCCTACACTACACAAACACCACTGCACTACCCTAAACCCTAAATCTACCCCCAGCATGACCCCCTACACTACACAAACACCACTGCACTACCCTAAACCCTAAAACACTACCCCCAGCACGACCCTCTTCACTACCTAAACACAACTGCACAATTTGTTACAGGCGTTGCAACGCAGGCCTGTGGTGCTTACTGGAAGTACCTGGTGGGCTGGTTGGGCCCCAGGGACTCTCAGGATTCAAGGTGACCTAATCCCCCAACTTAAAACGCGCCACGGGGTGCGTTTGCACAGTGGTGGAGGGAGGGGGCGGGGCCTCAGGTGACATGTGCGCAAACACGCCCTGTGGTGCGTTTAAGTTGGGGAGTTAATTCCCTTTGAATCCTGGGGGCCAACTAGCCCACCAGGTACCTTCAGTAAGCACAACAGAGTTGCGTTGCAGAGAGGTGAAAAAGGTGCGTGGCCTCGGAACGCCTCTCTGCAACTCAGCTCTGTGGTCCTAACTGTAGGTACCTGGGGGCTAGTTGGGCCCCAGAGACCCTCAGGATTCAAGGGGACTTAATCCCGCAACTTAAAACGCGCCATGGGGCGCGTTTGCACACATGTCACCTCAGGCCCCCTCCCTTCACCTCTGGTTAGTCAGAGTCAGTTACCACCAGTACCCGTCTGAAAAAGTTGTGGGAACAGGATGATTTTGCAACAAGGCCTCTTTCTGCTCCTCTGTTGGTTCTTTCTGCACATCTTTTGCTTCTTTCTGTGCGTTTTTCTTCTTTCTTCACATGTCCTACCTCTGTTGGCATAGTTAGAAACTAGCATTTAAAAACCTTTGAAATTCACTTAAAAAATCATAGGTTTCAAGCACGTTATAGTTAGAAATTAGCATTTAAAAAACCTTTGAAATTCACTGAAAAAACCATATGTTTCAGGCACGTTATAGTTAGAAATTAGCATTTAAAAAACCTTTGAAATTCACTGAAAAAACCATAGGTTTCAGGCACGTTATAGTTAGAAATTAGCATTTAAAAACCTTTGAAATTCACTGATAAAACCATAGGTTTCAGACACGTTATAGTTAGAAATTAGCATTTAAAAAACCTTTGAAATTCACTGAAAAAACCATAGGTTTTAGGGACAGTTATAGTTAGTTGGACATTGCACTCGTACAAAACCCGTGAAATTCCCCTGTTATAGTTAGTTCAGCTAACTATAACTCGCGCCCCGCAATGCACTGCTGATGACGTCACATATTACATCACTCATGACATGGTCAGTGACATCACTGATGACATCACTGATGACATCTCAAGTGACATCACTGATGACATCATCCATGTGATAATTTCATGCATCTTCTCACACCCTAATATAACTTTTGATACACCCACTCTAAATTACAGACTGCCATTCTCAAAACCATAGACACTCCAACACCAAAAACTACATACCCACTCACTGATTCTTAGGTCTACACACACATCCACTCACTCACCTGTACAGTCACTCATACTTACAGTCACTCAGTACAGGACTATCATATGCACTCATACACCTATATAAACACTCACACACCGCCACTCATCCATAGAGGTACTCACACACCTAGTCAGTCATGCAAAAATTAATCACACACCCATTTACTCACCTATACAGTTATACACACACCAGCTCACTTAGTCATACAAATACTAGCACATTCTTACGCTCTTATACAATAACTGATACAAGCACACACGCATCCATACAGCCACTCTCACAATAACACACTCTCACTTATAGCCATTTAAATACTCTAACACACATATAAACTGCCTTTTACATATGTAGTTACTTGCACATGTACCACTGAGATATACATTCACTGACTAACACACCCATACACACACTCACCCACCCAAGCAGTCCATCACAGATGCACTCTTGAAATCATGCACCCAGTGAATCACCCACTCACACATCTATGTATAGAGTCACACACACCCCACCCACACAAACACTCAGGCAGCCATACAGATACTCAGAGAACCAATCAATAACCCATATAGACACTCATGTAGCTATTCGCAAATCCATGCATCCACTTACACACCAACAAACAGACGGATACAGACATTCACACAGTTTAGTCACTAACCCATGCATTCAGTAAGATACGTTTAATCACTCACTTGTAGAGTCAGTCACTCACGTACTAAATCATCCATTCAGACACTTATACACCCACTCATTCTTCAATACTCCTTTCCCTATATATATTAAACATATTTAAACTTTACAGAAACACACAGTCACTGGATGATGTCATCAGTGATGTCATCAGTGATGTCATTTGAGATGTCATCAGTGATGTCATCAGTGATGTCACTGACCATGTCATGAGTGATGTAATATGTGACGTCATCAGCAGTGCATTGCGGGGCGCGAGTTATAGTTAGCTGAACTAACTATAACAGGGGAATTTCACGGGTTTTGTACGAGTGCAATGTCCAACTAACTATAACTGTCCCTAAAACCTATGGTTTTTCAGTGAATATATATATATATATATATTCACTAAAAAAACCATAGGTTTCAATAACGTTAAAGTTAGAAATTAGCATTTAAAAACCTTTGAAATTCACTGAAAAAACCATAGGTTTTAGGGACAGTTATAGTTAGTTGGACATTGCACTCGTACAAAACCCGTGAAATTCCCCGTTATAGTTAGTTCAGCTAACTATAACTCGCGCCCCGCAATTCACTGCTGATGACGTCACATATTACATCACTCATGACATGGTCAGTGACATCACTGATGACATCTCAAATGACATCACTGATGACATCATCTAGTGACTGTGTTTCTGTAAAGTTTAAATATTTTGAATGTATATAGGGAAAGGCGTATTGAAGAATGAGTGGGTGTATAAGTGTCTGTATGGATGATTTAGTAGGTGCGTGACTAACTGTATAGTGAGTGATTAAACGTATCTTACTGAATGCATGGGTTAGTGACTAAACTGGGTGAATGTCTGTATCCGTCTGTCTGTTGCTGTGTAAGTGGCTGCATGGAGTTTGTGAATAGCTACATGTGTGTATATGAGTTATTGATTCGTTGTCTGAGTATCTGTATGGGTGCCTGAGTGTTTGTATGAGGTGGGGTGTGTGCGACTGTACATAGATGTGTGAGTGGGTGATTCACTGGGTGCATGATTTGAAGAGTGCGTCTGTGATGGACTGCTTGGGTGGGTGATGTGTGTATGGGTGTGTTAGTGAGTGAATGTATATCTCAGTGGTACATGTGCGAGTAACTACATATGTAAAAGGCAGTATATATGTGTGTTAGAGTATTTAAAAGGCTATAAGTGAGAGTGTGTGATTGTGAGAGTGGCTGTATGGATACGTGTGTGCTTGTATCAGTTATTGTATAAGAGCGTAAGAATGTGCTAGTATTTGTATGACTAAGTGAGCTGGTGTGTGTATAACTGTATAGGTGAGTAAATGGGTGTGTGATTAATTTTGCATGACTGACTAGGTGTGTGAGTACCTCTATGGATGAGTGGCGGTGTGTGAGTGTTTATATAGGTGTATGAGTGCATATGATAGTCCTGTACTGAGTGACTGTAAGTATGAGTGACTGGATGGGTGAGTGAGTAGATGTGTGTGTGTAGACCTAAGAATCAGTGAGTAGGTATATAGTTATTGGTATTGGAGTGTGTATTGTTTTGCGAATGGCAGTCTGTAAATAAGAGTGGGTGTATCAAAAGTTATATTAGAGTGTGAGAAGATGCATGAAATTATCACATGGATGATGTCATCAGTGATGTCATTTGAGATGTCATCAGTGATGTCATCAGTGATGTCACTGACCATGTCATGAGTGATGTAATATGTGACGTCATCAGCAGTGAATTGCGGGGACGCGAGTTATAGTTAGCTGAACTAACTATAACGGGGAATTTCACGGGGTTTGTGCGAGTGCAATGTTCAAATAACTATAACTGTCCCTAAAACCTATAGTTTTTTCAGTGAATTTCAAAGGTTTTTAAATGCTAATTTCTAACTATAACGTGCCTGAAACCTATGGTTTTTCAGTGAATTTCAAAGGTTTTTAAATGCTAATTTCTAACTATAACGTGCCTGAAACATATGGTTTTTTTCAGTGAATTTCAAAGGTTTTGTAAATGACAATTTTTAATTGTATTAATTGTTATATTTATTTTTTTGATACTGATTTACAAAAAAAATGTCAACTATTTATTTTTAGATATTTTATTTTTTAAATTACATTGTAATTACATTATACATTACATTACAAAATATACTTTCTCAGAATGAATTACTTTAGTTTAAATACTTTGCAAATAAACAATAGACTTTTAAGTACAGTAGTTACAGTTGTTGCAATGGGCAACACAATTTCAAACACAATGCAACATTGAGCTCAATGTGAATTTCTAGTTAAATGCAATTAGTTACTTTATGGATTACTTTTCTCACCACAGGACTGGATCCTAGATTCAGTCCTGGGACATCTCCTGTAAACAGTTGATTAAAAGCGTTTTGGTTACAGTAGTGATTTTTAAGGAATATTATTGTATTTTAAAAGTTGACACTTGGAAACTTTTTCACATAGAATCACCAATGTTATCCTATGGGAGGAAATTCACTTAGCAGGTAAGTAGTGTTATCGTTACTTTTTCTTACTCAGTGGTGGATCCTGGATCCAGCACTGGTGCATCTCCTGTAAACAGTTGAAAGAATGCGTTTAAGTCATACAGGCGATTTTTAAGGAATATTTATAGTTTGTGAAAATTGACACTTTGAAACTTTTCTGCTGAAAACCAGACAATGGATTCCTATGGAAGGAAATACAAGTTACTGGTAAGTACGGTTAGAATTACTTTTCAAGGTCAGTGCTGGGCTAAAAGATGCAGCACTGGGTTCTCTCCTGATAACAGGTGAGTAAATCGGAATTCGTAGTTCGGCTGATTTTAGAGGAATATTATAAAGTTCCAAAACTCCACACTTAGAAGAATTTCCAAGTGAAACCAGTCAATGTTAGCCTATGGAAGGAAATTCAAGTTACTGGTAAGTATGGTTAAAATTACTTTTCAGGATCAGTACTGGGCTAAAAGATGCAGCACTGAGGTCTCTCCTGATAACCGGTGAGTAACTCGGAATTCGTAGTTCGGCTGATTTTAGAGGAATATTTGTATGTTTCAAAAATCGACACTTCGAAACTTTTTCAGCAAAAAGCAGGCAATGATATCCTATGGAAGGAAATTCAAGTTACTGGTAAGTACGGTTAAAATTACTTTTCAGGATCAGTACTGGGCTCAAAGATGCAGCACTGAGGTCTCTCCTGATAACAGGTGAGTAAATCGGAATTCGTAGTTCGGCTGATTTTAGAGGAATATTATAAAGTTCCAAAACTCCACACTTAGAAGAATTTCCAAGTGAAACCAGTCAATGTTAGCCTATGGAAGGAAATTCAAGTTACTGGTAAGTACGGTTAAAATTACTTTTCAGGATCAGTACTGGGCTGAAAGATGCAGCACTGAGGTATCTCCTGATAACAGGTGAGTAAATCGGAATCCGTATTTCGGCTGATTTTAGAGGAATATTATAAAGTTCCAAAACTGCACACTTAGAAGAATTTCCAAGTGAAACCAGTCAATGTTAGCCTATGGAAGAAAATTCAAGTTACTGGTAAGTACGGTTAGAATTACTTTTCAGGACCAGTACTGGGCTGAAAGATGCAGCACTGTGGTCTCTCCTGATAACAGGTGAGTAAATCGGAATTCGTATTTCGGCTGATTTTAGAGGAATATTTGCACAATGGTGAAGGGAGGGGGCGGGGCCTGAGGTGACATCTGTGCAAACGCGCCCCGTGGCGCATTTTAAGATGGGGAATTAAATCCTCTTCAATCCTGAGGGTCCCTAGGGCCAACTAGCCCACCAGGAACCTCCAGTATGCGCCAGGGCTGCGTTGCAGAGAGGTGTACAGAGGCCACGTCCTTTTTACAACACTCTGCAACGCAGCTCCGTGGTGCTTACTGGAGGTACCTGGTGGGCTAGTTGTCCCCAGGGACCCTCAGGATTGAAGAGGATTTAATTCCCCATCTTAATATGCGCCACGGGGCCTGTTTGCACACATGTCACTGAAGCCCCGCCCCTCCCTTCACCACTGTGCAAACGCGCCCCGTGGCGCATTTTAAGTTGGGGGATTAAGTCCCCTTGAATCCTGAGGGTCCCTGGAGTCCAACTAGCCCACCATGTACCTCCAAAAGCGCCACAGAGCTGCGTTGCAGAGAGGTGTAAAAGGGGCGTGGCCTCTGTACATATCTCTGCAACGAAGCCCCCTGGCGCATACTGGAGGTTCCTGGTGGGCTAGTTGGCCCCAGGGACCTCCAGTATTCAAGGGAAATCGTTCCCCATCTGCAAACGCGCCAGGGGACGCGTTTGCAGACTGCTGCAGGGGCGGGGCCTCGGCACGATGCCGGTCTTTTTTTTTTGTAATTTTTTTTTGTATGGGAGGGGGCTGCGTGGCCCCTTCCTTGGCCTCTTTTGGCCCAGGGGACCCCATCCCCCGGGGCATGAGGTTTTTCATTTTTTTTTTAAAATTACAATAAAACAGGAAGGGGGCCGCGTGGCCCCCCTTCCCTGGGCCTATATTGGCCCCGGGGACCCCATCCCCAGGGCATGCCCTCTTTTTTAAAATTTTTAAATATTTGGAGGGGGCTGCGTGGCCCCCTCCTCAGGCCATTTAAGGCCCGGGGACCCCATCCCCGGGGCCGGCCTTTCATTTTATTTTTTTCAATTTTTTTTTTTAATTTGGGGAGGGGGCCGCGTGGCCCCTCTCCGGCCACTACTTGCACGGGGCTGGCCCTCTCCATTGGGGACTGTGGGGGGGTCCCCAATCCCGCCACAGTCCCGCCGGCTCCCCGCGTCCCTTGGGAGCCGGCATTGCTTTTCCACATGGGGAGCTGCTAACATGCAGCTCCCCATGTGAAAAGCAATGTGCTTTTCATATTGGAAGAGAGCAGGTTTCTGCTCTCTCTTCCAATATCCAAAGCAGTTTGCAATGACGGGACGGAGCCGCGAGGCTCCAGTCCTGTCATTGCAACTACAGTGTCCCGGGGTAGGCACCCCGGGACACTGCGGAAGCCGGCCCTAGGGGTGGCGGTCCCCAGGGCCTTCAAGGGCTCCAGGAGGGGGCGCGTGGCCCCCTCCCATGTCTTTAAAGCCCCGGGAGGTGGTGGTCCCCGGGGCTCGGAGGTCCGTTACGGAACCCCGCATTTACATTATTAGTGCCCCGGGAGGTGGTGGTCCCTGGGGCATGTGGAGGCTCGAGCCCCCCACACAGGAAATAAAATAAAAAAGAATCCCCGGGAGGTGGTGGTCCCCGGGTCTGCGGGAGGGCCGAGTGCCCTCCCGCACCATTTTAAAATGAAAGCCCGGGGGTGGTGGTCCCCGGGGCTTGGGGGCCTTAGAGGCCCCCAGCATTATATAAATAAACCCCGCATGCCCCCGGGACTTGGGCCACCTGGGGGCAAAATACAATCGAGCGCGGGAGACCGCGCTCGATTTTCTTTATCGGCAGGATCCGCGCACCCTGAGCGCATCCTGCCGATTTTTTATTTTTTTAAATGCTTTTTCTGCCATGGGGTCCTTGTGGGACCCACTGAGCAGACCTAGGGGGTCAGGGTGTTTCTACCCTGCCCCCTTTGTGCGTTTGCACACTTGCAATTTTTTTTTTTTCTCAGCGGGATTCGCGCAACTAAGCGCATTCCGCCGATTTAAAAAAAAAAATTCTTTTTCTGCCCAGGGGTCCTTGTGGGACCCCCTGATCAGGCCTAGGGGTCAGGGTGTTTCTACCCTGCCCACTTTTTGCGCTTTGTGCACTTGTTTCTGTCCCTCGGTTCTACCGAGGGACAAAATGGCTGCCAACACTTCCTGATTTGGAGGGTTGACAGCCAATTAGCATGCAGCTCGTGATCGGGAGGTGCGCGAATCCGGCCGCGGCCATAGATATATATGTGATTTTCTTTTGATTTTCACAGGAACTACTGAACGGATTTACACCATTTAACAAAAGGGTTCTTTCTGAACCAAGAACTACCTCTTTGCCAAATTTGGTGTAATTCCGTTCAGCAGTTCGAGCTGTAGCCGTGTCTAAAGTTTCCTATGGGAAAATGAATGAGGAAAACATGTTTTGGGACCCCCTTTTTCTCAGCCCCGCTGGCGAATCACCCGAAACTTTCAGGGTAGGAGCGGACCGGAGCGGGCCATAAAGTTTGAAAATTTCGCGAAGATTCGTCAACCGACGCAAGAGTTATTTCAAATAGAATGTCATGGATTTCCTATGGAAAATAGGTCCTAACTATAACTATCTGCTGGCGACCGCCAGTAGATAATATATATATATTATCTACTCGCGGTCGCCAGTAGATAGTTATAGTTAGGACCTATTTTCCATAGGAAATCCTCGACATTCTATTTGAAATAACTCTCTTGCCGGTTGATGAATCTTCGCGAAATTTCAAACTTTATGGCCAGCTCCGGTCCGCTCCTACCCTGAAAGTCTCGAGTGATTAGCCAAGCGGAGGAGAGTCCCAAACGTGTTTTCCCATTCATTTTCCCATAGGAAACTTTAGCCACGCTACAGCCTGAACTGCTGAACGGAATTGCACCCAAATTTGGCAAAGAGGTAGTTCTTGGTTCAGAAAGAACCCTTTTTAAATGGTGTAAATCCGTTCAGTAGTTGCTAAGAAAATCAAAAGTAAAAGCACATATATATCTATGGGCACGGAGGATCCGCGCACCCTCCCGATCACGAGCTGTCTGCTAATTGGCTGTCAACACTCCAAACCAGGAAGTGTTGGCAGCCATCTTGTTCCTCGGTAGAACCGAGGAACAAGAAAGCAGTAAAAAGTGCGCAAAACACACAAAGGGGCAGGGTAGAAACACCCTGACCCCTAGGCCTGCTCAGGGGTCCCACAAGGACCCCTGGGAAGAAAAAGCATATAAAAAAAAAACATTGGCAGGATGCGCTCAGGGTGCACAGATCCTGCCGAAAAGAAAAATCGAAGCGCGTCTCCGCGCTTTGATGTTAATTTGCCCCGGGTGGGCCAAGTCCCGGGGGCATGGTGGGGGTTTAAATTTAATGTGGGGGCCTCTAAGGCCCCCAAGCCCGGGACCGCCACCCCCAGGGCTTTCAAAGCTAATGGTGCGGGAGGGCTCTTGGCTCCTCCCGCAGCCCAGGGGACCGCCAACCCCGGGGCTTCTTTTAAAAAAAATGTTGACCTGTGTGGGGGCTCCACCCCCACATGCCCCGGGACCGCCACCTCCCGGGGCACTAAAGATTTGAATATGGGGGTCCCCAAAGCCCGGGGACCACCACCTCCCGGGGCTGTGCACTGGATGGGAGGGGGCCGCGCGCCCCTCCTGGAGCCCTTGATGGCCCTGTGGACCGCCACCCCCAGGGCTGGCTCCTGCAGTGTCCCGGGTGCCTACCCCGGGACACTGTAGTTTGCTATGACAGGACGGGAGCCTCGCGGCTCCCGTCCTGTCATAGTAAACTTGGTTTGCATTTGAAAGAGAGAGCAGGAAACCTGCTCTCTCTTTCAAAATGCAAATCCAACTGCTTTTCCACATGGGGAGCAGCATGTTAGCTGCTACCCATGTGGAAAGCAATGCCGGCTCCCGTAGGACACGGGAGCCGGCGGGACTGTGGGGGAATTGGGGACCCCCACAGTCCCCAACCAGAGGCCAGGCCCGGGGGATGGGGTCCCCGGAGCCATAAGTGGCCAGGGAGGGGCCACGCAGCCCCCATCCCAAATTAAAAAAAAAATTAATAAAAGGGCAAGGCCGGCCCGGGGATGGGGTCCCCGGGGCCTTAAATGGCCTGAGGAGGGGGCCACGAAGCCACACTCCAAATTAAAAAAATAAAAATTGAGGGCATGCCCCGGGGATGGGGTCCCCGGGCCAATACAGGCCCAGGGAAGGGGGCCACGCGGCCCCCTTCCCGTTTTTTTAATTTAAAAAAAAAAAATGCTCAGGCCTCGGGGATGGTGTCCCCGGGGCCAAAAGTGACCAGGGAAGGGGGCCACACAGCCCCCTCCCATTAAAAAAAACTAGAAGAAAAAAACGACTGGCATCGTGCCGGAGGCCCCGCCCTCCTCCCTGCAGTACTCTGCAAAGGCGCCCCCTGTCGCGTTTTAAGAAGGGAAGTAATTCCCCTTGAATACTGGGTGCCTGGGGGCCAACTAGCCCACCAGGAACCTCCCAGTATGCGCCAGGGCTGCGTTGCAGAGAGGTGTACAGAGGCCACGCCCTTTTACACCTCTCTGCAACGCAGCTCTGTGGCGCTTTTAGAAGTACATGGTGGGCTAGTTGGACTCCAGGGACCCTCAGGATTGAAGGGGACTTAATCCCCAACTTAAACGCGCCACGGGCGCGTTTGCACAGTGGTGAAGGGAGGGGCGGGGCTTCAGGTGACATGTGTGCAAACAGGCCCCGTGGCGCGTTTTAAGATGGGGAATTAAATCCCTTCAATCCTGATGGTCCCTGGGGCCAACTAGCCCACCATGTACTTCTAAAAGCTCCACAGAGCTGCGTTGCAGAGAGGTGTAAAAGGGCGTGGCCTCTGAACACCTCTCTGCAACGCAGCCTCCTGGCGCATACTGGAGGTACAGGGTGGGCTAGTTGGACCTCAGGGACCCTCATGATTCAAGGGGCCTTAATCCCCCAACTTAAAACGGGCCACGGGGCGCGTTTGCACAGATGTCACCTCAGGCCCCGCCCCTCCCTTCACCATTGTGCAAATATTCCTCTTAAATCAGCCGAACTACGAATTCCTATTTACTCACCTGTTATCAGGAGAGACCTCAGTGCTGCATCTTTCAGCCCAGTACTGATCCTGAAAAGTAATTTTAACCGTACTTACCAGTAACTTGAATTTCCTTCCATAGGATATCATTGACTGGATTCACTTGGAAATTCTTCTAAGTGTGGAGTTTTGGAACTTTATAATATTCCTCTAAAATCAGCCGAAATACGAATTCCGATTTACTCACCTGTTGTCAGGAGAGACCTCAGTGCTGCATCTTTCAGCCCAGTACTGATCCTGAAAAGTAATTTTAACCGTACTTACCAGTAACTTGAATTTCCTTCCATAGGCTAACATTGTCTGCTTTTTGCTGAAAAAGTTTCTAAGTGTCGATTTTTGAAACATACAAATATTCCTCTAAAGTCAGCCGAACTACGAATTCCGATTTACTCACCTGTTATCAGGAGAGACCTCAGTGCTGCATCTTTCAGCCCAGTACTGATCCTGAAAAGTAATTTTAACCGTACATACCAGTAACTTGAATTTCCTTCCATAGGATATCATTGACTGGTTTCACTTGGAAATTCTTCTAAGTGTCGATTTTTGAAACTTTATAATATTCCTCTAAAATCAGCCGAACTACGAATTACAATTTACTCACCTGTTATCAGGAGAGACCTCAGTGCTGCATCTTTCAGCCCAGTACTGATCCTGAAAAGTAATTCTAACCATGCTACCAGTAACTTGAATTTCCTTCCATAGGCTAACATTGACTGGTTTCACTTGGAAATTCTTCTAAGTGTGCAGTTTTGGAACTTTATAATATTCCTCTAAAATCAGCCGAAATACGAATTCCGATTTACTTACCTGTTATCAGGAGAGACCTCAGTGCTGCATCTTTCAGCCCAGTACTGATCCTGAAAAGTAATTTTAACCGTACTTACCAGCAACTTGAATTTCCTTCCATAGGCTAACATTGACTGGTTTCACTTGGAAATTCTTCTAAGTGTGGAGTTTTGGAACTTTATAATATTCCTCTAAAATCAACCGAACTACGAATTCCGATTTTCTCACCTGTTATCAGGAGAGAACCCAGTGCTGCATCTTTTAGCCCAGCACTGACCCTGAAATGTAATTCTAACCGTACTTACCAGTAACTTATATTTCCTTCCATAGGAATCCATTGTCTGGTTTTCAGCAGAAAAGTTTCAGTGTCAATTTTCACAAACTACAAATATTCCTTAAAAATCGCATGTATGACTTAAACGCATTATTTCAACTGTTTACAGGAGATGCACCAGTGCTGGATCCAGGATCCAACACTGAGTAAGAAAAAGTAACGATAACACTACTTACCTGCTAAGTGAATTTCCTCCCATAGGATAACATTGGTGATTCTATGTGAAAAGTTTCTAAGTGTCAACTTTTTAAAATACAATAATATTCCTTAAAATCACTACTGTAACCAAAACGCTTTTACTCAACTGTTTACAGGAGATGTCCCAGGACTGAATCTAGGATTCAGTCCTGTAGTTAGAAAAGTAATCCATAAAATAACTAATTGCATTTAACTAGAAATTCACATTGAGCTCAATGTTGCATTGTGTTTGAAATTGTGTTGCCCATTGCAACAACTGTAACTACTGTACTTAAAACTCTATTGCCTATTTGCAAAGTATTTAAACTAAAGTAATTCATTCTGAGAAAGTATATTTTGTAATGTAATGTATAATGTAATTACAATGTAATTTAATAAATAAAATATCTAAAAATAAATAGTTTAAAAAATGTAGTAAATCAGTATCAAAAAAATAAATATAACAATTAATACATTTAAAAATTGTCATTTACAAAACCTTTGAAATTCACTGAAAAAACCATAGGTTTTAGGGACGTTATAGTTAGAAATTAGCATTTAAAAAACCTTTGAAATTCACTGAAAAAAACCATAGGTTTCAGGCACGTTATAGTTAGAAATTAGCATTTAAAAAACCTTTGAAATTCACTGAAAAAACCATAGGTTTCAGACACGTTATAGTTAGAAATTAGCATTTAAAAAACCTTTGAAATTCACTTAGAATACAGTGAAAAAACCTACATACACTAGGGAACACTATGCGTTGGGGTACCCCTGTAATTAGCATGACCTCCTCTGTATTTGCCATGAGTTAGTGCCTGGGTCATTGCATGAGTGCATGAGTAGTGACTGGATGATTAGAGTACTGCAAGGACAGTGCATGGTGAATTTATAAGTGCCTGGGTTTTGGCGGAGTGATTGGATAAGTACATGGTGCGCACTGGGTGATTGGAGGAGTGCATGGGTAGTGACAGGGCGATGGCTGGACTGCATGGGTACTGCTCAGGTTATTGTAGCAGTGCATGAGTTAGTGGACGGGTCATTGCATGAGTGCATGGGTAGCGACTGGATGATTAGAGTGCTGCAAGGAGAGTGCATGGTGAATTTATAAGTGCTTGGGTTTTGGCGGAGTGATTGCATAAGTACACACATGTCACATCAGGCCCCACCTCCTCCCTTCACCACTGTGCACACGCGCCCCCTGAGCATTGTAAATTGGGGGATTAAATCTCCTTGAGTCCTGAGGGTCCCTGAGGGCCAACTAGCCCACCAGGTACCTCCAGTAAGCGCCACAGAGCTGCGTAGCAGAGAGGTGTAAAAAGGGGTGTGGCCTCTGAACACCTCTCTGCAACGCAGCTCCTGGTGCATACTGCAGGTACCTGGTGGGCTAGTTGGCCCTCAGGGACCCTCAGTATTCAAGGGGTTAATTCCCCAACTTACAACATGCCAGGCGGTGCGTTGCTAAGTGCTGCAGGGAGAGGGCGGGGCTCTAGCCACGATGCCGGCTTTTAAAAAAAAAAAAAATTTAAGAAGGAGGCCATGTGGCCCCCTTCTCTTGCCTTTTTTTGGGCCCTGGGGACCCCAACCCCAGGGTCTGACCCCTTTTTTTTTTTTTAAATGTAAACGGCCGTGTGGACCCCCTCCCGTGGCCAATTCTGGCTCCGGGGACCCCATCCCCCAGGGCATGGCCACATATATTTTTTTTAAAGGAGGGGGGCTGTGTGGCCCCCCCTCCTGAGGCCTCTATTGGCCCCGGGGACCCCATTCCCCGGGGCCGGCCTTTATATATTTATTTATTTTATTTGGGGAGGGGGGCCGCATGGCCCCCCTCCTGGGCAACTTCTAGCCCTGGGACCCCATCCCCCGGGGCCTGGCCATCCTTTTGTTTTTTATTTTTGGGAGGGGGCCACATGGCCCCCCTCCTCAGGCCAAATATGGCCCCGGGGACCCCATCCCCCGGGGCCTGGCCTCTCTGTTTTTTTTAAAATTCATATTCACAGGGGAGGGGGGCCGCGTGGCCCCCCTCCCGGGCCACTTCTCGCCCTGGGGACCCCATCCCCTGGGCCTGGCCTCTGTGATGGGGACCGTGGGGGGAGCCTCAATGCCTGCGGGAGCCGGCATTGCTTTTCCACATGGGGAGCTGCTGACATGCAGCTCCCTGTGTGGAAAAGCAATCAGCTTTGGATTTTGGAAGCGAGAGCAGGAAACCTTCTCTCGCTCCAAAATCCAAAGCAAGTTTGCTATTAAAGGGCGGGAGCCGCACGGCTCCCGCCCTGTCATAGCAAACAGCAGTGTCCCGGGGGTGGGCACCCCAGGACACTGCAGGAGCCAGCCCGGGGGGGTGGTGGTCCCCATGGCCATCGAGGGCTCCAGGAGGGGGGCCGCGCGGCCCCCCTCCAAATGTGATTGAAGCCCCAGGGAGGTGCTGGTCCCCAGGGCCGGGTTGTCCGCTACGGACCCCCAAATCTCAATATTAAGTGCCTTGGGGAGGTGGTGGTCCCCGTGGCAGTGTGGGGGGCTTGAGCCCCCCACACTAGTTACATTTTAGCCCCGGGAAGGTGGGGGTCCCCGGGGCTTGGGGGGCTGCGTGGGCCCCACCAGTACTCATAAATGCTCCCGGGGAGGTGGTGGTCCCCAGAGCAGCGTGGGGGTTGGGACCCCCCATGCATTTCTTTAGGTAGCCCCGGGAGATGGCGGTCCCGGGGCTACGGAGCTGCGTGCCCCCGCATTTTATTTTAATAAGCCCCGGGAGGTGGTGGTCCCCGGGGCTACGGGGGCCCCCGCAGGCCCCCGCAACATTATTTATAAGTGCCCCCGGGACCTGGCCCACCCAGGGGCTTTTTGAATACGAATGTTTTTTTTCCGTCCTGTTTCGCGCACCCAGCACGAATTCCGCTGATTTTTTTAAATGCTTTTTTTGGCCCTGGGGTCCTTGTGGGACCCCTGAGCAGGCCTAGGGGTCAGGGTGTTTCTACCCTGCCCCTTTTCTTTTTCACCTTTGTTTTTCTGTTTTCTTGTGACTCGGTTCTACCGAGTCACAAGATGGCTGCCAACACTTCCTGGTTTGGAGTGTTGACAGCAAATTAGAATAAAGCTCGTGGTCGGGAGGGTTCGTGAACCCTCCTCGGCCATAGATATCGATATTTTTATTTTTTGATTTTCTCAGCAACTACTGAACGGATTTACACCATTTTACAAAAGGTCACATTCTGAAGCAAGCACTACCTTTTTGCCAAATTTGTGGTAATTCCGTTCAGCAGTTCAGGCTAGTAGCCTTGCCTAAAGTTTCCTATAGGAAATTGATTTTTTGACTCTTATTTTTGAATTTCTCAGCAACTACTGAGACGGATTTACACCATTTAAAAAAAAAGGTCGCTTTCTGAACCAAGCACTACCTTTTTGCACAATTTGGGGTAATTCCATTCAGCAGTTCGTGCTGTAGCCTGTTTCAAAATTTCCTATGGAAATTAACATGGGGAAAATGCTTTTGGGACCCCCTTTTTCTCAGCCCCTGCTTGATGAATCACCCCAAACTTTAAGGATAGGAGCTGACCTGGATAGACTTCTTTTGGGGA